>VDFB02049217.1:10925182-10959992 GCA_007258455.2 Sequoia sempervirens | reverse complement strand
TTTTATTATGGTTAGGGTGGTAAGACAGACACCTAATTCTTAATTTTTTCCTGAAATTTAAGTAATACTGCATTGAAATTTTAAATTTTCACCAAAAAGATTTTGTTTTTAAAAAAATAAACCTAGTAGTTTAGAAACTACATTCAATTTCCCATAGAATCTATTCTTACATGTGTTTGAAATAATATAGATAACTTATTCAAATTTTTACTTCAAGTTGCCTAACTCTAATTGTTCTGAATTTTCATTGCCTCTTAAGGGCTTGTTTGGCATACCATGATCCTGCACATACCTACAAGGTTAGAAACCCATGAAGTATGCTTAATAGGAAAGACAATACCCCCCTCAACTAATTTGGTCAACTCTTTAATCATTAAGGGCTTAAGCTTGGGATTCAAGGGCCTTTGTTTCTACCTTACTGGCTTATCATTAGGTTCTAACTCGATTGTGGGCTGAGCAATATGGGGATCAAACCCTTTCAAATATGAATATTCCCAACCAAAGACATCATGAAATTCTTGGCATAAGGCAACAAAAGCTTGTTTATCTTCATGTGAACAAATTTTTCCTATCGTAAGGAGCTTACCTTTGAAAATTTCCAGTTCCTCATAATGCTCTTCTTTGATTTGCAAGCCAACTTTATCCTTTTTAAACTGATCATCAGTACTGAAAATAGACTCTAAGGTAACAAGACCTTTGGGTAACTTGTTTGTCCTCAGCTGTATGACTTGATCATCATACTATTGCTTAAGTTTTGCTTGATTCACCATGGAGAACTGATTTTCTTCGAGCAAGAAAGAAAGAATCTGCTCATCACTGTCAAAGACTTGCCAGTGAATGTCGTTATCAGGAATTGACAGTCTGACCACAACCTTCACATACTGTTGCACTTTCTCTTTTCTAATGTCATCTAGAATATCAAACTGTGCCCCAATGGCTGCAAGCCTAACAACATGCTTGTTCTGATTTCTTGGAATAGATACTAAGTTAAAGGCATCAAAATCCTCAAGAATGTTCCACACTCTATTTCTATAAGACTTTAGTGCATCATTTTTAGCAACATTCAGGCCTCTTACTTGATTAACAATTAACTCGCTGTCCCCATATACTTTTGGGTGGGCTATTCCTCTCTTCCTTGCCCACTCAAGGCCTTGAACAAGGCCCTCATATTCAACAGTGTTATTGGAGCATGCGAATGCAAAATGGAAAGCAACATAATACTTATCCCCTTGCGGAGATACAAGCATTGCACCTCCCCCAGCTCCATTTTTGTTTCTAGACCCATCAAAATACATTTCCCATAATTTATTTTGCTGCTCAAACTAACTTTCTACAGTTCTCTCGAGATTTGGCATTTCTATCCCAGCTTCATGCAAAACATAATTGCCTTGACCAACATCCTGAATAAGCTCATTTTGATTATCAACCATGTTCTCAGCTACCCATTCATTCAGGAGTACCTCAGGTACACTTACAACTTGTAACTCTTATGCTACAGCAAGTTCAGTATCCTCTAAACCAATAGAGCTAACATTTATAGCAGATGGCACATAAGGTTCGATGTGATCCTTAGCAAGGGACTCAGAAGTTATAGTTACCTTAGTACCATACGTAGTCCTTAAAAGCATATGGGACCAATCTGAAGATAAATACCCTCCAATTTTAGCTGTGAAGTCTCTAGATAGGCATAGAGCAAAAAATGGAGGCAAATCTATGACCAACACATCTTGTGGGATTGAAAAATTGGGACACGCATGTAGTGTGAGATTCAGATTTTTAATAACACCTCTAGTGTTTATTTCTATCCCATCCAATTGAAGTAATCCCTTTTCTAATGGTGTATATTGTAAACCTAGCTGGTTTGCAATCTTTTTTGGCATTACCGAGCTACTAGCCCCACTATCAACCATGCAATTGTGTACCAATTTATTCCCCACTATTAAGGAAACATAGCAAGGAGGGGGCTTGACACCATTACTTTGCTTTACGGTACTATCCAAAGGTGCATTGGTTAAAATTGACTTTCTTTGGCCTAAAGAGAATTCATTTGGATGATTTAAACTAATTGGATTTGATAAGACTGACTATAACAAATTGATTTGACTAGGGATTGCTAAAGAATCCCACATCAAAATTGAAACATTCATCTTTTTCATACTTTCAACAATGTTGAAAGGTCCAAATATATTTACCTTTGGCTGCATCTTTACAACAACATGGTCAGGTTGCACATGACTTGCATATGAAGCATGTAAAGGCTGCTCCTTACTAGTTTCATAACCTTGCTGCAAAGTGTGTGGTACTTGCTAATTTGATGGACCAACAACTCCCTTATTCTTATTTGTTGCTTGTTCAATCTTGAAATCCCTCTTCTTAGCTCTAGTATTAGCAGCAACAAATGTGTCATCTTGGTTCACTCCACAAAATTCTTCTCTCTACCAATTCAGGAGAGTTGAATCATCTCTAGGTTGATCCTACTATTGTGGATACCCCTCCTTAGGCAAATCTTGCGCACCTACAAAACTTTGCACCATAAGAGCTTGATTGATGATGCCATTAGAGCATGTAGCTTGATTATGTGCCTAATTACACAGATAACACCACTCATAATCAAGAGCCATATTTTTTTGAACAGGAAAAAGCTCTTTGACAACACTAATTAGGGCTGGATTGTAGGCATGAAAAGGTCTTGTAGCAACATTTTGTCTTGAGCCTTGGTAATTGCCTTGATACTATTGTCTATTACCTTGATATGATTATTGCTGGCTTGGATTTTTCTGCTGATAAGGCTTGCTATATGATTGCTACTTCTCTAGGCTTACAAGCTTGTTACCAAAAGACTGCAATAGAATTTTAATTTCCTATAACTCATTTGGAGAATCGGAAGTAGCAATTTTTTGCATTACAACAACTAGAGCAACAACTGGTAGCATTGGTACAGCTGGCAGAGGTGTGAAAAGAGGTATTTGCAAAGGAATGTTTGCATTAATCTATGGAAATATAGGCATTGCAGGCCTAGGAGTGAGTTTACCAACTTGTATTAAGTTGTTCTTAGCTCTAATTGCTATTTCGAAAGCATCTAGCAAAGACACTCCTCCCATTGACTGTATCATGATAGCTATATCATTGTTTAGAGCCCTCAAAAAGTATAAGAATGCATATTCTGGAGGTGGCCTCATCGTTGCAGGGATTCTATCCCAAGTTCTTTGAAATCTGAAGTTGAAGTCGTTCATCTGCTCTTGTGGATCCCTCTTAACTATAGTCAATTGTTCCAATAGAGACAAGTTGTCAGACCTGTCTTGAAATTGTTTATGCAACTTGTCTCCAAATTCATTCCATGTTGCAATTGAATTAACTGGTAGGCTCCTATACCATTGCACAACTCTTCCTTTCAGTGAAGTGGCTAGTAATCTCTCTGCAACATCCTCTTGGGTTATGTGATGGACTCCATATAATGAAGCCACATCTCTCATGTGCTCAATCGGGGTAGTTTGATCTTCTCCCGTGAAAGTTGGCAGACTCTTCAAGGCTGCCATTGGAATTTCATTATGTTGTACCAAATTCAATGGGCTTTCTCCATTAAAAGCAACAAAGGGTTGATTCCTTGGAGCAGCCATTGGAGGTGGCTAAGGAGGATTTGATGGTACTGTAAATGAAACAAAAGATGAAATAGCAATGTGTGATCTCACGGATGGAGGAGTGGATTGAGTTCTTCTAGAATAGATAATTGTTGTTTCTCACCTTCCTGTTGCTCTACCTTTTCTTCTTGGTGGTGACAGCTGCAAATATTTGAAAGGACCTGAGCTGCTCCTTGTCTGAAGTCTTCTCATAAACTATAGAAGACATTTATTTCTGGAGTTCTTCTTCTTTGTGGAGTCGCCAAGTATGTCAAATGACTTGTATAAATCCTGGTAGTAGCTGGTCGAATACTAAAACAACAGTTCAATCTAATTTTAGTCCCAATGGGCATGCCAGAAATTGCACCCTTGTTGAAATAGATGTTCAACACCTCAGTGTAACATTGGAAGACCCCTAAAGATGTGGGTTTCTTACAGACAGAGGTCAACCTCTAGAGAAAGTTGGCTTCCTTTGGGTATCACCTAAACTACTAATTCTTTGAAGGGAAAGGGAGAAGGATAATGCATAAAATAAACCTAACACTATGGTGATACACCAAGTTGATAATAAATCAGAAAAATGAAAAACAAGATGCAAACACACTTGGGAAACTAGACTGCAGTTGTTTTACTTACTCAACATAACCCCATTAGACTTATGCATCACTCTTGATAGGTTTGATCTACATACATATCTTAAGAAGGAAGGAACAAACTTCACAGCTTTGTGGTATGAATATAGATTTAGAAAAACACTGTTGAAGAAACACATACATAAGCTAACATACATAAATCAAAGTGGTAAGAGAATTAGTACTTTTTTTCAAGATGAACTCTATTTTGCATTTGAGATTTCAGTTGAGTTACAAAAAAACATACATTTAGCCAAGAAAGGATTGATAGAAATCACTAACTCTTCTGAGTGTATAATCAGAACTATTTACAAAAAGGCAAAAAATGCCTTAAATATCAAAAGTGTGTCGGCCCTTTAGGGCTTACAAAATATCAGGGCACAGAAAAATCTTCCCCTTAGATTTTTATTGAATTTCAAGCTGCACCCTACATGTCCATGTCGGTGTCAAAGATTTCCTTCAAGGGACTCCTTTCTTGAACATTCTACAACCACCGCAATTCACTTCTATTCCTCGTGTCAATCTTCGAACCTCCTTGTCGAGTGCCTCCAATGCTTCTAAGCTCAGAACAAATACACGTTGCCTTTCATTCCATTGATGTTCTTCAGACTACCACGACTCGCTTTAAGATCCCTCTGGTTGGTCAAGTGAACTCCACGCAAATTCTTTGGGTGGCCAAAACTCCTTTGATCAAAATTGCATCTCGGTGAGACACTAGAAGTGTCTCACTGATGCAATTATGTGTCTCTGCAAATGTCAGCATATCATAGAACAGTTGGAGAGAGCTCATGTCGTAGGCAATATGCTATTGGTGAGCCCATCTTATTTACCCTGAGCTCACTCTTCTCCTCTGGCTTGAGCTCCTTCGGCTTTCGGTGAGACCTTACCAGGTCGGCAAGACCTCATCCCGATGGCTTCAACTCATGGTGAGCTCCTTTTTAGTCAGCAAGACATCCGTGTGTCGGTGACACATTTTACCAAAGGCAAAACGTTACCCCGAGGCCCTTCATCTTCGGCAGGAGTTGATTGATATCACTCGGAATGCACACCACTCCACCGAGCTCTTCATTTCTTTTGGCAAGACTCTGGCAAGTCAGGAAGAATTCATAGCGAGGTCCCCTAGTCATACCGATACCCGCTTCAGGTGCTGAGACACCCTCCATTCCCTGAGACCTCTTGTAGACTTCCTTTTCCTTCGGTCAACTCTTCATTCGACAAGACACCCGACGAGACCCTTTGTTATCGGTGAGACATTGGCCTGTCAGCCAGACCTCCCGCCGAACACCTTAAATCTTAGCAATGAGATACTTTCTCTTCAGTTAGGGAGATAGTATGCCTTCACCAAGACATCATGGTGAAACTACTTTCCTTGGGCGAGACATCTGGCCTTTGCCAAGACATTCTTGATCGTTGGAACATTCTGGTGAAACTATCCTGCTTTATCGATGCTGCTTTATTCATTGAGACTCTGATGGATCGGAAAGACTTACGCTGATATTACCTCATGTCAACAAGGCATCTTTCCTTTGGTGAGACCTCCTGGTGAAGCCCGCTTACATATTCCAAAGGCATCCTTTCGGTAAGACCTTTTTCTTTTGCCGAGACTTCATGGCGACTTCATTTACCTTTGCCGAGACATTATCATTCACTGAGACATTGCCATGTCAGCCAGACATCACCTCGATGGCAAGATGTTACACCGAGGGAAAATATGTTGGGGAGACCTCCTTTCTTCAGTGAGACATTAAACTGAGGGCACCAACCTTTGCTGAGAGCCTTCCCTTCTTGTTGGTAAAACATCTCGGGTCGCCGACACATCTTGTAGAACTCAATCCTTACGCCGAGAGCTTTTAGAGTCGGGGAGACCTTGTGACTTCAGTGAGACCCTTTGGCAAAGCTCACTTGCTTTGCCGACGCCATCTGACTTCAACGAGACCTCTTCTGATCGGTAAGACCTCCTACCGAAACCTGGACACATATGCCGAAGGGATCCTGCTTTGCTTTGTCAGTGAGACTCGATGCATTCACCGAGACTTCTCTCTGAAGAAAAGAACTTTCGCCAAAATGAATATCCTTTTTTCACTAGGATGATGATCGATGTCTTGCCGATAGGGACCTATAGGTGAATCCCACTCATCGTGACATTCCTGGGGTCTTGGCGACTCTCTCCATAGAAGATTTTCATGCCAAACCTAAACAAGGCAGGCTTCTTCATTGAGTTCCCTGTGACCAAGCATCAGATTCATGCCTTTTTTCCTAGGCCGAATGCTCCATTTGGCCTTCTCGAATCTATTAAACATAATTTTCCTCCCCTGATTGAGCCTAAAGGTGAAAATTAGGTAATATTTCTGGTGAGCTTTACTGGATGTTTGCCTGCTAAACATGAAGACCAGTAGCCTAGGCCTATCCATTGGGCACGGAGTCATTGGGACAACTCAAAAAAGATCAAAAGTAGCTTTGTACATGCTTACAACTTGCTTGAGCCTCATAAAACATAGCAGGTAGTTATTGAAAGTAGGAAAAAACTGAAATAAAACTATTTACATGTGTTGAAACAACACTTAGGGAAAGAAATAACAACTAAACCTACCCTACACTAACCAGTAAGAAATTGGTAAAACAAACCCATTAATAGGTTGGGTGAAATAATTGCCCTTTCTAAAAAAATTACAATGTTTGCTACGCTGGAGAGCAACTAAGGAGAAATGAAGCATGCATGATAATTCAACATATGGCTGCAAGATATTTGGTAAAACATATTCAAGCTTACTAACCTTTTCATATGGAATGTAAACATTCCTGTTCTAAGGTGGAAAGGTAACTTGAGTGCGCTCCTCCTAAGCAGTACCCTCATGCTTGGGTGTAAGATTCATTCTTGGTGTAGTATTGGACTCCATCTGAGCTAGGTACCTGATTGGATAGCCCCTACTAAGGGTAAAACTTGAACTCTCCCTGCTAGTCTCTTATTGATCTCTAACGACTTCATCTTTTGCTTGAAAAGATGCTGATTGAAGGTAATATGCAAGTTGTTCATTGGCTACTATAGTCTGATCTTCTTGACTAAGGAGCTGATATCCCTATTGGATAACTGCAAACAAATCTTTAGACTGTGGCTCCTTATGCTCTTTGTCCATGAAAGAATATACCTCCTCTTCAACAAGGTGGGGGAGTTCATCTAATAAGTTCACAGGCTACAAGGAATTATCTTCAACAACTTCTTCAATAGTCTCACCAACTTGAATGGGCTTATCACATGCTTCCCTTTCATATGACACTAGTTCATCATCAGGCACAGATGATATCATGCATGTGAGATCTTTATCTTCATCGAAAAATTGAGGAAGTTCATCAAACAAGTCAACAATATTCTCTAGTCATTCCAAATCAACTGGTAAATTAGGTACCTGCATGCTCTCTTCATCTTGCTCAACATAACCAGGCAGTTGATCAAATAAAGAAGTGAATTGTTCCTCGTCATGTGGCTCCTTTTGCAGTGAAACTTGGGTATCCTCTGCTGCAAGTGAAGACCTTCAACTGTCTGTTGTCCTACTTCTTGTCTCTCCTCCTATTTGAGCTTTTTTCTTGCTATAGTCGGTAACATGCTACAGCTAAATGCATTGGGTTTACTTTGCTAATTCTCTCCTTGAGGAATAAGCCATCTAGATCAATGGGCTACTCTTGAGGGATGATGGACTGATCCTGTTCAGGCACTACATTCACTTCCATCGAATTGAATCCCTTAAAGCTTGGAACTTCAAGCTGAGAAGACTTACTAGGGGAGTCAAGAGGCTGACTTTTCCTGAAGTTGGAAAACTTGTACTTGGGAACCTCCTGTTTAGAATATTTTAGCCTCCTTTCAGCCTTTTTTGCAGCCAGCTGCTGGGCAAGGTTCTCTTCAAATTGCCTCTTTTGCAACTCCTCCATTAGTTGGTGCTAATAATCTGAATAAGCTTGAGTGTTCTGCACCTTAGTAGAGATTAGCTTCATTTGTTCTTCCTTAGCAGCTATTTCCCATTCAAGGCCTTCCTCGAACCGGATTCTTTTTGCCAGTCTTTCTTGATCATAAAAGTAGACTTGTTCAGCCACTTCTTGTTGTTGCATAATGGTACCCTATTGCATCTTGATATCAACCAATATCTTAGATAGGCACACAAGAACCTTACTAATATCATTAATCTTCATATTGTGAAGACCTTGACTGAGATCCCACAACGTATGGTCAATTTGTTGGAGCAGGTCCAATACACTCTGATATGGATGTGCAGGAGCAACATACTCATGATAAGGAGGGTAATAGTAAGCATCTTCATACTTATTTGACATCTTTTCAGTCAAAGAGCTGGAAATTCAAAATTAACAGATTATTTTGAGACATACCAAGACCTGTGCCTGTGAAACCAGAAGATTTGAGCTCGAAGTCGCCAGGTGTTATTCAAACTACCTCCAAAGGTTGAATGACACTAAGGTAGACACCAAATCCCTCAGTATTTTGAATTCCTCAATGATTCACTTGTACATGGAGTTACCATGATATGCTGATGTTAACCTCTGAAAGGCCTAAATCTTACTAGTTGCATATCAAAAGCCAATAATAGAAGTGTAATTTTTGAACTGTCTGCTCGATAGTCCCACCGGGCGTGCCGGAACTATTATCACCTGAAATTGCACCCTTGTTGAAAAAAATGTTCAACACCTCATTGTAACATTGGAAGATCTCTAAAGATGTGGGTTTCTTATAGACAGAGGTCAACCTCTGGAGAAGGCCAGCTTCCTTTGGGTATCACCTAAACTACTAATTCTTTGAAGGGAAAGGAAGAAGGATAATGCATAAAATAAACCTAACACTATGGTGATACACCGAGTTGATAAGAAATCAGAAAAATGAAAAAACAAGATGCAAACACACTTGGGAAACGAGACTGCAGCTATTTTACTTACTCAACATAACCCCATTAGACTTATGCATCACTCTTGACAAGTTTGATCTACATACATATCTCAAGAAGGAAGTAACAAACTTAATAGCTTTGTGGTATGAATACAGATTTAGAAAAAAACACTGTTAAAGAAACACATACATAAGCTAACATACATAAATGAGAGTGGTAAGAGCATTAGTACTTGTTTTCAAGATGAAATCTATTTTGCATTCGAGATTTCAGTTGAGTTACAAAAAAACATACATTTAGTCGAGAAAGGATTGATAAAAATCACTAACTCTTTCGAGTGTATAATTAGAACTATTTACAAAAAGGAAAAAAATGCCTTAAATATCAAAAGTGTGTCAGCCCTTTAGGGCTTACAAAATATCAGGGCCCAGAAAAATCTAACCCTTAGATTTTTATTGAATTTCAAGCTACACCCTACATGTCCATGTTGGTGTCAAAGATTTCCTTCAAGGGACTCCCTTCTTGAACATTCTGCAACCATCGTAATTCACTTATGTTCCTCATTTTGATCTTTGAACCTCCCTATCGAGCACCTCCAATGCGTCTGAGCTCAGAACATATACACATTGCTTTTCATTTCGTTGATGTTCTTCAGACTGCCATGACTCGCTTTCAGAACCCTCTGGTTGGTTGAGTGAACTCCACGCAGATTCTTCAGGTGGTCATAACTCCTTTGATCAGAATCGCATCTTGGCGAGACATTGGAAGTGTCTCACTAATGCGATTATGTGTCTCTGCAAATCTTAGCATATCATAGAACAGTTGGTGATAGCTCATGTTGCAAACAATATACTATCGGTGATCCCATCTTATTTACCTGAAGCTCACTCTTCTCCTTCAGCTCGAGCTCCTTCGGATTTTGGTGAGACCTTACTGGGTTGGAAAGACCTCATCCTGATGGCTTCAACTCATGGCGAGCTCCTTTTCAGTCAATAATACATTTGTGTGTTAGTGAGACGTTTTACCGAAGGAAAAACATTACCCCGAGGCCCTTCATCTTTGGTAGGAGTTGATTGATGTCACCCCGAATGCACGCCACTCCACTGAGCTCTTCATTTCTTTTGGCAAGACTCTGGCAAGTCAGGAAGACTTCATAGTGAGGTCCCCCAGTCATACCAATACCCGCTTCCATCGCTGAGACACCCTCCATTCCCTGAGACCTCTTGTAGACTTCCTTTTCCTTCTGCGAACTCTTCATTCGACAAGACACCTAGTGAGACCCTTCGTTATCGATGAGACATTGGCTTGTCAGCCAGACCTCCCACCAGGCTCCTTAACTTTGGGCGATGAGCTACTTTCTCTTCAGTCAGGGAGACATTATGCCTTCGCCAAGACATCATGGTGAAACTGCTTTCCTTGGGCGAGACATCCA
Organism: Sequoia sempervirens; assembly: GCA_007258455.2. Lineage (NCBI taxonomy): Eukaryota > Viridiplantae > Streptophyta > Pinopsida > Cupressales > Cupressaceae > Sequoia > Sequoia sempervirens. The sequence goes on along the minus strand of VDFB02049217.1, from coordinate 10,949,422 downwards.
ACCTTCGACGAGACATTCTTGATTGTCGGGACATTCTGGTGAAACTATCCTACTTTACTGATGCTGCTTTATTCATTGAGACTCTAATGGATCGGCAAGACTTATGCCGATATTACCTCATGTTGGCGAGGCATCTTTCCTTCTGTGAGACCTCCCAACGAAGCCCGCTTACATATGCTGAAGGCATCCTTTTGGTAAGATCTTCTACTTTCGCCAAGACTTCATGGCGTCTTCATTTACCTTTTCCAAGACATTATCATTCACCGAGACATCACCATGTCTGCCAGACATCACCCTGACGGCAAGACGTTACACCGAGGGAAAATATGTCTGGGAGACCTCCTTTCTTTGGCAAGACATTACACCAAGGGCACCAACCTTTGCTGAGAGCCTTCCCTTCTTGTCGGCAAAACATCCCAGGTTGCCGAGACATCTTGTAGAACTCAATCTTACACCGAGAGCTTTTAGAGTTAGGGAGACCTTGTGACTTCGGTGAGACCCTTTGGCGAAGCTTGCTTGCTTTGCTAATGCCGTCTGACTTCGACGAGACCTCTTCCAATTGGTAAGACCTCCTACCGAAACCCACACACATACGGCGAAGGGATCCTGATTTTATTTTTCGACGAGACCCGATGCATTCACCGAGACTTCTCTCTGAAGAAAAGAACTTCCGCCAAAATGAATATCATTTTTTCACTAGGATGATGATCAATGACTTGCCAATAGGGACCTATAGGTGAATCCCACTCACCGTGACATTCCTGGGGTCTTAGCGACTCTCTCCTTAGAAGATTTTCATGTTGAACCTGAACAAGGTCGACTTCTTCACTGAGTTCCTTGTGACCTAGCATTAGATTCATGACTTTTGGCCCAGGCTGAATGCTTTATTTGGCCTTCTCGAACCTGTTAAACACAATTTTCCTTGCTTGATTGAGCATGAGGGTGAAAATTAGGTAACACAGAGTTAGGCAACTTGAGGTAAACAATTTAATAAGTTATCTATATTATTTCAAAAATATGTAGGAATAGAATTTATAGAAAAAGTAATGTAGTTTCTAAACTACTAGGTTCATTTAAACAAATAAAAAATCTATTTGGTGAACATTTGAAATTTCAATGCAATAGTAATTAAATTTCAGGGACAAAATAAGAAGTGTCTTTTTTACCACCATAACCACAATAAAATGATAATATTTTTTTATAATATTTTAGATATAAGTAGAGGACTCATGTTCCGATGTGATGAATATTAAATTTTTGTAATTTTTTTCCAAGTAAATAATTAATTATGATGTTTTTATTACAACTTTTAAAAAACATAAAAAATTTGTATGTCTGACCACCTTAACTTGGTCAAAACTTCATGAAATTCATATTTTGTTATTTTTAATCCTATATTATGTGAAGCATATAATGTGATGCATGTTCTGGATTCAAAAATGTGATACCGTTTGAAAGCTATAGATGCTTTTTAATCAACCTATCAATCAGGACTTTAGTCATAATTAAAATAAAAAATGAATAATAATTATTTATTAAATTCAAAGTAAAGCATAATTTATATTGGTGGAAAGTTGAGAATATCCTTTAAAAACCCTTTTCGTTTCATCAATTTTGGGTAAAAAAAAAGTTGTCAGCCACATACCCATCATATCGCCACTTTTTGGCCCATCATGATCCTGTACATACCCTAACACTCTTAAGCTTCTCCAAGATTATGCTAGACAATTACAACATAGTTATAGTGATCATGTCATCCCTTGTGTATTCAGTAAAGGTGGCATAGTCTTATATGAAAATCAACGAAACGTTAATGTTGACTTGATTGAAAAAAGAAGAAGAAAACTCAGTCATAATTCATTAGGACCTTACATAATTCATGAACGTTATGGGTTTGGTGTATACACATTAATAGAAATTTATGGCACACCTTTTTATGTCACCTTCATTTTTTTTAATTTAAAGTTACTATGTTGAAAATTATTCCTCTGCACGCTCAGAAGTGCACCTGAAAAATCTACCCAAGTGACCTACTTTGGAGGGTCACAATTTGGATCTAGATGATTTTCATGCCAAACCCTTTGGTGGGTGTACTCATATGACATATTTGAACATGCATTTCATCTTTTAGTTTCCCATGATGATTTTTTATGGTCCATGGATTTGAGAAGAAAAGTTGGAGGGTTTTCAAATTGTTTTGTTGTTAGTGAACTTTCAGTTCTGCAAAGTGGCCTCCTATTTGAGTTAATATTTCACAGTTGGGTAATCATCATGGAAAGTGGATTGGTTCCCTACATTCCCCTCACATTTTTATACTCCTTGGTCCAATTTTAGAGCCTCATGATCTGATTTTCTATTTTTTTAAGATCAAAAGCAAATGCAATTTGTTCACTTTTTGCATTTGCATTTTTAGAATGTTTCAAGGAGGTTAAATTTGACCCTCAATATCTTGTGAGGAATGATGATTCAAGGAAATCCCTCTTGCACACATACTCAGTGTACCCAAATGACCTATTGTGTATAGTGGCAATTCCTTAGGAGATGATTTGGTATTTTTTCAAAGTGGCAATTGGGTGAGTTTTAATTGGTTTTGAAAAGGTGCAATTGCAAAAAATCTTCAGTGAGTTACTTTGTTAATGAATATCTTGCACCTCATGATCTGTTTTTCCAAGTCATTTTTTGTATTTCATTTTTGGTTCAAATGTCTACATACCTATGAATTTTCATGGTTCTAGGAGGTTGTTTGACTTGTTTTCTAGGGAAATTCTAGAGGCTACTTGATCAGTTTTGATCACTATGCAAAAATGATAGAAATCAAGTTTTAATGACAACCAACTTCATTTTTCCTCATTAGGATCATATAGAAGTAGCCTCAAACCAATTCAAGATGAAATTTGTGTTGAAACAAAAAAAAATTAGTCAGGCCCACATGGGGACCTTGCATGCTTTACACAATTATGAAGCTATGTGTTGCAATGTTACATTTGAAGGAACCAATTCATTTGTAATGACTCAAATGGTCATTTACCTATAACCATTAGTAAAATGAATCACATGGAACCTATTATAACAACTTCTATTGTTGAGGACATCCATGAGAAGCATAAAAGGAAGCAACAATAGAGAAATTATGTGGTTTTGTTACATTTTCAAAGCTCTATTATTGCTCATGGGAAGAAGTGCATGGTCATCTTGATGATATGGTATTCTACATAAGCAACTTAACAATAGATATCAATAAAAGGAGGTTATTTGCATAGATTCAAGAATGTGGTGGAAAGATAGCTATGATTCTTTCAAAATTTGCAACTTGTGTTATTTTAGTAGAACCAAAAATTCTTCATTACATAGTTGCAAAAGGCTTTGAGTTTGATTTCATTCACTCATGGCTTGTTTCAATGTTTTAATCCATTCATCCAAGGAAAATGCTTGCTATAGGAGATACCATTGGGGAGCTTAAACCAAAGTATGAAATGCTTTTGGTCCAAGGCATAAAGAAAGAAGGAGATAGTATGAGTTACCTTAGGATAAGGTCACACACTATTCACCCTTGTAAGTGTCTTGCAGCCATGGCATGCCATGGAATTGCAAACTAATGACTAGGAAGGAGGAAAAATTGTCTTTATTGGTTTTGAATTAAAATCTCTTTTGGGGGGGGAACACACCTATGTTCATGTTACACATCAGGGTTATTGGCAACTCTATATAGGAGTTGTATTTGTTTCCTCACATTTGACATTGTGGTAATATTAGCTCACTTTGCAAAAAATGCATTATTTAGCACAAATGGCATGGGTAGAGGAAAAGAGAACAAGTATTAGCCTCTACCTTTGATGGGAGCAACAACTTTCTTAATGCAAACAAAACACTTAAAGCTAAACATAGGAAATGGATGCTCAGAAATGACATTCAAGAGGGTATAGAATTCTTCTATAGAAAAATCTCATGGCATCATAAAGGAACTAAGACTATGGTTAAAAAGGGAAAACAACAAAGAAGTGATTGTTGTCACCATTTTCCAAGAATATAAAATTAAATAACAAGAGAAACATTAAGGCATCATCGAGAAAATCAGATGCAATGAATTCCTATTAGGAATTTTCACTTGAAATTTTGGGTTATTATTCTCATTTTTGAAATAAGAATGAATCTAAAGGTTGTGGCAATACATATTCAAAGACCTAAAAAATTATATTGCCCCATAATGCTACTCTCCAGACATGTTTCCCTCTCATCTAGCATGAACCTTCAATGGTATGCACCATCATGTTAGTTGGAAGGGGTTTTTGTGATATGGTAGCTAGAGACTGGTAAGAGGCAATATTTTCCATGTTTGGGAGGCCCTCTTTTATTCCTTGTTGAATCTCTTAAGCCATCACTTCTTTCTAAATATAGATCATGACTTATTGTAGTCAATCCCTTAGATGCGCATCCACCATGCTAGCAAGAGGTGCCATTTAATATGGCAATGGAGATTGTTGCACTATTTGGGTTTGATTCCTGTAGCGGGTAAATCTTGCATGCACTTTGTTCACACACAGTATAGAGGGATCCAATAAATGAGGTAAATCACCTTGAGAAGGCTCTAGACATGTTTTGCAAGGCATGGTACATAACTTCTTTGATTCAAAATGTCTAATGCTTGGGAAAATATATCACAAGTTTTCTTTAAGAATAATATGTGCTTACAATAAAAATGTATCAAATTTTTTTGAAGAAATTCTATTTTTGTGTGGCCTCAATGGAGAAGATAGAGTTGTAGATTGACTACTGTATATATTTGCTTGATGTTTCCATAGCCAATGAGGAGTTGCAAAATGAATTAAGGAAAACACTAGCTCAAAGTGAAGATGTGGAGTAGGAAACAAGTCTTCCTCGCTAGCCCATGAAGGCAGGGGTTGATGTCGGCATAAGGGTGCGAGGAAGCGGGGAAGAGAGATATGTGGATTTTTCATAAATCCATTTTTAACTATACATAAAGCTTTATTTTAAAGTTTTAAATATGCTTTTCCCATGAGCCCGAGCATATTCATGTTGCCATCATCCAAAGTAGTGGGGGGGATAGGCATTGGTGGAGGTTACAAAGTGGGCCTGTGCACAATTGATAAAGGTAATATTTAAAGTTCTTTTTCACCATGAGTTAAAATGTTGAGGATTTTAATAGCCCTAGTAAAATATTTTAAAATCTTCACCATTAAAAGCAATAATTTTAAATGTGAAGTAAATATAAGGTACACAAATAAGAAATACTTTATATGCCCAATATGAAGTGATTTAGAGTGTCCCCCAAGGAAAATAAAATTAATTATTGGGTAGCCCACGGGTGAAATATTTTATTATCAGGTAAATGATTTTAAAGCCTTCAAATACTTTAAAACATAAAATGAAAGTGAAAAGGGCACAGGTGAAATTTTATAAAGTGAATAAAATATTCACTATATGAAATTTTTTCTTTGTTGAGAGAAGTTTTTTCACAAAGCACTAGTTTTCACACAACAGGTAGAAAATGGATAAAGGGGTGAAATATTTTTGCAAGAAAGGATATTTTTCAACTATAGAATAAGGAAGAAAGATGACTCTTCAAGGTAGAGAATCTTTTTATGTTGTAGGGCAGGTGAATGCAAGAAGTGTGAATCAGAATAAAAATTAGGGTTTCTTTTTAGGATGTGGGCAGTTATTCATCAAGGAACCTAAGTTTTCCAAGGGTCTTCTTCTAATGTACATTTAGGTTTTCTTTCTCCTTAAGTGAAAATTTTTGATTCATTGTGAGGGAGTTTTTCTAGAATTATTCATAGAGAATATTGTAATACAAAGCATTTTAGAGTTAAGTATTAGGGTCTAGTTTTGTCAATATGTATGTAATTTTGATAGAAATACTAGCATGATAATACTCAATCGTGCAAATTCGAAGCCATTTTCTCTCCTATGTGTTGGTTTTATAAGCTATGAATAACATAATCAAGATTTATTTTATTTGTCCCCATTGGACTCCAATGGATGTTTAGTTTTGTTCATGCTTATTGATTCAAGGAATTTATGTAAATGCTTGAGTGAAGCTACTAGTTTATATTAAACTGAGTGCTAGGATTCTAATAAGAAGTGATGGTTGAGATGTTATGTTGAAATACTGTAATACAGTATCTTCAAATCTTAGATGATATTGTGTGTTAAAATGTTGTCAAGTTGTATAGGTGTTGAAATTGACTTCGTTCCAAGGATGAGTATATAATATAAGTGTATTATTCATGTTACATTTAGTTGATTAATTCAACATCAAATCAAAAATTTAAACCAATTTTACTTATCAAACTCTATATTTTTGAGTGTTAAGATCAATTTATTACATCTCTCATGTTTAATATGTACACTACCATGAAAGTCAGCCAAACCTTTAAGGTATTGTGTCTTTTAAACAATTAGAGGAGAAACATTTTTTTACAATGTATTTGATACTTTGGCACACAAGTATCTATAAATATATTGTTCGAATTACCCTCCCAGGTTTAATAGAGCCTGAAATGCAGGGGAGAAAAGGTTGAAAATCAAGCTCTCATTTGTTAGCCACTAACCTTGAAGTTTCTTAAGCATAAGGGTTGGCTACCCTTTAGAGGATTTTAAGGTTCTACTAGAAAAGGAACCAACACCTCTCAAAGACCCTATCAATGTTGCACATCTGCACCAGTATTATGTCTAATCATTTTGAATAGTATGAATGATAAAGTAGTGATGTTAGAGGTAGTGGATAATACTCCATATGCTCTCGCATTACTCTGTTCTTGACAAATAGTTATTTTTGTGTCTTGAATACTAAAGTGATGATTTAATTAATTTTTAAGTGATTACTTTAAGATTCATGCTATTCACATTCATCTTGTGTTTTGTGTTTAATTGGATCCTTATATGCATTTAATTTTCTTTAATTAGATCACATAAAGCATGTTAAATCATGGAGACATTCATTAAATAGTCTTACAAAGATTATTTAATTAATCACATTTCAATTTAACATTCAACACAAACATAAGTAATAAAACATCAAATGCTCATATATATATATATATATATAAGTTTTGTGTACATGTCATCAATATACACAATGCCACTAAGGCTTGTGACTACTAGATCCCTCAAGAATTGGTGCTCACATCTTTCTGGTAGCAATCTATTAGGATACAGTGATGTGCGATCATGATCGCAATACGCTAAATGTACTAAGAGAACACTGTAAACCTCGCACCTATCTAAGAGCCTCTGGATGCTCCCCTACTATCTGATCTCTCTCCGCCTGTAATCTAGCTACCTCAAACTCTAGTCTCTTGAACTCTACAGGGGCCTGAGATGACTGTGCATCCTAGGAAGCATCAGATCGGTGGATGTGCCTCCTGAGACTCATACACTACCACAATCTAATGTATGGCATGAACAACTCTTGGTCCTGATCCATGATGGATGGGGACACATAGTTTTATCTTGTGGCCTCCTCATCAATTTATGGGGGAACTATCTCTATAGCGACCTAATGACAAAGATCTTGAAGATCTCTCACAGATCCTACAAGATAGAAAAACATAAAGATAATCAGTACACATCATGATATATATATATATTAAAATATAAAACATGATCATAAGCACAAAGCATAACAGTAAATAAAATATCATCACCTATCTCTCTAGCAGGTTGTGTGACATCAACCTCCTCCTTTGTAGGGGGCATGGAGGAAGTACTAGCCTCTCCATGATTACGAGTACTAGTTCCTACTACAGTTGTTCCTCATGATCTAGTCATACGATTGGGAGAGGGCTCTCCCCACTTGTGCCCGACTAGATCCTCATTTGTTGCCTTGCCACCCTCACTCATGGGTTGCTCCTTGTCCTCATCCTCATCTCCTCCCTCCTAGCCATCATAGTCAGGATTTGCAATCTCATTGTACTCCTCATCTATCACATCTACAAATATGTCTACAACCTTGTATCATGTCTCCTCAGCCCTATCCTCTACCTTAACTCCCTCATCTGATAGTGGTACTCCATCAAATATTGCCTCCTCCATTGGAGATATGGAAGCTAGTCATGATACTAGCCACCACTCCTTATAGTCATCTGTGGCACTAACGTCATCAGTGTTAGAGATCAGAGGCATATCATGATCTGAGAAATCGAAGTCACTATAGATAACATCCTCATAAATGAACCATCTACCATCATTGGGTCTCTAGGCACTCTGTACTAATATCCTAAAGAAGGTTCATGCCCTAGGTGCTATCTGGACCTGCCCAAAGTGTCATATGACGCAATCATAGTAGAAAGGTCATACTACGTAATCGTGTCTACCAATCGAAAACATGTCCATCTATAGTTATCTTCATCTATTGAGTGTGATCTGGCCGCTAAAGCACAAGCTAATAAGGTCTCCAAATGATCTCATCCTCCTCTAGTCGATCAAATCGCACTCTCAAAAATTGCAAATCACCATACTACCAAAACAATCGTAGAGGATAGCTAAAGGACCGAGGATACCCCAAGGCTATCAGACATGGGAAACCAGTAGGTCTAGTAAACTTAATATGCTCAAGGCACCAAACCTATAGAAGTGTATAGTTTTCCATGTTGTCCACCTCCCGAAAGAAAAATCATCCAAGATCATAGTACAAGTGCACTAGGACACTGCACCCCCCGAAATTTACTATCCTATGCTCTTCCATCCCTCATATTAGGTGTACTAGTCCTACCTCCAAATGTGCTCCTTGGTCGTCAAGAATGAGTACTAGTGCTACTGTCAGCATCATAATCTATCTAACTAATGAGGTCCATCAATATAGTAGAATCACAAGATCTATTTTTGGCCTCACTCTCTCATCATGCACTAGTCCACAAAGGTAATACTACATGTCAAATTTCATCTCATGGAATGATCACTTCATGTGGAAACACACTCACTCACCTCGAGTGGGAACTCAGAGTATGTGGTGCATGTCCTCCAGTGTGACAATCATCTCTCTTGTAAGAAAATGAAATGTACATGTATCGACGTCCCAGTGCTTTGCTAGTGCCATCAACATCAAATCATGGTACCTCATGGGGGGCATGAGGTATGCCTAGTATAATCCTACAGTCTACAAAAGTTCTATCCCCCATTGAAAGAGTGGGGGCTAAATCTCAGAGAAGGCTAATATTTCAACCATCTAGACACTGCCGCGAATGGGTGAGAACCTAATAAAAAAGCAAAAATATGTCCTATAAGCAATCTAATCTCTTAAATCTTTACATCAAAAATGATAAAAGTGTACTAAATTTTTTCTGGTGTGCTTTCCTAGAGGCCCTAGACACTTTAGAACCCTTTTGGGACACTTCAAGAAGAAAGATGACACTTTGCGAAAAAGTGGGACACTTCACGAACAAAAGGGACACTTCATGAACAAAAGTGACACTTTGTGAACAAAAGTGACACTTTGTGAAAAAAGGGGAAAATTTGCAAAAAAAATCCAAGGCCCTAAATTAACCTAGAAATGCATAGAAATCATCAAATAAATGCATATGGACAAAGCTAAGGTAGAAAAATCAACCCACCTAATGATAATGCTCACTTTGTGCCACCTAGTCTCATAAGATGTCTAGTCTTGCAAGCCTATAATCTTGTTGGCTTGGAATCTTTCACTATTCTTCAATCACTCTCAAGCTACAAAAGGGTATTAAATAAAATATTAAGAATTCAGTATACTTTTTACTATTATATCAGCTAAAATTATGGTTTTTACTATATTAGGGTTAAATAGTACATTTAATTCAAACCAACATACAGTGCTAGAGAAGTCCATTTTTGATGTTGTTTATTGTGTTGGAATCATGATTCCACTTCTGACATCATCAATAGTCTATCATTATGTGGTATGGTACTTGGAAATACCCTATGACATGACCTACTATTTGATGTGGCTAGATTGCTACATTGATTCCATCTCCATAAAGCAAGAGGAATCAAGGGGGGCATACATCTACCCTCTAATATGATTTCTAGATAAAAGTTAGGTAAAGAGAATTTTTGGACAACTAACAAATTCATGTTGCACAATGCGATTCCTAATGTTGTGGTTTTCTAGATGACTACACTGGGGGCTTCATTATCTCGTATCATGAATGAACTTATATGTGTATCCTTTTATAAAACATAGGTTATTATTGGATTCCTTTAGCTTACATATGCATGTACAATCATATGGGCGCTAAAGTGGGGACTAAATGTAGAGTAGAAAATTATACGCTCTTGAAAGAAAGGAAATTTCACACTTAATTTGGACCTATTTTGGTACCCTTGCATTAACTACCATTTAAAATCATCATTTATAGGCCCCTACGACCCATTATTTTGGATCTTGAGGAACATTTCACCTAAAAATCCCATAAAATAATTCAAAACACCTAAAATCCCAAAAACCCACCTCAAAAAGCTAAGGCAGGACCCATTCGCCACCTTGGGTGAATGAGTCCACTTAGGTGGGAACTATTTGCCAAGGTTGGTGAATGAGTCCCATTTTGGGTCTTTTTCAATTTTGAGTAGGAAATTCACCATTTTAATTCAAATTTTTGGTGTATGTCAGCCTTTGAGATCTAAATAATAGTCAATTAGGTGATACTACCTATATAAGCAAGTTTTTAAGTTATTTTTATCATCCTAAGCAATTTGAGCAAGCATTTTTCAAGAGAAAATTCAAGAGTCAAGTGTTGAGAATCTTTCACAATAGTATTTAAGTTTCAAGAGCAAGTAAAGTTGAAGCATTGGAGCGGCATTAAAGTATTTTTGCAGGTATTCAAACTCACTTTCATTCAAGATCTAGCATTTTCAAGGGTTGATCATGGTTGTCGATGGTGAATCATGATGTATTGTTAGTTGGGGAGATGCAACTAGCCATCAAGCCAGGACTAAAGACTTATTTCCTAAGTGATTCCATCCTCCATCATCACTCCACATTCAACCTAAGGAAGGTACAAGCATCATTAGGATTTATTTGGGGTGATTAAATATTGCCAGAAGTGAGTCTTTCATCTCCATATTTCCATTCTTGCATCATATACTTGCATATTAGAATCGGATTTCAACATGTTTCAGATTTCTTAGTCTTAGATACACTTAAGGTTAGGGTTTTCATGCACATTTCATTATTTCTATCAAGGTTTAATTACCAAACTAGGGTTTTGACCAAGGTAAACCCCCATTAGCAAATCAAGTTATATTTTGTTTTGCAAGTGTTTTTCAAAAATTCGGATCCAAAACTCAAGTTTGAAGGAAAGAGTAGGTGTTGAAGTGTAGATCAGGAATTTTAATCCCTGAAAAAGTAAAACGAGACTAATTTTCCAAGAGTGGAAAATGAGTCCCACTATAGCTATTTTCTAGAACTGTGTGTAGATTATGATGTCCTTTTTCTTGAAATAGTCTTCTAGATGAAAACCAAGATTTGGGATTGATTAACCCAGGTTGGAAAATGAGTCCTAATTAGTAAAAAAGTTAGAATCTTTAGTGTTTGAGAGTTGTTTCCAGTCACTCCAACGTTTCCAGGTACACATCAGTGATCTCATTGCTTTCTTGTTCTATTTTGTTTACATTTCTAAGGCATTTTCTAGGTCATTGCATTGAACTAGGGTTGGGCATTTCACCTTGCATATCATTTTCTTTTTTGAGTCTAAACTTGCTGGTGAACCCCTCATTAGATTATTCAGCCCCTAGGACAACCCTCTTACAAGTTCTCTTTCTCTTTTGCATTGAGATCTCAAGGGTTTTTTCTTGAGTTAAAGTTAGTGAAAATTGCCCCTTTTAGGTACATAAACCCTAAAGGTGGGAGAGACCCAATTTTCCACCTTTCACCTTGATTTTTAGAATTCTTCACATTTGAGGTCTTAAAATTTGAAGCACTTAGAGATGGGATCTTAAAAAATGTTACTAATCATAAAATGTAGTACTCAGAGTCTAGTTTTCAAATATGTAATTTATTTTAATACCAAGATGATACAAATTGATTTTCAATAGGAATTTCTAAAATCCATTGTTTAAAAGTCACTTTTGTTTTATGATACCATGCACGTGTAGATCATGCATATTTTGACCTAAATAATAGTATTTTTTTATCATTTTGGAAAAAAAAATTGTAACTCACTAAAGCAGAATTTTGATTTTTTTTGTAATTTTTTATTGATTTTTTAAATTAATTTTTTATTGGTCATATTTGTTGTTTTCAAAAATCATTGTGTAAATCATGAATAAGATGACCTAAACTTATCATTTTTTTATTTTATTTTTTTCAAATTGAAAAGAATTATCTAAAGTACGTCTTTGTACAATTCATTTTTCAAAAAAATATTTTAATAAAAAGTTATTAAAATACTAAAAAACCATGATATTTCAAGTTTATGGAAAATTTTCATCAGAAATTAGTTGAAAAATATATTAAAAAGTTCAATTGTAGAAAAAAATATATATTTGGAATCTACACTATCTAATCTATAATGGTTTTTAATTTCATCAAAAAATTATGCAAAAAAGGTCTTCAAACATATGTCCAAAGTCACTATTTTCTTGTGACATTGACATGACCTTCAAGTTGTAGGTCAAACCAAGTCTGAATCTCCAAGCCTTTTCCCGAACTAAAAAACAAGGCAAAAACTCCACCAAAAATTCAAATTTTAAAAAATGGGATCCCATTTCTTTTTTCTTTGTTTCATGTTTTTTTCTAAGTCTGAATCTTCCACCTTAAGTGGACTCAACTTTGTGCTTTCACCCATCAATTTGTATAGGGGTCAAATGGATCTATAAGACCAAGTTTAATGTAGAAGGTAAAGTTGATGAATATAAAGCAAGGTTGGTAGTAAAAGGTTTTGCACGATAATATGGAATTGATTACAATGAAACATTTGTACCTATAGTAAGGCTTGATATAGTTTGAATGGTTATAGCCATAATATCACAAAATAATTGGAGAGATTATCATATGGATGTCTACCATAATAATAATAATAATAATAATAATAATAATAATATAAAATATAAGACAATAATAATACTGTAATAAAATTATAATACTATAATGTTATAATATAATAGTAATAATATTAATAAATAATCAAAACTACTTGGAAGAGTTGTATCATTATGAGGCGTTTTGTCAAATAGTGTATGCAGTGGTTTTTGGTACCGACCATGGCTTTGTTGGCCCCTCAAATAGGGTTGACACAATTCCTTTGTAACTAGTTTCATCACATAGTAATCAAGTTGTTGGTCAACACAATATAAGATGTATATTAATCATTTTTTGATAACACTTTTAGATACTATTAATAGTTATGTACACCTAATACTAGCTAAAAATATTGGAAAATAAAGGTATAATCAAATAGATTATAGCTACAAATATTTGTATTTAATGTGTCAAATATTGTATAAAATGATTTCAAAAAATATATAAATGAATAGTGCTTGGTCAACACGATATAATATGTGTATTAATCATTTTTTTATAACACTTTTAGATACTATTAATAATTATGCACACTTAATATAGTAATAATAACCCATATTATATCATGTTGACCATATTTGTCCCTTTTTTAGTGGTTTATAGAGGAAGTTTATGTGCAACAACCACTTAGATATGAATTATGTGGATATGAAGGCAATTTATATAAACTAAAAAAAGTTCTTAATGGTCTCAAGCAAGCACCAAGAGCATGGTATAGTCAAATTTATTCATTTATGATAAGTAATAGATTTTGCAGAATATCAGTGAGCCCACATTATATATGAAAACCAAGCAAGAAAAATTCTTGTTTGTATGCTTATATATTGATTATTTGATTTTTACTTGAGATTTGTCTATAGATATGTTTAAATCAACCATGAAGAAAGCATTTGAAATGAAATATATAGGATTAATGAGATATCTCTTAGGCATTGATTTTGTCTACTCAGAGAAAGGTATTTTAATTTTTCAAACTAAGCATGCTAAGGATGTGTTTAAAATATTTAAGATGTTAAATTGCAAACCAGAACTGGCTGCAATTGCAACATGAACTAAACTTAGTAAAGAAGACAAGGGATCTAATTTTGATCCAGCATTATAGAAAAGGCTCATTGGAAGTCTAATGTACCACACATCCACGAGGCGAGATGTCATGTATGGTGTTAGTCTAATATCAAGATTCATGGAGTCACCAAAAGACTCACATTGGTAAGTTGGGAAGAGAATTCTAAGATATGTAGCAAGAACATGATCAGGACATGGAATATTGTATTCCATAACAAATATTTTGATTTGATAGTTATCCTAAGAATGATTTTGTAGGTAGCGTTGATGACAAAAGAGTACTTTTGGATATATCTTTCATTGTGGATTAGGTGTTGTTTCATGGACATTGAATAAACATCCTATACTGACAATTTCATTAGTCGAAGCAAAATATGTAGCAACAACATTAGCAACATGTCAAGTGGTATGGATGAGGCAAGTTATGACTAACTTATTGCATAATAAGGAGGCATCGACTCCAATATATTGTGATGACAAGTTAGCAATTACATTGTCAAAGAACCATGTTTTTCATAAAAAATGAGCAAATATATTGACATAAGTTACTATTTCATCAAAGAGTTAGTAAACGAAAGAGAAATCCACTTAGAGTTTTGTAGATCAGAAGATCAATTGGCAAATATTTTCACAAAGGCAATACTTGTCTTAGTAGTATTTATAATAAAACTACTTGTTGTTGATTTAGACGCAGGTAAAGAGTGTGTTATCTAGTTGATAGATGAGTTGGCATGACATAGCGATTTAAAAGTAGCTTAGTTTTGGTTTGAGATCAATAAACTCTTGTAAGTTAATCTATTTCAATGTTAGTAGGAGAGGGAAGATTATAGTTGTTAAGTTTGACTTTGACCCAAAGTTTGATTTGTACTAAGTGTATTTGTGATTAGCACAATTGAAATTGAGTGTGTTAAAAGTAAAATAACTTTTGAATATATAAAATAAATTATTCTTAATAATTATTTTGAAAATAAAAAAAAGATAAACCTCAAATAATTTTTATTTTTATTTTTTTTATAAAAATGATCTCTTTTGAAATAATATGTATTTACTATTTATCTAGATTTTAATTGAAAAACTATTTTTATCTAATTTTAATTCTAATCCTAACCCCAATCCTAATTCATATTCTAAATCTAATGATAATTCTAACCCTAACTTTAGAGCATAATCATACTTGTAACCCTAATTTTAAGTGTAACTGTAATTGTAGCTCTAATGCTGAGTGTAATCATAACAATAATTTAAATCGTAATTTTGATCCCGGCACTAACTCTTAACGATTTGGTGGCCTTCAAAACAGCTACATACCAATATCAATGGGAGAATACGGAGTGATCGATACAATTGCCCAGCCTGTGCATAAAATTGTAATGTTTATTATTTTACTATGCATGCTAATTGCTCCCATTAGAGCAGATGCAGAGACCAGACTTTTAGACTACAGATCTGGTAGATTTAGATTTTTATCAACTTTTCAACACTCCTCTGATATGACATTTGTGATAAACGAATGCTTTTGATTACGTCCACAAGACCAGCCAGTACTATGTGCCAGTATGTGGTGAAAGAAGTTGCCCAATCTTGATTTGCTACACAAGACGAGGTGAGAGCAACAGATCTGGCAGATTCAGTATACGTGCTGGCGCAGTGCAGAAAAGATTGCCGCCCTTGTTGACTACTAAATGCCTCTAGTCTAACACAGGCTTTTGGAGGACTTCGACGGAGTTGAGCTGTACAAATGAAACGTTATCTTCTTCAACTCATGGTTCCGTGCAGGACTAGTTTTCTTTGTTAAAAGACTGGTTTTACTTGTTGGCTACGCTGGCGACAAGATTGAGTGGGGTTGGCAATTTATTGACTTGACTAATGAGAGATGTGGCCTTCATCCATGGAGACTACTCACTGGGGAGAATAATTCAAACTCTTCCGTCGTCTTCCAGACGGAGTAAACCAAGTCAAGTCAACAAAGATTGGGTAAATCATTTTTACGTCATTATTTCCTTTCTACTTTAATCTCTTTTTCTCTCAATATTGTAAACCATCATTATTTTATTGTTTTTTAAGAGAGAGGGCTATTAATACAATTTTATAATATTGTAAACCATCACAATACCTAAGGGCTACTTAGGAGAGAATACTAGGATTCTTGTGAAGGCGCCTACAAACAACATGTTTTTAGAGGTTGGCATCTTTGAAGTAACTAATTTCCTTCTTGATTATTAATGAATTGAGCTGTCAAAGAATTGCATGATGGAAGAGAGAAATCTCTCATTATCAATCCATGAGTACATGCCATAGTTTTTGAGATTTCAATTCCATCAAATTGTATAGAAAAACATTATCATTGTTGTAGGCATAAATAGTTGTATTGGAAGGTGTATTTTATGATATTAGGATGTTCATGAGCAACATCGGATGGTGTACCAAAAACATCATAATAGTCAACTCTTTGTACTAATAATGATAGATTCATATCATTCTTTACCAAATTGTCTATTGTATCATTATGAATCTTTTCAATATTTTTTGCACAAGTTTTTCATGTCTTGTATTGTAGTACCCTAGGCTATCTTTAAATGAGTATTTTAGTCTAGTTTAATCTCCTTTTCATTTGTGCAAATATCCAAGAAGAATCACTTTATATGTTTCTTCTTTGAAGTTATCTATAAAGTAGCCTCAATGGTTTTATCAAATGTGTTGAAAGGTGGTTTCATAAGAAGGCCTAGGGCTAGGGTCTCAAGATCCTTTCCAAACACTAAACCACATTTTTTTATCAAATGTAAGCCTCAACAAAAAATATTGCAAATCAATAGGTTATAAAGCTTATGAGCCTCTACCAAAATATTCTATAGTATGCCCTTGATTGACTTGTTGACCCATCTAAATGTATCGTTCCATAGTGTTCTCATTGTAAACTCTAATGTTGGAGTATTCCTCCACACCAACTAGAATCTCAACTCAACACGTTTTGATACTCTACCTCTATATAACTATGTCTCATGTTTTCCATGTTGATTATCCACTACTCTCAAAGATTGAGTTTATGTTATCCCTTGACAGTAAAGTGTCCACTATTAGTGCTTTTTGATAAGACCTTGCAATATCTCTTTCATTTGGTGACCATGGATTCAAAATATCTTGAGAGAATCTTAAAGAAACATTTATACATGTTTTTGGTAAGACAATCAAAAGTGTTTAACAACACTAAATCACAACCTTTTATATAACCTCCTTTGTATCTTAGAGACTATTCTATACGGTGTTGTCAAAGAGTTCCTTATGTCAAGTTTTCCTTTTTGACTTCTTTGAAAACCTTTTCAAAAATACCAAGTATATTTTTAAAGGCTTTGTACATCATCTTTGATAGTCATTCATGCTTTATTCATTTTGTAGTCACCATTCCCTTCTTCCTAACTTATTTGAATGCCTAGCTTTTATGTCAAGATGACATGTTTTGAAAGATACAGAACTTGACTGATATATGCTAAGATCATAGTAGGATTTAAACTATATAATTAAAAACAATATTGATGGCCAAGTGTGAGCAATACCATAGACTAAAAACATTGACTTTGAATCCCATGTTTCATAATATTGAAAGGAACATACATTGATAGAAACACGTATTTAGTTTTGGTGGTATTATATCATGATAAGTTCTAGCCCAAATACTGTAAAAAAAATTAAAATTGTTGGGATTAGTATGTCATCTTCAATTACCATGAAAGTACCAAGGATAACCATTATCAACAATGTAGTGTGCACATTTTGTGCTTTTTAAGAATCCTTTTCACATGCTTGATGAATTCTTTGTCTTAGGATGATTTTCTAATTTATATATGGAGACTTTCTCATCCATAATTTTTGGCCAAAGACTAGAATTTGTATGTCTAGACAATAAGAATATAAGGAAAAAATTTCACCTTTTGATTGTGATTGTAATTCATCGAAACCCAAATTCCAAATCATCAAATAATCCCATCACCACCTTTACTAGAACTTGAGAAAAAAATTTAGGAAGGTTAGGAATTTCCTCAAACCAATCAAAGACTATGGTTTCAAGATCAGTGGAAATAGGATATGTCATCCATGTCAAAATAGCAAAAGTAAATCCACTACTCAACATCTCCCCTAGACATGATGCAGTGCTCAACCATGCATGAAAGTATGCATAAAAAAATAGGACTTTTCCAATCTATCAATGCATGCATCATCTTCTCTTTTACATCAACTAGAATTTTTTCTACAAAATCAATATTTTATGGAGCACAATTAGGGATCCAAAAACTTAAGTATCCACGAATTAGTTTGCTGAGAATTGAGAAGATCTCCACTTTGTTATAATAATCCACAACAAGGCCTACCATTGTACATGAGCATGTATTTTAAACTTTTCAATATCTAATGAATTACTAAGATAATTTTGATAGCCTAATACATTGCAAGCATTCTCTCAATTGAAGCTCCTCACTATCCTCATACTTTTACCTTGTAATAACTGACTTTATAATCAAAAACACTTCTCCTTTGTAAAGTTGACCACCCCAATCTTTCTTTGTTTTCCTTCCTATATCTCTCCTTTATGCAAGAATATTATTATTAGAAGATTTATGTCATTCTAATTTAGTGACATCATGACATGTAGAAGTATAATTCAAAATATTCCAAACAACTAATATCTTCAAGATTACTTGATAATAGGTTGAAATATTTCAAGTGGACACCCTACTCTATTAATTTTCTTTTAACTTTGAGGCACTGATTCCACTATGAGATTGTTTTTGTTTGTGTGAATTGACTTCCCAGGAGCACAATCTATAATATAAACCTTCACAAATGTGAGAAGAAAGAGGCTATTTCACCAAAGAGTGAATGAATAAATGAGATGAAGAATAATGTACAAAACCTTTCTTATAAAGGCATGATGCAAGTCGATAAAAGAAATAAGTGACAATAACTAATAAAACTATATGCACCTAAATAATTAATATCTAATAATATTTTCCTAAGTAAAATTTAAGCAAGGTTACAAATGGTAAAAACCATTTACTCCAACACCCCCCTTAAGTGAAACTTAGGGAGATTAACTATATGCAATATCAAGATGCAATATGGGTCCCAACTACACAACCATGTTAGATAACCATTTACAACAAAATGCAATGCAATCTCTCACAAATGGATAAAAGGAGAAAAACCTTATGGGAGAAAACTCCTCTCCAAAAGAGAGAAAAGAAAAATTAAATGCATGGATGGAGGACTCAATAAAACCCCCAAGGACTACATACATAATGTATATACAATCAATGATCCTCTCATAGGAAGGAATGAAGGATACTACATAGCTCCCCCATAATGAATAATGTCTTGCAAAAGTGGTAAGTGCTTGAAGGAAAAATATAGTCCAATGCCTACAAATAACATTTCTCCCTTTGGGAAGAAGATAAACCAAGTACAAATGCAGGAATGCTTCCCATTCTGAATAGGAAAATTAGCAAGTGAAATCCAAATTTAGGATGATAATGTCTGTAAAATCTACTCATGTGTTGCTAAGACCTTGGAAGATGATGCCACAAACCAATTAGGAGCATGCCCAATCACAATGGAAGGTGATAAACAAGGTACCACTGGAAACTAATTTTGAACATTCTCCAAAGATAGAGATGGAGTGACAATAGTTGTACCACAACTATCATCAAATAGGAAAATTAATCCTTCAAATGTGTCTTCCAAGTCTGAAATGTGAGATTCCGCGAAGAATGAACCAACATCTAGCAAAATAGGAATCCCAATTAGGAAGACAATGATAATCTTGTTGTTCAAGAATGATGGAAGTACTTAATGAAGGTGGATCAACTATCTCTGAAAAATAATCAAGAACCTCTAAAGCAATTGCAACCTCATTTGAAGTCTCAAAAACCTCCAAAGGATCAAAATCATGGTTTATCTTCTCTGAAGAATAAAGAAGCACATTGGTATTGGAAAGAGGATCATCGAGAGATGGTGGACTATCATGATCTCCACATGATTCTTGAATGTAAGTCCAAAGAGCACAAAGGAATTCAAAATGAATAAGTGATTTCAAAAGATCATCATTTATATGCTCAAAAATAACTCTAAATACTTTAGCCCTATAACCTTTTCCTTGAATAATATACCCACTTTGTGTGTCTGGAATAGGAACTTCATTATACAAATATGGAAATAGATTTTTCTCACTAAGATGAGTGAGAATAAAATCATTCCATTGCCTAAAGTTCCCTTTCTCTGGAAATAAAACATTATATAACTGATAATTCTTCAAAAATTTCAAAGATAGTTATAAAAACCTCCAAACAAGAATTAAAAGGTTAAAAAAACTTGATTTGGTACAAAAATCGGTGGGGACCATTGCATGATCTCCATGCCAACACAAAGAAAGCTCCACCAAGCCTAGAGAGCACAACAACAAATAGACCACCAATCACCACATGCAAGAGACATTTCATGACCACATGAGCCTTTGCTCACACTAATGAAGAGAGTAAGAGGCTACACGAATAGCAAGAAACTGTGTTACACCACCAATGTGGGACTAAAGTCCCTATGAACTACTTTGAATCTACAACATGGGACCTCCTTCAAGCATTGTGAAGAAGATGAGAACCCTAAAATGAAATATTTATTCAAGACTTTATAAATAACAAAGTCTATTGACAAATATATGGCCAATCAATGGCTTGCAAAATGCCTCCTCTGGTCAAAAAGCTTCCTTCTATGTGAGGTAGGTCAGTGTGTGGCTAGTGGCCTCCCCAAAATGTACCTCTATGGCAGTCAAGAATGCCAACCACCAATCAACATTGGGTGCCCTTCAAACTGAAAATAATGCCTCCAATAGCACTGACAAACAAAGTGAAAATCACACATGAGGGGTTTTCACGCTGGCATAGAGGTTTTCCACGCACCAAATTTAACTACCTACAAATAACAGCCCGTGCTTGTGACAGGCCGCCTACCTCTAGATGGTGGGTGGATGGGGTTTACCAAACACAGAGCCCTCAAAACTCCAAAATGCCTAAATCACACCTTCCATGTGGAACCTTACCAGAAGCACAAGGCACTTCAATCTATTCACACTAAGACACAAAATCACACCAACAACTAGAAAATGAAGAATAATCAGCAATTTGTCAGTCCTCCTCAACACAAAAAAAATGACAATAATGGAAACTTTGAAATTTAATAAATTTCAAATGCCAAATAATCTCCACTGAATAAATGATCTTAGATTCTGATGAAAACTCTCAATGGAAGGAGTTGCAAATAGTCTAATCTAATACCATGTTGGTGTGAATTCACCTCTCAGGAGCACAATCTTCAATATAAAGCTTCACAAATGTGAGAGAAGAAACACATTATTTCACCAATAAATGAATGAATAAATGAGATGAAGAATAATGTACAAAACCTTGCTTATAAAGGCAAGATGCAAGTTGGTAAAAGAAATAACTGACAATAACTAATAAAACTATATGCACCTAAAAAATTAATATCTAATAATATTTTCCTAAGTAAAACTGAAATAGGGGTATGTGTAGGATCATGATGGGCCAAAAAGTGGCGATATGATGGGTATGTGTAGGGTATGTGGTTGACAACTTTACATACTATAGGATTAAATAAAACATCTATAGCTTTCAAACGGTATCACATTTTTTGAATTTGAAACATGTGTCACATTTTATACTTCACATAATATAGGATTAAATAAAAAAAAGAATTTCATGAAGTTTTGACCAAGTTAAGGTGGCTAAACATACGAGTTTTTATATTTTTTAAAAGTTGTAATAAAAAAATCATAATTAATTATCTACTTGGAAAAAAATTACAAAAAAAATGCATCACATTGGGACATGAGTCCTCTACTTATATCTAAAATATTATAAAAAAAATTATCATTTTATTCTGGTTAGGGTGGTCAGACAAACACCTACTTCTTATTTTTTCCCTGAAATTTAAGTACTACTGCATTGAAATTTCAAATTTTTCATAAATAATTTTTTTTTCTTTTTTTTTAAATAAACCTAGTAGTTTAGAAACTACATTCAATTTGCTATAGATTCTATTCTTATATATTTTTGAAATAATATAGATAATTTATTCAAACTTTTACGTCAATATGCCTAACTCTGATTTTTTTGATTTTTTTTCTAGTTAAGGGCTTGTTTTTTCCATGATGATCCTGCACATACCCATAGGAAAAACCATTTACTCCAATAGTTTATAGTCCTCAAACTTGTTTCTTTGTCAAGATATACAACATATTCTCATTCTTTGTCAAGTTTAACTCTTTTGAACATCTCCTTTCTATAGTTCTAGTATAAGGTAGAGGTCTATCTATAACATTTTTTATCAAAAGATCTCCATTACTGAGTAAAAGTACAAAGTCGTGCCACACTTTCAGCCAACTTATCAACATAAGTGAATTTAAGTATTTTTAAAAATCAATTTTGGTCAATCATATGATCTTGTAAGATTCATTCTAGCTAAGTTAGATATATCCACAACTTTTCCAACTATTTTCTTTTTGCTAAATGCATATATAGCACCACTTTGAGGCCAATTTAAGAAAAAAATGATTTATTTGAAAAAGTTGGTGTTTCAATAACTTCAACTCATGTAAATAACATTTTTTAAAAAAATATAAAAATACCCTTTTGTAGATCCATAAGTGTAGTTTGAAAAAACATATATTAATAATTTAATTATTATTAATTTTTTTTATTCTTACTAAAAATAGGTTATTAGCACAAAATATTAAGTTGATTACCATGTCAAGGAAAAATAGTTAAACTTAATTAAAAAAATTAAAAATTAAATATGATGCACTAGATAAAAGAATATATATCAAGATGGTATAATTTTTTTCCACTTCAAAGAAAAAGATAACATGAAAGATAACATCGAATGGAAACAACTATGTTTTTATATGCACACATTTTAAATTTTTTTTGTTATGAATATAACATCGAATGGAAACCACTATCTTTATATAGTAATTTTTTTTCCTTCAATTTTTTTGTGTATATTCATAACATGAAACTTAGTGCATATATATATATATATTGGAAAAAAATATATCAATACACTAAGTTTCATATTATGAATATACAGAAAAAATTGGAAAAAAATAGGTTATTAGCACAAAATATTAAGTTGATTACCATGTCAAGGAAAAATAGTTAAACTTAATTAAAAAAATAAAGAAACTGAATATACACAAAATTATATATATATATATATGAAAAAAATATACCAATGCACTAAGTTTCATGTTATGAATATACACAAAAAATTGAAGGAAAAAAAAAATACTATATAAAGATTGACATCTCATGAAGCTTGATTTTTAGCATTTTTTAGTAACTAAATTAAAATGTCAATTTGTAAAAAGCTATATTCAAATATTTTTAATTTTTTTAAAAAAATACAAGCATAAAATATACTTAAAAGTGGGAGGTTTGAAATCTTCTAATGGTGTTGGTGATGAAGGGATGGATTCAGATGAGGACAATGCAAATTCTTGGTTGTCAGGGTCTTTGCTTGCTTCCTTCCCTTTGTTGGATGTTGGATGCTTGGTCGACATTGGGGCTACTTTGTGGTCATTTGTTGTTTCTTTTGGGCATTGGGTGGATGTGGCTTTGGATGGGGCTTCCTTTATGCCCAACGGTTGGTGTTGTTTTCCTCTCTGATGGATCAGAAGCCTTCCTTGTTGGGTTTATGGCTTTTTCCTCCATTGGGCTTCCTCCTCTAGACTCACCTAGACACCTTGGTGTCTAGTGGGGTTTTGAAGATTTGTAGCTTTTGGTTCATTGGTGGTGCTTATCTAGTGTAGGTTGGTGAAGCTTCTTTTGTTTTTAGTAACTCCCATGTGTTAGTGCTTTAAATGGTTTTTTATCTTTTGGGAGTTCACTTTTGGTTTTGGGGTGGGCTTTTTCTTTCTAGTACTTTGCTCTCATAGCACCCCTAGCTGCTTTCAGCTGTCTCGAGGTTGGTGCGCCTTAAGATGTTGGGCTTTAAATATTTCTCTTCTATTGAGGCTTTTGGGGAGTGGTTTTGTTCCCTCCCTTCTGCTACTAGATGTGGTTCTCTAGTCGGCATTGGTTGCCCCTTTTTTGTTTGGCTGGCTA
>VDFB02049217.1:10870923-10925082 GCA_007258455.2 Sequoia sempervirens | reverse complement strand
ATAATTAGGCTATGTAGGGTATAGACAAAGAGAGAAAATAAATCTATTAAAAAACCAACTTTCACATAACGCAAGCGCATTTTGAAGTAGAGATATGGCCATTTTAGAAATAAATAATGCACTTGGTTATAATGTGAGTGTGTTATCACATGAGCATATTTTGTGTTGCACTAAAAATGGTAAAAAAACTCAATATACCCATGATCTCAAGGGCCACATTCTCCATATTGTACTAGTTTTTCATGTGGTCTGACAAAAAGTAGCCTTTTGATGATGTTGTGAAGTGTGCATGCATGTTTTTCACATTCCACCACCTTTTTCATGATCTTTCTACCACCTTTGCATGAAATAGTGGAGTTTTCACATTAAAAGACATATATTATCAATTAAAGTTTGAATTCCATTGAAAATTGATATACAATTGAAGTCTGGAGGGGAACAAGCTTTTGAAAAAGTCTAATTGTTGAGGAGTTTGAAGAAAGAAGAAGCTAAGGATACATAGTTGGGTTGAACTCCTCTATTTGAAACTCTAGTTTTTTAGGTATGTGAAGTATTTACATATTTTCTTTTATCATATTATGGATTCCCTTCATTTTTTAAATTTTCATATTCCATGTTGATCATTTTTTGTTTGTCATCATAACCTTAGGTTGTCAATTCACATTTTAAATTACACAATTTTATACACTTGCCAATTACATTTTTAAACCACATCTCTTTGAGGCATTTTGTTATTTAACAATTGACTTACCTTGTGTATGCTTCCACATTTTGTATACACATATATATGACATATGTTTTAAGTAAAATAAAACATCATTTCTTAATCCTTTATTATGGAAGTTCATACCACTCTCTGAAGCTTTCATTGAGTTTTTTTGTCAAACAATTATACCAAGCAGCTCATTTCCTTTTGTATGCTACCAAATTTTCCAGAAATCTCTTTAAAAAATTGGAATATACTCCTCCCAAATTGATAGATCTTAGAAAATATTATGGTTTTCATCTCTATTTCTAAATTTACCTCATCACTTTTATTTGTGATATATTTTAAATGTTTCCTTGATTAGTCTACCTACAAGGGATTCTAACCCTTCTCTCCACTGTTAGAAGACTCTTTATTGAAAGATAAGTTAGAAACATGGGGAAAGGTGCATCCTATCTTGCAATCATGGCTCAAAATGGAAGCATGGAGAAATCATTTGAATTGTGATGCAACTATGGGAGGTCCTACAACACAACTGAACACAAAAAATCAACCAACAACAACAATTCACAAGTCATCAGTAAAGCTACCTCATCTCCTAGTTAAACTATTTTTGTTTTCATTTGTATTTCTAAATTACCTCATTAGTAAAGCTACCTCATCACCTATGTTGTCTATTTATGAAGCCTTTAATGACATATATTTCATTTATTTTAATGGATACATTTTTTTAGGAATTAATATTCATCTCATTACCATGCTATAGTAAAATTATCTGCCATACCAAAGAAACAAACAAGGAAGAAACTAATAGATGAAGAGATCCAAAAATTCAAAGAAAAGGAGAGAATGGTTGAGGGGATATCATGAAAAGAACTTGGAAATGATTGACAAAAACAATCCAATTTGAAGAGGAACCTCAACTATAAAAAAGAGAACAAAAATTGGCAGCACAAAGGGAATAAATGTGAAAGCGTCATGCTAGGATAGATGTAGATACCATAGTTGGAGGCACATTCTCTACCACAAGTGAATACAAAGGGACACCATTAAGCACAAGTGAATATGGAAGGACACCATCTACCACAAGTGAATAAGGTTGGACACCATCCACCACATCTTAAGTTGAGAGTACATCATCACTCAGATTTGACAAAGAAGGTATGCCATCATCCCCACATGAACCTCAAGATATGTTTTCTACTCCATCCTTGATCGAAGGTATGCAATCTATCCCATCTCAATTAAATATTGATGAAATTGCTAATGTTGAGATGTATGTACCTAGGAGAACACCACCTAAAATATTGTGTAGAAAGCCAAAGTATTTGATTAATATTGATGAGGATATTTTGCAGCACATGGAAGGTAAGATTTCAACATGCTCTTGTAGAAGATATGTTGATAAGATTTGAAAATTCTACTTTGAAAGGCTAATTGAGACTGCAAGATGTCAACTATTTGTTGAAATGATGTGGTATTTAAAGTATAAAAACATCATGAAGACTCTTGGGTTGAGAACATCGAATGCATCAAGTGAAAAATTTATTATGAAGAATCTAATGGATGCTTATGAGTGTGTCGGTAAGACCTCACATTCAAAGGATAGTTATGTCACCTGATGTGTCATTACATTGACTTTGGTAAGATATCAAACAAAGAGAGTTCGTCTCATTAAAAGGACAAGTGAACAAATGAGAATTATTAAATTTTTTTATCAAAATTCATTTGAAGGAAAATTGAATTGAGGGCACCGATTCAAATGAATTATGAGAATTCTCCAGGAGACTACCACAAAAAGATAAACAAGTTGTTGAAGCTTTGAGAACAATAATTGAAGAGTATTGGAAGAATAATAGGAGGCCATCTCTAAATCAAAGGGATGTCTTAAGAAGGAGAATCGGTAGTCAGAACTGTGAACCACATCCAAAGCATTTTTTGGATATGACTCAAACCTAATTTTTTCTTAAATTTCAAAATGATTATCCTCAAATTAGTATTTCTCAATTTTTTTTTGACATTCTTATACCTTTTTATGTCAAGATAAATCACACATGCACTACTTGTTGTTGTAGACTACATATTGAATTCTCTAACCATTATGATATTTATCATTATATATGATTAGATTTGCATACTAATGATGTTTTGCAAGATTGTGGCATAGATGACCCACTAAAATCTTTAGGCGAGTTCTTATCAAAAAATTTATGTGAAATAGAGGATGGCCAAATATTCTAAAGGAGAACATGCTTGGATGGTTCATGCGAGCATTTCGGTGGCTTGCAACGAATGTTAGTACGTCAACATATGGAAAGCACAAATGAGGTGGGACAAAAACTAATATATTTTGGGAAGTATAAAATAGTGGCATATGTTACAAAAGATGTGTCTTAAGAAAAAAGGTGTGATTTGGTTATTTAGAAGATTCTAGTGTATCATTTTATGTCCATGTTTTGTGACAATATAGTGTTGGAAATCATGTGCCTCAATCTCATAGGCTGAAACCTCTTGTGAGCAATTTTGGTGAGATTGTTGAGATGTCTAGCTGATCTACTAGTTGATCCTGACTATTGCTATGACTTCTAGAATGTCTTGGCAATCGGCATAATCGACAACATTCAACATACCCTTCGATAGTTGGGATGATGTCTCGACGATGGTAGAAAGCATAGCCAATATCAGCGTGACCTTTGGTCTGTCTGGCCGATGGAACTATTGGTATGACTTGCTTCTATCAGAATGTATCCTAGTGATGGGAGATGTCTGGCCGACAGGATAAGTCTTATGGGGTCATCGGTGTGACTTGGTGCATTTGTTGTAACCCTTTGCTGAGTGAAGACCTCTGGCTGATGGGTTGGTGTCTATCAGATGTCAGCGAGACTCAGGGCAATTGGGTCATTAGAGTAACACAAAGGGTTCGGTAAGAACTCTTGGCGAAGGCTAGCTCTCTCACCGATGGTTGTGAGACTTCGGTGTAACACATGTGTTTTGGTATGTAGTCTTATCGAATGTAGAAATCTTACTGATGGGTGCATTGGACATCGATATGAATCTTGAGCTCGGTATGATGTTTCATCGACAGTGGTAAGTCTGGCCAACAAAGCTACATGTGATCAAATGTTTTTGGTGAGACTCCTAGTGAATGGAGTCATCGGAGAAACAAAAGGGCTTTGGTATGAAGTCTTAGCGAATGTGGATGTCTGCCCGATAGAAGACTTTAGAGTAACATCCCAATGATAGCCTAAGTCTTGTCAACTGTTGTTTGGTGTTCGGTATGATCTCTCAGCGAAGGACGATAGTCTTGCCAACTAATGAACACTTCAGAATACCTTGTGAACTTCAGTGTGATGTCTTGGTGAAAGATGATTGTCTCACTGAATGGAATACTCATGTTTATGAGACTTTGGAGCTTCAGTATGATGTTTCATTGATAGCAATAAGTCTTGGTGATAGCGATACAAGTGATGTTCATCGGTATGAGGTCTTGGTGACAAGGCAAAGTCTTAGTGACAAGTTTCTGAACTCAGTGTAATGTCTTTCCGATAGTGAAGACTCTTGGCGATAATGACAATCTAGTCTTGTGGCATCAGGGAGACGGTTAGTGTCTCACTAACATGTGACACAAGTTGATTATTTTTGACCAAGTGAAGACTATCCTACGTGGTGTGAATTGGACCAATTAGAGAGAGAAGAATGTGAACTGTTTGCTGAACCATTTCTGTGTGGAAGGGAAAACTCTACATGTGGAAATGGAAAAATATACGATGATAATGATGTTGAGCTGGAGATTGTTGTTTGACAGTTGAAAACGAATGGTTTCATAGAGCATGTTGTGAACGAGTGTATATGTATGCATTGAACATTTTGATGGAGGAAGAGCCAGTAAAAACAAGAATACTGAGTGAACAAAGAGAGAGCCGAGAGGCTGGCTGAAAGGCCAAGGCCATGAGGCTAAAAGAGAGGAGGAGAGAAGCAGGACTCTACTAGAATCTCTTCTGATCATGGATCTCGATTGATCTCTCTCATGTTGATCTACATTGTATACTATGTGAGGGTATTGTAATAGTGAAAAGTTTGTATGGTCTGATGATTTGATCAATTGCTACCAGTTGTATCTAGAATGAACAAGATGTAGTCTCTAAAAAGGATTTGAGCCTTGAATGTATTGTAACCTTCTATTGCTGAATAATACAATGGTTCAAACTTTGGAGAGTGGGGTTTTTTACCTGAAAGGGTTTTCCCCATGTAAAATATTTGTGTTCTATTTTTTGTCTTATCTTTCATCTGTATTGATTTTGTTTAAAGAATTTGTTATTGCTTGTTGTTGAATTTACATATGCTTCTCTCAAAAGGATTATTGTGGTAAATAAATTGTGTTTGTTTCCACTTTAGGACATAGTAGTATGTGTCTTTGAGGCAACCTAATCGAAATTACAGTTACCGAAGGCACTACTGTTCTTGGAGGTTTCTCTGAGACACCCCCATTTCCCTTACAAGTGGTATTAGAGCCTTCTTCTAGTTGTTGGTTCTAGGTATTTCTCTTGTGAAGATTTCTCAGTTTGTTAGGCTGGAGGAAATCTAGAGGAATCATCTATTGTATTGATCCTTTAGTGAGTGGAAGTCTTGTGATATTCTAAGACAACATACAGCTTGAAGGATGGTGAAGATGGAAAAGCAAGTTGATCATGTTGTTTCATTGTGATCTGTGTCTCTTGGTTGGTAGTGGTATAACCTTGGAGTATGAGGTGGATTTTCTTACTCTATGGCTATGTAGCAGTAAAACTTTCATATTAGGTGTCTGTGTGATAGGCTCCTAGGTGACATGGAGAAGCCTAGGTTGTTTCTCAGCCATGGAATAGAGTGTTTATTCTAGGTGGTGTTTCCTAGTGTTGGAAGGCATGGTTTCCTATTAACCTCGAATACATAAATGCTATGGAGTTAATCATTAGATGATATGCAAGCTTCTAAAATATCCTTTCTCTCTTTCTCGGATGCATGTACATGTTGGTGGTTTAGATTTGGCCTAAAAGGTGCCTGGATTTTCTTGAACTGCTATTTTCTTTTTAAGGATGTTTTTTACTTGCATGGCTCTATGGTTTTGCAGGTTTTACACGGTTAAGCAAAACTTGTGGTATTGTGGAATTTTTGTTAAGCTATTTTCTAGGCACTAGCTTTTTAGGGTGTTGCTAAATGAGATAGTCACAGTTCTGCATGCATGCTTGGTGCATGGTTTGAGGAGGTATGACTTCTTCTCTACATGGGAGTGTTGGTAAGTTTTTTTTCACTCAACATTCTTGAGGTGGTGCTTGTGGGTTCCTTGATTATGGTGCTCGTTGTGGACATGATTGGAAAATTAGATTTGGCATGATTTGGTGTTTGAGTCATGTTGTCTACATGGTTATTCTCTTTGATATCTTAGTGTTGTACTTTTCAATGTGATAATGGGTTTGCATGTTCAATGTTTGTGATCTACAAGTTATGTGGTTGGTGGATTAGCTACCCATTGGCTGTAGTGAGATAACTTGGATGTGGACTATCTTTATCCACAAGATTGATTCATTATTGGTGTAGACTTGTTAGCTAGCCTTGTCTGTGGTCACTTGTGCATTGGTATAATTGTGTGAGATGAGAGGATGGATACTATTGAGTACCTGAATAGTCAGTTATGGGAACCTATAGTAGGTGGTCATGATGCTTGGAGAGCTCAAGTGTCACATTTCAGTGGGAGCTTTAGCAATGATTGTGGGTTCATCACATGGTGGTGAATGGTCTTCTTTAGTGTTGCAGATGTTTATTTGGAGAGCTCTTAGATCTTGTTGCTACAGAAGGGTTCTTTCAATTTGCATGGAAATTATTTGAAGGTGTGCAACATCTTGGATCCATGGAGGACGCTTGGAGTCTTTGGCTGAGGTGTTGGTGGTGCTTGACAGGTGATGTTGGTTTTAAGTCTATTTTCTTTATATCATGGTATACTCTTGATTGTGCACTAGAGTTTTGGCATTGTGCATTGTACTTGCGACAATGGTGAAGTCACTTGAAGCATGGCATCTCCTAAGGGGATGTGTAGATCATGGTGTCATGATAAGTTCCCAATTCAAATGATTGGAGCTTTGAAAATGGTCTGAAAGTTTGAGAAGCCTACACCTTGGTTGAATGTGAGTTCAATAGAGACCTATGAGGAGATTGCTCTTGGATTAGTCATGATGGCTTGTATATCTTGAAGGAGTATTCTCATTCCCACTCTTGGTCT
Source organism: Sequoia sempervirens (assembly GCA_007258455.2). Lineage (NCBI taxonomy): Eukaryota > Viridiplantae > Streptophyta > Pinopsida > Cupressales > Cupressaceae > Sequoia > Sequoia sempervirens. Next base: position 10,918,123 of record VDFB02049217.1, on the reverse strand, counting down.
GCTCGATAGTTTATCTAAAAGGCATTTGGCCCATTATATTTTTTAGATGTGTTTTATGTTCACTTTCATGATATGGATCTTGAATTACTATTTAATGGTTCTCGAGGATTCATAAGTGGAAGTTGTATAACTTTTTTTTATCTCTTTGTTACTGATGAGAATTGGTAGGAGATGATGTATGGGATGATTTCCTGAAATGGGGAATGAAGTAGCTTGATCTTCTTTGAGATGCTTACATCCATGTTGTTTTTTAAATTGGTTTGATCTTGGTGATTGAACAAATGGATGTTATTAAGGCTTTTCTTTTGGGATGTGAAGAACATTATTGACACAACTGGCTATTAGAAGTGTATGTAGGAGGATGTTCTACAAGAAGATGATGTGCAAAGTTTCTCTCTATGGCCGTGAAGGTTTGTGGTGAGATAAAATGTTTCTTGTAGTAGTTTGTTGCAGGTTGTGCACATCATTGTGGATTTTTCCTTGGTACTACATGGTTACATTTTTTATGTGCTATTATTGGTAGACTTGTGATGCCTCTGATCTTTCAGATCTGGATTACTCAAGTAGTGGGAGTTCTTGTATGTGTCTTGTCTTCTGTGACTGGTTGGCACTTGGAGCTTGTATTTGTTGTTAATGAGTTGATTATGCTTCGGCATAAGTTTACTAATGTTGATACCTATAAGGTATGTGAGATTAGATGGAATAACACGAGCTGTGGGTGCTATTTTCAATCGCATGGGTTTATCAGTTAGATGGAAGCAGTCATTCTGATTGTTGTTCTAGTTGATGTTTTATGTCTTGTTTCTAGATAATGATTTCATGGTTGTGTTCTGTTTGAGGCTTTCAAGTTGATATTGCTTCTGTATAGCATCTGGGCACAGTGAAGTGGTAGCAGTATCTCATTGATGATATCACTGGGATCTTTTTATTGTGTTTGTTGGAATGGTGCTTATTCACCTTGGCTTGAATATTTCTTCCACAGGTGGCATGTTGCAAGATGACAAGGATTGTTGCTTGAATGGTGAACATCTTGGATGTTGGAACAAAATTCTTGATAGAGCATGAGAGAATGTTTAAGGTCTAGGTGGTTTTGTGGAAGGCTGTGATCAGTTGCTTTGTTGGACAGTGAGTTGCAGTTGGGTGCCTGGTCTTTGTTATAGATTTTTTAGTGGACTGTTATCTATGGAATCATGTTGATTGAGTCTCTTGAGTATTGTAGGGTTTGAACTGGTAGAGCTAGTGTGATCTTAGTTCTTGGTTGCTTTGAAGGTGCCTGTGTGATCTTCATCAAGTGGGAGATTGTTGGAAATCATGTGTCTCAATCTCACAGGTTGAAACCTCTTGTGAGCAATTTTGGTGAGACTATTGAGATGTCTGGCCGATCTACTAGTTGATCTTGATTATCACTATGACTTATAGAATGTCTTGGCAATCGGCATAATCAACAACCCTGGACATACCCTTGGACAGTTGGGATGATGTCTCAGTGACGGTAGAAAGTATAGTTGATATCGGTGTGACCTTTGGTCTGTTTGGCCAATGGAACTATTAGTATAAATTGCTTCTATCAAAATGTGTCCAGGCGATGGGAGATGTCTGGCCGACAGGAGAAGTCTTATGGGGTCATCTGTGTGACTTGGTGCATTCACTATAACCCTTTGCCAAGTGAAGACCTCTAGCCAATGGGTTGGTGTCTATCAGATGTCAGGGAGACTCATGGTGACTGGGTCATTGGAGTAACACAAAGGGTTTGGTAAGAACTGTTACCAAAGGCTAGCTCTCTTGTCGATGGTTGTGAGACTTTTGGTGTAACACATGTGTTTCGGTATGTAGTCTTACTGAATGTGGAAGTCTTGCCGATGAGTGCATTGGACATTGATATGACTCCTGACCTTGGTATGATGTTTCATTGAGAATGGTAAGTCTGGCTGACAAAGCTACATGTGATCAGGTGTTTTCGGTGAGACTCCTAGCGAATGGAGTCATTGGAGAAAAACAAGGTCTTCAGTATGAAGTCTTAGCGAATGTGGACGTCTTCTTGATAGAAGAATTTGGAGTAACATCTTAGCGATAGCCTAAGTCTTGCTAACTATTGTTTGGTGTTTGGTATAACATAAAGGCTCGGTATGATCTCTCAGCGAAGGATGATAGTCTTTCCGACTGATGAACACTTCAGAATACCTTGTGAACTTCAGTGTGATGTCTTAGCAAAAGATGATTGTCTCACTGAATGGAATACTCACGTCTATGATACTTTGGAGCTTTGGTATGATGTTTCACCAATAGTGATAAGTCTTGGTGATAGTGATACAAGTGATTTTCATTGGTATGAGGTCTTGGCGACAAGGTGAAGTCTTAGCGATAGCTTTTGAATTCGGTGTAACGTCTTGCTGATATTGAAGACTCTTGGTGATAATGATGATCTGGTCTTGTGGCATCAGGGAGGCACGGTTAGTGTCTCACTGACATGTGACACAAGTTGATCATTGTTGACCGAGTGAAGACTGTCCTATGTGGTGTGACTTGGACCAATCAGAGAGAGAAGAATGTGAACTGTTTACTGAATTATTTTTGTGTGGAAGGGAAAAATATACATGAGGAAATGGAAACATCTATGATGATAATGATGTTGAGCTGGAGATTGTTGTCTGAAAGTTGAAAATGAAAGGTTTCACAAAGCATGTTGAGAACAAATTTATATGTATGCATTGAACGTTCTGATGGAGGAAGAGCTAGTAAAAACAAGAAGACCGAGTGAACAAAGAGAGAGCTGAGACGCTAGCTGAAAGGCCGAGGCCATGAGGCCGAAATAGAGGAGAGAAGCAGGGTTCTACTAGAATCTCTTATGATCATGGATCTTGATTGATCTCTCTCATGTTGATCTACACTGTATACTGTGTGAGGGTATTGTAATAGTGTGAAGGTTGTATGGTCTGATGATTTGATCAATTGCTACTAGTTGTATCCAGAATGAACAAGATATAATATTTGAAAAGGATTTGAGCCTAGATTGTATTGCAACCTTCTATTGTTGAATAATACAATGGGTCAAACTTTGGAGAGTGGGGTTTTTCACCCAAAAGGGTTTTCCCCACGTAAAATCTTTGTGTTCTATTTTATGTCTTATCTTTCATCTGTATTGATTTTGTTTAAAGAATCTGTTATTGCTTTCTATTGAATTTACATGTGCTTCTCTCAAAAGGATTAATGTGGGAAATACACTATGTATGTTTCCACTTTAGGACATAGTAGTACGTGTCTTCAAGGCAACCTAATTGAAATTAAAGTTACCAAAGGCACTATTGTTCTTAGAGGTTTCTATGAGACACCCCCATTTCCCTTACATATAGTGTATGAGTATGCAATGCATAGCCATAGAGCTTGATGGTTGGACACACATTTCAAGCTATGCAAGGACACCTTTCTAGTTGGCAACATAGTATTAGTGGTGGAATTTGTAGAGAACTACACTCTACAACCACAACGTGAGGTGCAGTCACAGTATTACAACTCCACACATGTTTCGATATTTGTGTACATAGCATTCATTCATGCAACTAATAGTATAGAGGACCAAAGGAAGGTATTGAGGGAGTATCACTTTTATATTAGTGATGATCGCACACATTTTCCAAAGTTTGTGCAAGGTTGCTTCCAGATGTTCTTCAGTGATTTGGCTTAGAGGGACATAGCATCTAGTCAACATATAATATGGTTAGATAATTGTGCAACCTAATTCAAGAACATGCACATGTTCTACTAGTTGTGTAGGATGCATCTCACTATAGGTGTCCAACATATGTGGAAATTTTGTGAGGATGGGAATGGAAAGGGGGAGCATGATGGTGCAAGAGCATGCATGAGAATAGCATTAGCATGAGAAGAGTTAAAGTATAAAGACAGTGCAAAGTTGATAGATGCAAGATCAAATGTCGAGTGGTGTAATTCTTAGATGGGTCTAAGTAATGAAGGTATGTCTTCAGTTCATATATTTTCTTGGTTGATGGGTGATACTAACATTGCACCATATGATGATTGTTGTACACTAACAAGATCAAGTGAGCTACACTCTTTCCTTAGCTCAAATGTAGGTTCATGGAGTATTGATACACGTAAGATGACATGCTTTTGTTCTTCATGTAAAATGAAAGCATGGAATGATTGTGAGATAGGGGAGTGAGTTGATAAATGGTTGACAAGTTATCTTAGGCCACTTCACATGTATCGCCCTCTGACCATATTGGAACTAACACAACTAGAATCATCAGTCAATTTTGACCACATATTAGATCTAGTTCAACCAGGTAATACATCTACTTGCTTAGTTTTTGAAATTCCATTATTATCTAAATTTGTATTGTATTCATAATGTTAACTAATTTCAAGTGATTTTCTACACCTATCAATGCAGGGAATGTTTATACAATTATTGCAGATGAATACAATGAATAGGGAAAAAAATATTACTTGTGTCATTGTGTTGAGGCCAAAAATAAATTGGAAGCCCTAGTTATAGATGGAGAAAAAATTGAATACTGTACAGGCTCAGTTGTTACAAGAATGTGGCTTAGAAGGTACCCACATAAGAGTGTTAAACAGTGGTTTTTTTAGGACTTTGGCATGCATCATAAGATTCTTCAATACTCAAACCTTGTTGTGGCATCCAATGTTTGTTTGAACAAATATGGGGTTAGACCTTTGAACAAGACCTTGTGGAAGGTCCGTGAGTCTGACCATGAGGTAATACTTGACACAATAAAGAGTAGAGTAGACCCAGATGGCTCATTGTATTAATTTGTAAGTATATGCACAATGGTTCTTATTAATTTATACTTGTATGCATGTTAATTTGTTTAATGCCAATGCTGTCATCTTATTTTACTTTTCATATATGTAAGTAACTTGTTAAACATTGATTGGTGTCCCCTTATAGAAAATGCAAATTTATGAGCCATCCAAGAGAATCTTAGCTAGAAAAACAATGTAGATTTATTTGTGTATCTATAAGTAACCTTATCATGAGAACCTATGATGTAGACATTATAAGAGCATCTCAAATTTCAAGATATTCTATTCATGAGAGGTGTTGTGTATAATAGGTACCTTGGAACTCGCATTGAAGATGTATGACTAGGAGTGACTAAGTTGAGAGACTGCCATGCCTATCTATAAGTGCCTTCCATCTATTTTCATTTCATTTCCATTTTGGATGTTGTTTCTTTTTCTTCTTTCAATTTGCATATCTATAACTAAACTACTAAAAATTGATTGGTCTCTCATTGCAGAAAATGTTGATTTATGAGTCATCGAAAAGAATCTCAACCAAAAAAGCAATGGAAGATCTTTATTTTCATGATCTTGACAAATCTCAATTCTGATTTCAAGCCATTCTAAAAGAGTATGTGAAGCTTTGCAAGGGAATCTCAAGTTACTCATTTGAAGTTAACCTCATAATGAGAACTTGTGATGTAGACATTATAAAAGAATCTCGAATGTATGAGTGACATTGTAAAATATCTGTGAGAACAAAGTACCTAAGGCACTGTAATGAGACTTAGTTGTAATGAGATTTACTGAAATATTGAAATTTGGTGTAGGGTGCCAAGGTTATTGAGCAAATTTGGTTCATGGAAGTCTTAAGTTAGTTTTTAGTTTTGAGTTTTGTCAATTGAATAAGGTCATATTAGACCAATTGAATTATAATATAGTGAGTCATGTTAGTTACAAAAAAAAAAATTAGGCATGATTGGAAAGATATAGAATCTTTTGTAAAATTTATTTAAAACCTCTTGAAGGCTCAGACACAATGTAATTTTGCTAATAGAAGAAATTCAAAACTGAAAAATAATGTTTTCTCAGTATTTTGTTGAGTTTTCTAGACTTTCTTTCCCTTGTACAGACCCATACAAGTCCTTCTTACTCTGAAACCTTTTGCATTGTGTGGTAGTGTGAAGTAGCTTTAGTTTGCATCATTTTGGAGGTTCTAAGACAAAATATTGAGTGAGTTCTCTTCAGTACTCTATTGCTCCCTTGATTTAACACCGTTTGCTTATTGAGGGTCTTCTAAAATGTGGATTTGACCCATTCCACTTTATGTTTCCACTATTTATTGTGGAATGGGTCATGTGAAAAGTGTAATCTAACTATGTAGGGGATTTGGAAGGCTGAGAGGTTGTTTGGTCAGTTTTGAGTGATGCCTTAAGGCTAGGCAGAGCAAAATGCATATGAAAATGGAGGTTTTATGAATGGTTTTAGTGAAATGTTGATGGATTTGGCTTGGTAATGGCATAGAATGTCTATGCAAACCTAAATAGGTGTGTTGGAAATAGTTTCAAAGTTTGGAAAGCCTGGTTTATGGTAGATTTAGTAAAACCCTAGTTTTATGCATGAAAAGGGAGGGTTTGTTGGGACAACACCCTAGAAGCCTCGTGTTGGTGTAATTATTAGTGAATTTGATGTTTTGAGTCATAATTAGTGATTGTCCAAAGGATTGTGTGATTACAAGAAGTTTAAAAGGTACTTTATTTGGAAAAGTGGGATAATTCTAGTAGTTTTTAGTAGGTCAATTTGTTGGTTCTCCATGATGGCACAAAGAAACTTATGGGAATGTTTTGTGAATCTTGTAGTAGGATTGTGGTAAGTCTCTAGTGATGATTTGTTGGCCTTTGTATGGCCTTAGTAGTAGGATAACTTCATTTTTTTAATATTGAAGGCTACAAGTCTTTTGAGAAACTAGGTGCTTTAGTGATCAAAGATTGGGTTCATTTTTCAATAATTGATTAATTGATGTTGAAAAGAGTTCCTCCACCTTGAATTGCATCAATAAGCCCTTTAACATAATAAACCCCAAAACCCTCTTCTTTCGTAAGTTAGGCAAGGGTTTATTGAAAACCCATACTCCAAACTTTCCCATAGCCAATAAAAGCCTGAAACACCTTCAAAAAGGTATGAAAAAGCTTAAAAGTTAAAGAGATATCACTTCCCCAAAATATTTCTTCAAACCCTAGCACTAAACCACCATTTTCCATTAAAAAATGCACCATTTGACATCTAGGGCATCACCTAAAAACCCTCTATTCACCTCCCTTATGAAAAAAACTTTGTAGACATGTTTTATAACCCTAACTAAGACTTTCCATTGAGTTATAGAAGCATACAATGGGTGAAAGGCTTAATATGGCATTTTAATGCACTCAAAACCCTTAAAATAAAGTATACAAACCGACCCTCAGTAATTGGCTTCTAAAATACATAAAATCAGTTGAAATCCAACCAAACCAAAATTAAAATTGAGTTAATCCTACTTCCCACCAAATTCCAAAAAAAAGAGAGCACAACCACCCTATACAAAACTATACAGTTCAAGGAAACATTAGATCTAAAAGTGCAAGAGGGTAGCAATCTTTGATGGGGTATTACTCGGAAACCATGGTGCTTACGAAATCTATTTCTGAACCTATGAGATCATGTTGGTCCCCTCTACAATAACTTCTCTTAGTTTTTTTTATCTCAAAGTTGTTTTCTTGTTGTGTCCAGTTTTCACTTGATGGAAAAAGTGTCAAATGCAAGCAGTGAAAAATTACAAAGTGGTGCAACTTTTGTTTTGAAACTCGTGTGACTAAACAGACTATTGTTTTGAAACTCATGTGACCAAATAGACTGTAATAGGTATTTTTACACTAGGCATGGTCCTCTTTTGCACCCAAACATACAGAGTCGTTCCAAGCTACATTCAGCCAGATCAATCCCTTAAGGGTCCAAAGTGCAAAATGGCTGCAAACTTTAGCATGCTATTATTCAAATACCATGATGCTTAATTTTTTGTCATATAATCCTATGGGATTACGTTGGGACCCTCTACAATAACCTCTCTTAGTTTTTGCTATCTTGGAGGTATTTTTTCGTGGTGTTGAATTTTCACTTGGGGAAAAAGTTATCAAATGCAAGTAGTTCAAAGTTGCAAAGTGGTGCAACTTTCATTCTATAGCTTGTGTGACCAACTAGAGTGTTCCAACATGTCTGAATAGGTATTTTTATGCTAGACATGGTCCTCTTTTGTACCTAAACATGTGAAATTGCTCTAAGCTATGTTCGACTAAATTGATCCCTTAAGGGTCCAAAGTGCAAAATGACTAAAAAATTTAATATGTTATTACTTGGATACCATGATACTTAGAAAATTCTCATCTAGTCCTATGGAATTTTTTTTGGCCCCTCTACAATAACCTCTCTCGGTTTATGCTCTCTTAAAAATATTTTCCCGTGGTGGTGAATTTTTACTTGGAAAAAAAGTTGTCAAATGCAAGTAGTTGAAAGTTGTAAAGTGGTGCAACTTTCGTTCTACAACTCATGTAACCAAACAAAATATTACAATTTGTTTGAATAGGTATGTTTACATTTGAAATAGTCCTCTTTCACACTAAAACACACAGAATTGCTCTGAGGTACGTTCAACCAGATTGATCCCTTGAGGGTCCAAAGTGCAAAATAATTACAAAATTCAATATGTTGTTACTCACATACCGTGATACTTAGAAACTTCTCATCTGATCCTATGGGATCACATTGGACCCCTCTAATATAACATCTTTTAGTATTTCCTATTTTGAAGGCATTTTCCCATGGTGTCGAACTTTCCTTAGAGAAAAAGTTGTCAAATGCAAGTAGTTGAAAGTTGCAAAGTGGTGCAACTTTCATTCTACAATTCGTGTGACCAAACGGATTGTTCCAACATGTTTGAATAGGTATGTTTACACTAGTTATGGTCCTCTTTTTCACCTAAACACATAGAATCGCTCCAAGCTACGTTCAACTAGATCGATCCCTTAAGGGTCTAAAGTACAAAATGGCTACAAACATCAGCATGTTACTCAGATATCGTGATACTTAAAAAATTCTCATCTAATCCTATGGGATCACATTGGGCCCCTCTACAATAAATTATCTTGGTTTTTGCTATCTCGGAGGGACTTTCACATGGTGGTGAATTTTCACTTGGGAAAAAATATTGTTAAATGCAAGTAGTTGAAAGTTGCAAAGTGGTGCAACTTTTGTTTTACAGCTCGTGTGACCAAACAAATTGTTCCAATGCATTTGAATATGTATGTTTACCCTAGGAATGGTCATTTTTCACACCCAAACACATGGAATCACTCTGAGCTATGTTCAACTAGATTGATCGCTTAAGGGTTCAAAGTGCAAAATGGCTACAAACTTTAGAATGATATTATTCGAATACTGTGATGCTTAGAAACTTCTCATATGATCCTATTGGATTTTGTTTGACCCCTCTACAATAACCTCTCTTGGTTTATGCTCTCTCGGAGGCATTTTCGTGTGGTGACAAGTTTTCACTTGGGGAAAAAGTTGTCAAATGCAAATAGTTGAAAGCTACAAAGTGGTGCAACTTTCATTCTACAGCTTGTGTGACCAAACAAAAAGCTCCAATGTGTTGAAATAGGTATTTTTATAGTAGACATGATCCTCTTTTGCACCCAAACACAGGGAATCACTCTGAGCTATGTTCAATCGGATCAATCCCTTGAGGGTCCAAAGTGCAAAATGGCTGCAAACTTTAGCATGTTGTTACTTGGATACCATGATGCTTAAAATATTCTCATCTGACCCTATAGGATAATGTTGGGATCTTCTACAATAACCTCTCTTAGTTTTTGCTATTTTAGAGGCGTTTTTTTGTGGTGGTGAATTTTCACTTAGGAAAAAAGTTGTCAAATGCAAGTAGTTGAAAGTTGCAAATTGGTGCAAATTTTTTTAAACAAATTGTGTGATGAAACAAACTATTCTAATGCATTTGAATAGGTTTTTTTATGCTAGGCATGGTCCTCTTTTGCACTAAACCAGATCAATCACTTAAGGGTCTAAAGTGAAAAATGGCTACAAACTTTAGCATCTTAGAAAATTCTCGTCTAATCATATGGGATCATGTTAGGGCCCTCTACAATAACCTCTCTCGGTTTTCACTATTTCATAGGTATTTTTTTGTGGAAGAAAATTTTCACTTGGGAAAAATATTGTCAAATGCAAGTAGTTGAAAGTTGCAAAGTGGTGCAACTTTCATTTTGCAACTTGTGTGACCAAATGGACTATTTCAACACATTCAAATAGGTATGTTTACACTAGGCATGGTCCTCTTTCACACCCAAACATGTGGAATCACTCTAAACTATGTTCAACTAGATTGATCTCTTAAGTGTCCAAAGTGAAAAATAGCTATAAACTTCAACATGTTGTTACTCAGATACCATGATGCTTAGAAACTTATCATTTGATCCTATGAGATTGTGTTGAGCCCCTCTACAATAAATTTTATTGGTTTTCGCTATCTCTGAGACATTTTTTCATTGTGGCAAATTTTCACTTGGGGAAAAAGTTATCAAATACAAATAGTTGAAAGTTGCAAAGTGGTGGAAATTTCATTCTATAGCTCGTGTGACCAAACAAACTGTTCCAATACATTCGAATAGGTATTTTTACGCTAGGAATAGTCCTCTTTCACACCCAAACACGTGGAATCACTTATAGCTATGTTCAATCAGATCGATCACTTAAAGGTCCAAAGTGCAAAATGGCTGCAAACTTTAGCATGTTGTTACTCGGATATATCGTGACACTTAGAAACTTCTCATATGATCCTATGAGATCATGTTTGGTCCCTCTACAATAACCTATCTTATTTTACACTCTCTTGGAGGCATTTTTCTATGGTGGAAAATTTTTACATAGGGAAAAAGTTGTCAAATGCAAGTAGTTGAAAGTTGCAAAGTGGTGCAACTTTCGTTCTACAACTCTTGTGACCAAACAGATTGTTCCAATGTGTTTGAATAGGTATGTTTACACTAGGAATCATCCTATTTCACACCCAAACATGCGGAATCACTCTGAGCTACATTCAACTAGAACGATCCCTTAAGGGTCCAAAGTGCACAATGATTGCAAACTTCAACATGTTGTTACTCGGTTACTGTGACACTTAAAAATTTATCATCTAATCCTATGGGATTGCATTGGACCCATCTACAATAAATTCTCTCAGTTTTGGCTATTTTGGAGGCATTTTCCCGTGGTGGTGAATTTTCACTTGGGGAAAAAGTTGTCAAATGCAAGTAGTTGAAAGTTGCAAAGTAGTGCAAGTTTTGTTCTACAATTCATGTGAACAAATGAACTATTCCAACACATTTGAATAGGTATATTTTAATCTAGAAATGTTCCTCTTTCACACCCAAATACACGAAATGACTTTGATCTATGTTCAACCAAATCGATCCCTTAAGGGTCCAAAGTGAAAAATGGTTGTAAACTTCAACATGTTGTTACTCAGATACTGTGATACTTAGAAACTTCTCATCTAATCCTATGAGATCATGTTGGCCCCTCTACAATAATCTTTCTCAGTTTTCACTATATCAGATGCATTTTCCTGTGGTGGCAAATTTTTACTTGGAAAAAAGTTGTCAAATGTAAGTAGTTGAAAGTTGCAAAGTGGTGCAACTTTTTTTCTATGGCTCATGTGACCAAACAAACTATTCCACATTTATGAATAGGTATTTTCACGCTAAAAATGGTCCTCTTTCACACCCAAACACGTGGAATCGCTCTGAACTACATTAAACCAGATTGATCCCTTCAAGGTTCAAAGTGCAAAATGGCTACAAAATTCAGCATGTTGTTACTTAGATACCTTGATGCTTGAAAAATTCTTGTTTAATCCTATGGGATCATGTTTGACCCCTTTACAATAACCTCTTGCAGTTTACACTCTCTCTGAGGCATTTTCCCGTGGTGGCAAATTTTTACATGGAAAAAAGTTGTCAAATGCAAGTAGTCACTAGTAGAATTTTGCAAATAAATGACTATGTGAATAAAATTTTTGGTCATTCGACTAACACTAGTAGTATTTAGAAAATAAATGTCTAATTTGGTCATTTATAAGTGATTAATTTGGTCATCAGGTAAAATCACAACTAAATGACAAATAAAAATGACTAAATAAATAACTAAATAAATGTGCTCATTATTAAAATCTTGGCCTTAAAATATTTATTTTAATAAACATAGTCTAAAACCTTTGTCAAGACCTTATTTTGAATCATAGCCTACCATAATTATTAATAAAATATTACAAATAATTACTAATAAATATTTTTTGTGGAATAAATATTTTGTTTTGTGGTGTCATCATATGAACACCAAAGTTTCTTCTAAATTGATGAAAAACCACCAAATTAAAAAAATTAACAAAAACCATAAGAGAACCTAAAAAACTAAAACCAAAAATCCTTGAAAAATATTGTGTGATTCAAGCAAGCATTACATTCAAGATCTATCAACATCAAGCAAGATTTCAAGTCCACATCCATTGGAGCCAATATTTACATGTTTGCAACACCTTATTGCTAGGGTTTGGTGAGTTGCAACATCATTATTTGTTCATTAATCATTCTCCTTTCATATTTTCTTTCATTTCAAGATTTAATTACCAACAAGGGATTTGTCCAAGGAAAACCCTTATCCTCTAACCCCATTACATTTTTCCCTCTCTTTACATCTGATTTTCATGTCTAGGTTGGAATTTTGCTTTAGGGGAAAGGTTAGTTTGAAAAATGTATTCTAAATTAGAATCTAAATAGTGTAAGTTAATGCAAGCCAAGTATTTAGATAGTGAAAATCCTACAAGAATTTTCACTATATCAAACCCTCCTGATGGATCTACTATGTGGGACTTTCTAATCTCATGTAGGAAAGTCATCACTCCATTTATTACTTAGGAAGTACAAAAAGGAGAGGAAATTCATTTCTAGAAAGATTCATGGAATGGAAATCCTCCTTTGAAAGGTGTTCAAGAATTGCAATCGACCATGAAAATTTTATCTAAAGTTTGGGGTAATAAGCTAAGTGATTATGTTTGGTCAACAAATCATGGTGTAATTGGTAAAGTGGTATGGAAAGAATTTTCAAATTCTCCAATATTAGTGGATCAACAAAACTTTCTTTAGGGTATTATAAAGGAAAGAGTGGTTTTCAAAACGTATAAACTTGATCGAATCATTTAGGCTCATTCAAAAGATGGTTGTTACTCAGTTAAACAAGGTTACAAGTCATTGATCAATAAAGATGCTCACTTGCAATCCCAAAGAGCATATTCCTTATGTTTGAATAATATGGTTTTACCAAAATTAGGTAGTTTTTCTTAGTTGGTTTTAAGGAAAAGGTTTCTAACAAGTGATAGGCTAATTAAATTAGGTTTAGCTAAACCTTTCAAGTGTTTTAATGTGGTGAAATCTTTGAAGATGCCGATCATCTATTTTTAAAATTTTCTTATGCTCAATTTTTCTGGAGTTCCATTCAACAAAAAATAAATTTCCATGCTCCATTGCCCAATTTTGTTTGGGATCTTTTATCAAGTTGGCTGATGCTATACAAATCATCTTTGTTTGCATGTATTTGGCATATAGTGCCAGCAATAGTAGTCTGGAGTATCTAGTGGGAAAGAAATAATCTTATCTTTAGAAAGGGGTTTACATCAACATAAAATATTCAAACTACAATTGAAAAATCCATTGCTTAAGTAGAAAATTCATATGTGAAAAATGGGTAAGTGTAAAAAGATGGGGGGCCAAAAAGGGTCTTAAGTGGCCACTTTTTTTTTTCTTCCTAAAATCAAGAAATACTGACCTTGGATGTGAAATTGAGGATAGTTACACTCAAAAAATTTAGATACAAAAAAAAACAAGCATCATAGTGCTCCTAGTCTACTTTCTAAACTACTATATTTTTTTGAAAATAGTAGAGATTAAGGGGTTCAAAAGAGGGAGCCACATAAATTGGTGTTGTTTTTGTCAAAAAACATAACATAGTGAGTTTTGTGGCTCCCTCAAAAGGTTAACTTTTTTTGGTATTTTTAAAAATGCTTAAGTGAGAAATTAGCCAATAGTATGTAGTTTATGCCCAATTGTTTTGATAAATTTTTAATAAATATTTGATTTTTTACTAATTTTCAAAGTAGGCACATCCTAAAAAATAGAATTTAAGCTGTGCTGCCCCTACAAATTTTAAAAATTAATTGAAAATATTTTTTAAAAAAATATATGTAGAATGGAGTTTAGTTTCTAAAAATGTATTTTTTTTGAAATTTCAATGAATGATTAATTTATAATGATTTAAAAATACCAAATAGTGGTTTTTTCCAAAAAATGAACACACAAACAAAAGAAATTAAAGATGAAAGGCTTAACATTGCCAAATTGTGAAAAAAATTACATTGTTAAATAGCTAAGAGAGAGCCTAACAATATTGAGGTGCTTGGTTTGTTTGACCTTGAAACATGTTCAAACTTGACAGTTAGCACAAATGTGATTATGTGAAATCTTGTAGAATATGCAAAAACACGTCTTTGGATGTTAGGAAGACACTCCAAACCGTTGGGTTGGTAATCCAAAGAAAATACCAAGCCTACAGCTTGGGAATTCCCAAAGCAAGAAATAATGCAAGTGCATTATAATGCGCTCATGTTATTTCATGGTTTTGACATTTTTTTGTGTTTGTTCTCAAGAGTTACCTAAGCAAGACATAACATGAGTGCATTATTTGTTGCTCGATGTTAAATGCTAGTTTATTAAATGTATGTATATATATTTTTATGTATTTATGTACGTATGTATGCTTGTATGACATTTATGTATGTATGTCTATATGATTGCATGTATCAATGTATGTATGTATGTATGTATGTATGTATGTATGTATATATGTATGTATGTATGCATGTAAGATTGTATGTACATATGTATGTATGCCTATATGTATGTATGTCTGATTATATGTATGTATGTATTTAGAGGGAAGGATAATTTTAAGAGAAATACCTCAGAGAGAGGGGGGGGTGGGACGGAGAGATTTGAGAGAGAAGGAGTGGGAGAGAAGGGGTTGGAGTGAGAGGGGCTTTTTTGAAAAGTTCTAAATTTGAGATTGAAGTTTGAGACTTGCAATTCTTCCATATAACTTGACACCTCCAATCTCAGATCCAAATCTAGGAAAAACATATAAAAACAAAATTGTTGTTTGTTGGTGGATAGGGGTTTGCCTTGGTCAAACCTCAAGTTTTGTAATTAAAATTTGATGAATAACATATATCTGAAACATGAAATGTGTGTGCAATACTAACCTTAAGTGTTTATAAGATTAAGAAACAAATGATGCAAAAAAATTCCTACTCAAGTTTTTTTAGACTAGGATTCCTAGATGAATATACACAATAATGAAGACCTACTTTAGGAGATCATAAATCAACCTAATAAGTCACAAATCTGGTTATACTTTATTTTAGGCTAAAATTAGAAAGATAATAGAAGATGGAATCACTTAGGAAATAAGTCATTAGGCTTGGTTGAATGTCTTATGCATCTCCCTAAAGCCTAGAATCCATCATGATCCTCTATAGGAATCTATCATCAATTATTTGTCAATGCTTGATCCTGATATCAAAATGAGCTTGAAGACCTAAATAAACAACTCAAATTCTGCTCCAAGACTTCTCTTTTGAATGTATCTCATTTCTCTTGAAATGAATGCTTGATCTCATGTGAAATTCTCTTCCTTATCTAGTGTAAAATGAATGTGAGGGTTAGTTTTATGGGTTTCCTTTCCAATTTTCCAATTATCAGATCTCGAAAGATGACATGTGAAATTTGAATTTGAGATCTTGAAATTTCTCCAAAAACATATCCAAAGTTGATTTTAAATTACTTAATGAGGATCCATTCACCCATGGGCGAATGGGTCCTAACTTAAAACTTCAGAACTCCCTCAATGTCGGGACATTAATTTAATCCATAGAATTTATTCAATGAAGGTTGTGGTGATAAGAATTAAAGAAAATTAAGTAAAATATGCCTTGGGATACATAATCAAGGGGTATTAAGGACCTATTAGTGATATTTTTAAAATGCATCAATGAAAAGGTCACTAAAGTAGGTCTAAATAAGTGTGAATTGTCCTTTCTCCTAGAAAGGGGTACAATTTTCTACATTACAAAAGGTTATATGTATAGAGGTTTTCAACTATGTGAAACACCAAAAAGTGGTATCCAAATTTTCTCTTTTATTGACCCTTAAAATTCTTACAAAAAATGATATAAAACATAGTTTGTTGCTTCCAAAACTATCATCCAAAGTTGTTGTACCATATCAAACATCTTGCCACTATATATGAATTTTAAAAATAGATAATATCAATAATCGATTCATGATCATTCACCCCAAGTTGGAAATTGATGTCATTAATTTGTTTTCCAAAAATTACTAGGATTTTTCTCCATTTTAAGAACCAAAATTGAAAGAATAAGACCAAAGAAGAATTCCAAGAGTTACTTGTCTTATGCACACTTTCCTAAGCATCAAAATTGAGAAAATTAATTTTCATTCAAAATCCCCTTCCACCATGGTAAATAAACTGTTTCAACCCCTAGAACCTTCAAATTATGCAATTTTGTAAATCACATTAAACATCTCAAGCTTGATATTAATGTATAAAATAGAAATAAAGTCCTCACAAATAAATAATCATATTATTACAACACTTCACAATATGCTCTTCAAGCTCAAACCTACACCAAAAATGCAAAATATTGAACATGAAAAAAAAAAAATTGGTGATGCAGGATTGCTTGTGAGCTTGGATGCTCCTACATCACTCATTTTTTTATTTTCTAACTCTAAACAATGAACTTAAGGTGAACCTTCATTTATATTCTTGGGTTTGGCTATCAATAAAAGCCCCTTGAGGGGTCTAAAGGACCTAACAAGTATTTCATGAGTACCTCTTGATCTATAACATCCTTACAAGAAGCTAAAGTGCCTTCTTATTTATTAGTTTGAATTTGTACACATTGGCCTCATGCTTATCCATAGTAGTGAAATTGAATGGATATTTCTTCTTCATGACAAGCAAGATAAAAAAATCTAGAACAATCCCTTAAAATCATCACTTAGATATTGCTGGGACATTTCGAATTCACAAGAAAGAGGCATAACTTTCATGTTATTCTAGAGAATGTTTAGATAGATTTAGCTATGCAAAAGAGATTTTTTGGTGAGGACTCATCTTGTGCAAATTGAAGTAGACTTCTATTTGAATAATTTATTCACCTAACAAACTTTTATGCCAACATTCTGATTAAAAATACTATATCAATCTTAACTTCAACTTTGTTTCAAATAAGTATTTTAACAAATAAAATTTTCCCTAAAGGAAACCATTAGTTGAACGCGTTGTTGAAGAAGATAATGTTTCATTATTACAGTTTAACTCTATCAAAACAACTTTTGTTAAAGTCCTCCAAAAGCCATTTTAGACTATAATATTCATGTTCATGAAAGCATGGTTAGTGGAAGATTTGATGTCCATGAAAGAATTGTTATTGGAAGATATGATGTCCATGTATACAAGTAGGGATGTGTTCACGAGTCAATAGCCATGGTCAGTATGCATGCATTTAGTCTATAGGCAACTATGAGAGACTAATTCACTAGTCAATATGTTTTCCACTATATTCAACATTCAGTGGTTTTCAATATGGGTTTGTGGAGGAAATTAGTTGATCTATAACAAAATTAATGAAAATTAAGTTGTCAGCAGATCCATTTTCTTGAAACTTATAATATTCCTGAAACTTAAATAGTAAGACAACATATTCAAACAAATGAAATTTTAAGGATGTTATATTTTGTTGTTGAAATAATTTTTTAATTAATACTTTTTTTTTTACAATGCAATTATTTTACTTGTAACATAGAGAAGGAAAAATAGTTTCTTTAAGCCTTATTTTACAACATGAACAAGCTTAGAGATATTACAATATTATGATGTGATATATTTTGAAGGTGTTATTGAAGATGTGTTCTTGAATTTTGAACATCAGTAGTTGATGAATTAGCCACATTTTCTTACTATTAAGTTGTAGTTACAGCTATGGTTGAATATTTTTAATTTCTAACTTTAATATTTTAGAATAACGAGAACTTCTTTCATTGTATAAATAAAGAATTGTAATGAAGTTGTACAATAGAATTGGTGCATATAAGATATAAAGAAACAATAGAATAAATAAAAAGTAAAAACTATAAGCAATAGTTCACCTTAGAAAATATTTTTGGATACAAATCCTAACACAACAAAAAAACTTTATTGCATAAAACTCAACTATTCTCTAATACAATAATGAATATCATACTTCACACTTAATCATGTATGAATATTTCTTAGAAACACATAAAAGGTAGTTTTACACATAACATGAATCATGCAAAAGGTAGACAACATTAAAATAAGCTCACCCATATTTATACTTCATATTTGAAATAGATTAAATAAGCTCACCCATCAACTATAAAATATACAAAGTATACAACATTTATCCAACATCCAAATTCATAAATTTGAATGAGATGCACATCTCTTATGAAAACCTTCTTGGTAATATATAAAGATAGAAATAAAACATGTATAGTGTAGTATTTATATCTTATTTGAAAATAGGAAGGGGGAATTATATAATTAGTTATAACTTAAGAATCCATCCTTTCTTGCTACTCTCCATGTGTCCATTAATAGGAGAAATAACCACTTCTAACGAGCATTAAGGGATTCTGTAATTGTAGCATTTGATTGAGATGAATATAAGCTAGGAGGGGAATCTTCTCCACGTACTCTATACCCCACATCTACGAATGTTGGCTGCAATGGTTTTTGAAAATCAATCTTAACTTTACTTAACAACATTGTCACAACCTCAGACAACAATGGCCTATGAGTGGCGGAAGCTTGTATGCATAAAAGTGCAAGGTTTATCACCCTCACCACCTCTTCTTCACTATACCCTTCCATCTTCCCTTCACTTTCCACAACCTCTAAAACCTTGTTATCTTCATATAGGCTCCAAACCTGTCATAAGTTTTTTTGAAATTGATTAAGATTTTTAAGGGAGAGAATGATAGGATAAAATGATTAAAATAATATTATTAGAATATTAAAATACCCATTCAAGAAGATATTGCTTATCAGCTAGTTGATTCAAGTCAATGCTTTTTCTGCCATTGACAATTTCTAGAACCACCACACCAAAACTATAGGTGTCAGCTTTCTTTGTTAATTGCCCATGGTTAGCATATTTAGGAGTTATGTATCCTCTGAAAGGGAAAAAAATGGTGTTACTATATTTATTGAAAATTTTGATTATAAAAACATTGAAGTGAGGAGGGGTTTACTCACAAGGTTCTTGCAAATTTTGTGCTAACATGACTTTTATCATGTGGAAGAAGTCTCACGAGCCCAAAATCTGCTATTTTTGAGTGAAAGTTTTCATCAAGTAATATATTGCTTGATTTAATATCACGATGGATGATACAAACATGAAATTCCTCATGGAGATGGGCTAGACAACGAGCAGTGCCTAGGATAATGTTGAACCTTTCCTTCCAACTCAAATGTTTTTTATGTCCTCCTGCATGTAAGGCAATTCACTAGAGTTTCAAAACATTTCATATTTTTTGTAATTGATGAAAGAAGCAAAAGAGGAAAGTGAAGGAATAGCAAACCAAATAATATTCTATCGAGGCTGCTTTTGGACATGTACTCATAAACCAGGAGTCTTTGTTGACCATGTTTGCAACATCCAAGTAAACGCACAAGATTTTTGTGAATGACATTAGAAATGAGTTTCACTTCACTTTCAAATTCAATAATTGCATGGAGAGAACGACCTAATGTCAGCTTCTTTATTGCCACAACATTACCATTTTTTAACATACCCTGCAATTATCAAGTAACCCATCATTTGAATACATCAACACACTAGTCTAATGAAGAAAGAAAATAAGTGATAATTTACCTTGAATACTTCACCAAACCCTCCTTCTCCAAGCTTATTTGCTTGATCAAAATTGTTGGTAGCCTTTTTCAATATCTTGAAGTCAAAATCTCCCGGCCCACAAAGTTCTGTTGCTCCTTCAGTATCCACTATTCCATATAATATTTGTTATATTCCCATTAAATAGGATCGAATTGATTTGCAAGACTTTTGCTTCCTTGCCTATGATATATTAAATCTAGACTTTAAGAATTTACCTTGTTTCTGACTTGGCGGTATTATCTGCTTCCAGAAGACAAGGAAACAAGTTATAAGGCCAAGTAGGAATACCCCTCCTACAACACCAATTATTATCCACACTCTGGAACTCACCTTTTTCCCTGAAAAACAAAATGGAGAATGCCTCAACTGTGAATAAATCATTGTACATATGAGAGACTGTCTGACATAAATAATTAAACAAAAGCGATTCAGATACTTGATTTTATGAAATTACATTTCTGAAATTGTAAATTCAAAGGAAAAGTGAACGAAATTGCAAGCTCTTCAATTGAATATAAGTAAATTCTAACCTGTGCGTAAGAAACGCGCCAACTCGACAGTAGCATTGCTTGGAAAAAGGAGCTTGGAATCGTATCGCAAGTAGCAACCGGCGTCTACAGCCCGTCCCTCGGAGCGAAGAAAACACTTATTTATGTTGGTCTGAGCTTTATCAGGCAATTTTGGCAGGAATCCCTTTGAAGAGAACGTATACAGGAGGCAAGCCCATAGGTTGTCTTATTAGACGGCCCTTGACTCGTATGCGCAGCAAAATAATCTTTTATTCGCGGAGTTGCAGTGCAAAGATCGCTTATCAAGTTTCCAGCAGCTGCGGAAAACAAATTGGATGCGGGGGCGTTGGCATTGCCGCACACCTGTTTACTTCCATCATCGGTGTAGGTATTGTAAAAATTGTAGTTCTCGTAGCGCAGAAAACAGCCGTCGTAGATTGCCCTGGCGCCGGTGACTTTGGAACAGTTGCCAACTTGCTTTTCTGCTACCTTTATGCATTTAGCGCAATCAGCAGAGGACTTATCCTTTCTACACTGCGCCACTACATATACTGAATCTGCCAGATCTGCTGCTGCCGTCACATTTTTTGTAGCAAAACCAGACGGAACAACATTTTTCACCACGGCTGCCAGAGCCGCCTTTAAATTTTCCGCAAAGAGAGTAGCGTTGGTGTTGGGGATGGTGCTGCATCCGAAGGCTAAAAGTCTGGTCTCTGGGTCTGCTCTAATGGGGGCAATTAACATGGCAAGAAAAATAATCAACCTTACAATATTCTCCATTTGCAGGCCCCTTGAAGCCATGCCTCTGGATATTGGAGAGAGACTTAAAATGCTAGAATTCTTAAATTGTTTTGATAGAAAAACAAATTGATCTATTATGTAGACTTTCAAATTAGGTGAGTTATTTCTATTCACTAGTATCAAATTGAATGTGTGGTGGAAGAAGATGTGGACAACTCCACTCCGTCAAAGTCCTCCAAGAGCCTTGTCATAAACCAATATAGCATTCATGAAATTTATGTTATGCCATGTCATATGACAACTCATCAATAAGACATCAATAATTGCTTAAAATCCACAATTAGGAGGAGATAAGAATAAAAAATGGGAAATAGTTCCACTTTAAAATAAGATGGTTCAATATCACATTGACTATTGACCTCCATTGCATGAATCTTCGCAATCTATTATATAAATCTACAATATCTTATACAAGAAAATATATATGTAAATAATAGAAATATAGTGGCACAACTCTCTTAAGGGCATGCATAAATATGATTACATGATGCAACACTTGTTTTTTATTCTATATCTCTCGAAATATGTATTTTCTCTATTTTATCACATAACCTTCTACATATGCATATACTTCGTCTAGATCATTATTTAGAGTGTTGTCTAGCATATTCAAATTCAAACCTCAAAATTAAATTGGATCTAATACTCTATTGCACTATGATTGGCTAGCTCCTTGTATTATTAGAATAAATTTAATAATTATTATATAAATTATCCATTCCTTTTTCCTACTTATTTGAGTGCATCCTAAATGGATTGATTTCATTTTAGCTCCCTTTATTTCTTCTTTCACAAACAACAACAACAATAAAGCAATATTTCTGATAGCATTGATTAATCTCTTGGCTTGTGAATTACTCACCTTTGATATTTTGGACTTACCTACTAAGAGTAAATCTAGTACCCTTCAAGACCAGCCTATACTAATTCACTCTAATGCTCAATATGTGGAATCTCCAAGTGTAGGACTACTAATGATGACACCAACCACATCCCATGGCTTATTATCAACCACTACCTCAAACATGAAATTTAGGCAACTTCCAAAGTTTATTTTGCATTATTTGAATTTATTGAAATATCCATCCATTGTTTCAACCATTCAAAGGAATATGGATTAAGAAGATTTTTAGTCTTTAAATCACGTTCAATGCTCTTGTTAGAATTGGCTATGGCTGCCAAGATCTTGAGACCAAATGGAAAGCACAAAAAGAGAGAGATGAATATGACAAGAATAAACAGTATTCAATGTCAATCATATGAGATGATTGATTACAATGAGAGATACCCCTTAGTTATATAGCCAA
Organism: Sequoia sempervirens; assembly: GCA_007258455.2. NCBI lineage: Eukaryota > Viridiplantae > Streptophyta > Pinopsida > Cupressales > Cupressaceae > Sequoia > Sequoia sempervirens. The sequence goes on along the minus strand of VDFB02049217.1, from coordinate 10,895,582 downwards.
GGTGAAATGCAAGATGTCATAGGATTATGACAAGTGTCTTAATCATATGACATGAGACAACTAATCACACTTATCTAGGTTCACATGTAGTAGTTGTCAAAGATAAGATAACAACTAATGACAACTAACATCTTCTAGAAAGATTCCTTCCTATGACCTAAGTAAACTTAACATGTGTAAATAAGTCCCCTAGTAATGAATGAACTAGGTACAAGACTTTATTTACACCAATACCCCCCCTTAAGTGCAACTTAGGGAGTAGTAGATTATTATGCAAATGACACAAAAATGCAAGAATTTCTCATGGCTACTAGGCCATGTTAGGTACCCATGTACACACACAATTCAATCTCTCACAAATAGAGAGAAGGAGAAAACCTAGTGGGACAAAAATCCTCCCTAAAAGAGAGATGAAATACAAAATCAAAATTATCTCAATGAAGAATGAGAAGGTAAAAAACCCCATGTGAGGAAAAAGACCCCCCATAAGAGAGAAGTAGAAGAGATACAAGGTAGCTCCCCCCAATGCTAAGTCTCCTGCAATGATGGTAGAAGCTCAACATTGAATGTTGAAGATGATCCAATCTCGCCGAATAACATTCCTCCCTTTAGGACGAAACAAAACCATGGATGTATGTAGGATGTCAAGAAGATGAATGATGTATGATGATGTCTCTGAAGCATGCTCAAGTGTCCATGTTGATGTCGAAAGATGACACACTCCAAACGGGTGTTCTATGCCACATTGCTGAATAGGACAATCCAACATCTAGTAGAGATGAATGTAGAACATGATCCAAAGACAAAGATATCCCCTCTGAAGACAAAGAAACCTCCTCCAAATGCTGTCCAAAAGTATCCACACTCACGCCAATCTATGAAGAATGATCATGTAGAGAATGAACAAGAGGGTCAAGGTGTTCCCTCACAACAACTAAAGGAGGTGCATCTTCATCAAAAAGAAGATGAATGCTATCAATGATGTCTCCCAAATCTGCAAGATGAGACTCCACAAACAAGAATGAAATACCTGTCAAGAAGTCATCCAAAGTAGCCATATCTAGAAGACAATGTATGTCCTGCTGCACTGAATCACAAGGAGCCCGAACTATTGGAGCACAAGCATATCCTTAGCTACAAGAGTAGATGGAGGAGATGAAATGCATGGCTCAAGAACTGGATCTGATGTGAGAACTCCCAAATTCAAAAAGCCAAATGTCTCCTCTGAATTATGATTCATATCAACATCTTAAGGAACAAGGTCATCATCAAAAGCAAACTGTGCAAAGGTATACAACTGAGACGAATGATCAACCATCCCAGTAGCAATGATCTCTCTACTCTCCAAGTCTCGAATGATGACTAAATCAGGTGTGAACTCCACAGTTCTCCCATCTCCACGATGTGTAATCTGATATATGGAAAGAATAATCTCATATATGGAAAGAAGATTGTTCATCAAATGAGGAACACACAAAACATCCCAGAAAGTGTTTTCCCCAAAACTAATAGATCCCTTCCCAATTACATTCATGTATGTATTGTTTCCCATCAATATAGGAGACATAGCACGAGGTTGAAATGAAGAGAAGATAGTCTGCGAAGATGCCATATGATGTGATGCTTTTGAATCTAGAAGCCATCTCCCTGATCTTGGACCTAAAAAAGCACAAAGCTTGTCCTTTATTTCCTGATGAAGATGCAAAATCAGTATGACATTTTCCTTTAATAGACTGTTTTGAAGAAGAAGGAGGAGGAGGTGATTCAGACATTCTAGAAGGAAAATCAATGTGATTCTTTTTGAGAAGATTCTTCAACTCATCAATATCCTTCTTATAACAATAATGTTCTTCATGTCCTTCCTTCTTGCAATATGCACAAAAAGGCCTCTCCTTCTTAGATGTTTTCTCTTTTGAAGATGAATCATTATGTTCTTCTGTGGAATTTGATGTGGATTGTGTGTTCTTCTTAGGCTTGTTCTTTTTCTTTTCTTTGTCACTTGAAGACTTCTCATCCTTTGTAACCAAGGCATGTGATTTTGAAGACTTCAAAGTACCCATTTGAATAAGATTATCTTGCTCCCTAGTGAGTTGCATAGCAAAATCATCAAAGGAAGGAATCTTAAACTCACTTCTAAAGGCATTCTTTGTAGCATAGAAAGTAGACACAAACACTAAATATTTAGGTCCTAGCTTTGAAAGAACACTTAAGATCAATTGTCTATCTAATTTTTCAATTTTATAATCCTTCAATTGTGTTCTTAGTGACATTAATTTGGTGATGAAGTCCTGTATGTTGTCAAAATTACATGGATTGAGACGGATTAATTCATTCTCCAACAAATGTCCTTGAATTTCATTTATTTTCCTAAATAAGTTTGACAATGTAGTCCACATAGCCATAGGTGTATCCAAATGCTCAATGTGAAACAACAGCTTAGGAGAGACATACAAGCACAAATAGCCAATTGCTTCTTCACAACTATTCAATCACTTATTATTTTTAGCTTCATCATCTTTAGGTTCACCATCAAGCCCATGAACTATCCTATACAATCTTTTTACTCTTAACAATTTGTTCATTTCAGATTTCCATTTAGGATAGTTGTAAGGTGTTAGAAGAGGAATTGTAGATGGCTCCATGATGAAACAAGAACACAAATCAAGAGGAATGCAACCACAACCACAAGAAGAGCCCCCCCAAATTCACTCAATCAAAGAAGTTCCCCCTAGCAATATATATAAGCTTGGCACTTTACGAGTAGTGCATTTACAGTTTCCACTTGCCAAAAATAGCAAAGTGGTCTTGATCTTGGTACATGCAAATGCCCAAAATAGGCCAAAAAATCAAGTACAATTTTTTGCATATAATGAAATCAATCTAATTATACCACTAAGAAGTACATGAAAAATCATGCACTTTCAAAAAAAATTGCACACAAAAAATGTTACTGTAGGAGCAAGATATGAGCTCCCAAAGTTCCCAAAATGGGGATGAAGTAGCAACACCTATGAGAATCTAAAAATTATGGAAAAACTAAACACCAAAACTAGAAAGTGATTGCACCACTATGAAGAGTGTGAAATTCTAGCCCAAATAAAAAAAAATTCTTTAAAAAAGGAGTCAAAATGATTGAGATATGGGCCTCCGAACTGCAAAATCAAAAACTCAATTGGAGAGGGGGCAAAAAAATTTAAAACCTGTTGATGTATTGCTGACGTTAGCAAACCATGATGTTAAATTTGACGTTCCATTGAGTGTAAAAATTGAATATACCCTTATGTGCCAGAATATTCTCTTGGCTGGCCGAGGAATTTTAGCGGCAAAATCTACTGTGGAATCTTCTCTGACTAGACAAATATTGGAATATTCTCTGGCGAATATTCTGCAAAATCTGCATGCTGGATTATACCTAGGATTTTACCCGTCCGCTGGTAAAGCTTTGATGTCAGAATTTCAATGCCTAACGATTTATAATGGCCACCTATTCGTGGGAGAGGGGCCCTGCTACAGGGGAGTAAGACGCCGACACATGGCATCACGTGGTTAGGTTGTACCCTGCCATGGGTATGCAACACCTGCGAAGGGTACTACTATGCAGGTTTGCATACATTTTAATTTATGCAGATTTTTTTTTTTAAAAAAAAATTTAATAAAAAAATTTCTAGAAAAAGAAAATTTGTTTTTTTTTTAATTTTTCTAAAAAAATTTCAAATTTTTTTTAACAACAAAATATATATTTTTCAAAATCATACTGTCGATGCAATGATGATGACCTGGGGGGCCGTACGGCTCATTGGGCAATTTTTTTTTGTCTCATTGGACAACTGCTCCAAAATGGATGAATTGAAAGTCAATCTTAGGGTTTTTGACCCTTATGGACGTGATGGTAGGGTCGGATTTGACCCAAAATGCTCCAAAAATGCAACTACCTTATGGATCTGGCAACCACTCTTTAGCTTCAAACCCTCATAGATTTGGACTTGAATGTCCAATTTGGACGAAACAAAAGGAAAAATCGACTTTCTCAAACCTCCTGAATGCAATGGTGAGCTTGGATTTGCACCAAGAAGCTCTAATTCAAACCTGCAATAAAGAGCCAAAAATGGAACACCCCCAAATTTGGTATCTTTCTTCAGAAAAAGACTCTCCAATGGCACTCAACTTGCTCTAATACCATGTTAGAATTGGTTGTGGCTACTAAGATCTTGAGACCAAATGGAAAGCACAAAAAGAGAGATGAATATGACAAGAATAAATTGTATTCAATGTTAATGATATGAGATGATTGATCACAATAAGAGAGACCCCTTGGTTATATAGCCAAGGTGAGATGAAATATGTCATCCTAGGATTATGACAAGTGTCTTAATCATATGACATGAGACAACTAATCACACTTACCTAGGTTCACATGTAGTAGTTCTCAAGATAAGATAACAACTAATGACAACTAACATCTTCTAGAAATATTCCTTCCTATGACCTAAATAAACTTAACATGTGTAAATAAGTTCCCTAGTAATTAATGAACTAGGTACAAGACTTTATTTACACCAACAACTCTTAAATTTTATCAAAATGTGATTGTTTGTAAACACATGTCAAAGACATAATTCACATTTCTTCTACTTTGATAATTTTTATGCAAAATAGATTGGTTAAATCACCTTCATCTTGAGACCCATTGTTTCAAACACACACACCTTTCCTCATAGTGGCACATGATGTACTAATCATCTATTTTGTAGCCACAATTAATCTTCTTCCCCTTGCTCACATATATATAACATTCTTACTCTTCTTTTTCATGTTCTTTGGAGGAGCCAAAGCTATATACAACTTCAAAAATGTTTCTTTCATATGTCTATCATTATCACAATGTGTGTAATCGTGATTATACTTGCATTCCTCTTAAAATTTACTTTTCTTTTTGTTTGTCCTTTCTAGTAGCTTTCTTTTTTCATTTACCCTACTATGTACATTGGAGAAGGAAATGCTCAATTTCTTTTCTAATTCTAAATAATAGAATTAGGGTTAATCCTGATTTATATCCTTGGGTTTGACCATCAACATGAGCCTCTTCAGGTGGCTAAGTAGCCTACCAATTATTTCATGAATACCTCTTGATCTATAAAATTCTTATAGAAAGATAAAGTTCATTCTTTGTAAATTCGTTAGCTCACACTTGTACATATTGGCCTCACCCTTTTCCAAAATAGTGCAATTTAAGGGATCTCTCTTCTTCATGACAAATAGGGTAAATTATTTCTTGAGTAATCCCTTAAAATCATCTCACTTAGATATTGGTGGCATATTATGAATTCAAAAGAAAGAGACATAACATGCATGCCATTTTAGGATATGTTTGGATAGCTTTAGTCATGCAAAAGATATTTTTGGGTGAGGACCCATCTTGTGCAAACTAAAGTAGACTTCCATTTGAATAATCTATTGATCTAAGTTTCTATACTAACCTCCCCATTAAAGAGAGGTATACAAATATTCTTTAACTTTGTAGAAGACACTATTCCTACTAAAAAATCTTCTTCTTAATTATGTTTAACCTCATTAAACTCTTCTTCTTTATTTCAACTTTTTAAAATAAAAACTAAATTACTAGACAAAACTAAAACTATATTTTCTAACCTATCCAACTTTTAGTTAAGAGAAACTTGTATCACCTCATCTTTAACTTTCTAAACCTTGCTTCATCCTCATGCATTTCATATCCATGTACGTAGTCAATGATTTTGTCCTATTCCATATGTGTAGTCAATGATCTTGTCGTATTCCACAGTTTTATGCCGATTGGAAGTTCAAAAGAAAACAAAATGCCACTCTCACTTGATCTAATCGTGAGCATAACCAACAAATAAACTTACTTGAAATCAGTCTTTTAACAAAGAGGATTTGCCATATACGGAACCATCAGTTCAACGCGTGGTTGAAGAAGATAATGCCTGATGTTTACAATTGCGTTAAAGTCCTCCAAAAAATCTTGTGTTAGACTATAATATTCCTGGTCATGAACGCATGATTAGTGGGAGATTTTTTTCAAATTTTGATATCGATGTATATACAAAGGCACGGATGCATGGTCAGTATGTAATTTCTCTCCAGCGCACAATGCCCTCCATCGTATTGTTGCCATCATTATTGGAGCCAACTAGATTCGCAACCACAATATTCTTAGTGTTACAGTTTTTTTCCTTTCCAAATAGCAACATCAATAATTTCATTTAAGATAAAAAAAATTCTATATTTTTATTTAAGATAAATAAATTATAGATAAGATGTATTTTTGTTTATATCAATGATGTTATGCATTTTTAAAAAAGTATTCTGAAGTTATTATGAATTTTTGTTTAACAAAGGTTAGAAAATATTTTTATGATTATGGAGAATTTGATTAAAAAAATTAATTGATAAGTTAAAGAGTCAAATTTAAGAACATTTGTTTGTTGTTGGGGTGCTCTACCACTGAGCTACAAACCCACTTAGTGACCAACCCATCTGTGGTTCTAGTGTGGCTCATTTTATAACACCCCTCTTTGAGCCACAATACAATTGCTCTTGACTTCTAATCTAGTCTAGCTCTACTAACTTAATTTTGATACAAGAATTGTAACAACAAAATAAAAATGAAGACTACAAATAATCTATAATACAACATAATGCATACACAATGGATAGGTCTCCTGCAAAATCAATGGAGATTCACGATGTTGAAACAAACCAACTTCCTTGAGAGAAATAATACCTATGAAACTTAAGTAATAAGACCATATATATTCAAACAAAATGAAAATTTTAGTATGTGATAATTTGTTGTCAAAAGAAAAATATAGTTAATATTTATTTATTTTTATTAATGTAATTTTTTACTTGTAACACAAGAATACAAAATAGTTCCTATAAGCATTACAATTTCACTTAGTTTTTGTATAGCATGAACAAGCTTAGTGGTATTACAATAATATGAAGTGATATATTTTGAAGGTGTTATTGAAGATGTGTTCATGAATTCTAAATATTGGTAGTTGATGGTTTGTAATTGCATATACCCATATTTTTTATTGTTTTTGATATTAGGGAAAAGCAGATTTTGAAGGGATCCGTAACCCTTTACAACAAGAAAAGCCAGGCTGCAGAGAGGATAGTCTGCAGCCAACAAAAAAGCCAGCACCCAAACAAAACCCATCAAGATTTAAAATTAGCACTTTTCTTGTGGAAGCGAAGAGTCATGTCAAAAGAAGGCCGTGAAGATTTATCCTTTTTACCCTTGATAGTAATCCATCCTTCTTCCACCTGCGCAGCCATACTATGTCACACCTTCTTAATGTTTTCATGATGATGAAAGCCAGCAACCTTACACTTGGGGTTGTCCTCATGATTACTTTGTAAAGATAGAGACTTATCAGAAAGCTGCCGGGATGAATAGCCAAGGAATTTTCACCTGGAGAGGCAGCCAATGGCTCAATAGGGGTTGCCTTAACAACCCCAGCAATAGAGATGACTGGAGGGGGGGTTCCAAGGTCCTGTGGTTCTGAAACAACCACCTCAGAAAAACCCCTGTTATGATTAGCATTCTTCTCAACAGTATAATGTTGTTGAGAAGCACCTTTCCACCAAGTTGATGTCTTAGTATTTTTCTCAAATCCACAATGTGCAGCAGCGTATCTGGTTTTGAAGCATCTCCTACACCAGAAAGGAATTTCTTCATAATCCAAAGATTGGATCCAAGAGCCTTTATTGTTAACTATAGTTACAATTGTAGTTACATAATTTAAATTTTCAATTTTAATATTTAAATAGAATATAGAAAAATTGTTTTACCATAGGAAAAAAATGCAATGAAGTTGTACAATAGAAATAGTGCATACAAAATCTAAAGAATAATAGAATAAATAGAATGTAAATACTATATGCATTATTTTCACCTTGGAAAACCTTTTTGGGTAAAAAATATAGCACAACAAAGTTTGTTTTTATTATATAAAACTCAACCATTCTCCAATACAATAATGAATATTGTAACAACCACCTCATTTAATCACTAATAAAGTTTAGATTTTAGTGAATAAAATGAAGATAATGCAGATCTAATTAGGGAGGAATCAAATGTTGATTTAAAGGATAAAGATCTTTATATATATAAAATGGACTTCCTACTACTACTATTATCATCAATCCATTTGCAATACCTTGGCATAAGTATAAAACTCAAATCATAATAAATTGCAGCTACTAGTACACACATTTTGGAATAATGTTGACAACATATGCAACCAATTACTTATAACATTCATGCTCTTTCAGACAATTCACATATATGATATTGAAAATGAAAACACAAGTGCTAGTGTGAAGGTCATTACTCATCTAAATAAATAAGACATAAAATAACCAATATATCATCATTTGCATTATACCATTTTCTACTATAACTTGAAAGGAAGGAGGAGAGAAAACATCATTAGGGTGATATCCACCCTACCATGAAGCATTAGCTTCCTAGTGCTACTCCACTGGAGAAGCCCGACCCATCACAAAGATTCTAGCCACATGTAGTTGAGATGCATGATGGAATCCCATACATCATGTGATTACTGATGACCTACCATGCCCATATGTGTATCCATCATATATGAAGAATCACAGGTCCATTTGATAAACAAATCATGGAAGAAAATGTAGTTCAACCAAGCAATGCATTTATGAATGCTCACCAATGACTATAATGTATATAGCACAAAATGTTCGATCATCTTATTGATATCTTGACATTCCACAAGACGAATTAAACACTAGCCAAATGGCCAATCTCATACTAACATAGAATTCCAAGGTAATACATTCACTAATTAGTATGCCACTAAGGCTACTCCATGACCAACACATTCCCTAAATTCACTCAATACTAGGTGATTTAGGAACCAAAGGTCTTACTGTCTCATTGGAAATTTTCAACTCTAGAACCCTTCCTTGGATTCTAATGAAAGGGAAATAAATTAATTTTTTCATATTCTTATTATTATACTCTTCAATAATGATATTAGCCATTAAGTTATATACCTACATTATGTAAATTGAATCATAACTTTCAATCTTTAGATTGCAGGAGAGAGGGATGTGTTTAAACAATCATAACTTTCACATTACTAGGGAAAAATCAAATCTTCAATATGTTTTGGAAAGGTGGATTCAAATGAAGAACAAAACCCATAAAGCATTTAATGGGAATCCTAAGCATATGCGAGCAGTTTTCTCTGTAAATTAGCTCTCTATTTCACTCAGAACAACAATTAACACAAGACTATCTTAATATTTGTAAATACCTTCAAATAGTTATGTCAATTAATTTAAATGAATTTTATCTTTTCCCAACCTGTAGTAACAAATATATATATATACTAATTGTGGAATAAATTTTAACTTCTATAAAAATGCTTGGAAACAATGCAAATCTGGCATTGAGTTTATTAGTTAGATACAATCCTAAATATTATCATCCAACTCAAGACTCTTACAATTCATAAGAATGCATCTCTCTTTGAATTGTTTTCATTTATGACTTTTGATCAGATACACACTGGATCACCAGACATTCTTTCATGAATTCATAACAAAAGGCCACGGTCTAGAGCCATATTTTGTAAAGACATTCATTAAAATCATAAAACATAAATTATTATTTATCCACTAAGACCTTGGGTGGGAATTCATTGAAAGTCCCTTTATTTTTTAGGAAAGGGCAAGTATTTTATCTCCAATTTTAATCTCCGAGCTTAATTGAAGCTAAGTTTTTTTTTCCAGTTCAATCAGAAAGAAAAATGAAAGGTAAAAGCAAATACAGCAACAAAGCTGCAAAGAATAGCAATTCAAGACCAAAGCAACCCACAACAAAAATAGAAATCATAAAATATTCACTTATAGCATAGGACACATAGCCTACCAGCTGCGAGAAGATTAAAAGATTCAATTACAATCTATCAATAATAGTAAATTGACAGGAATATACAAATATCAAGAGATGAGCAGATTTCACTGTCATCTTAGAAGCAATCTGTTTGTCTGGCATAACAACCGGTAACACCATTCATAGATAGTGGAAGGAGTAGCATATATCTGCGAACTTAGTGCTGAGTGTGGTCTATGAAGTAAATGTAGAACATTAAAGAGCTAATAGGAATAACATGATTCACATGAAGTAAAAAGTTCCAAGGCTTAGACATCTTCAAAATATGACATAATAAGGAAGTGATATGCATAAAAAGAGCTCTAACTGAATTTTCAGAAAAATCTTTTTATCATATTCTTCAGAATTTTAATATAAGCCAAACAATCTGTCAAGAAGTTCTTCGTATGGAACCATATTTAGTTAGACTTGCCAAGGATAAATTAATATATATATAAATGAATTCCACAGATCGATGGTGGCACCCAAACCACTTATGCATAAGCATTATTAAAGAAATTAACTGAGTAACCAAAAAAATGTAATAGTACACCCACCTCAGACTACCATGACCTCAGTTGAGTCTCATGACCCAAGCCTAAATGATGTTGACTTCTTATATGCAAGTAGAATGGCCACGAAGGGGTTAATAGCTGTGAGCTTTAGTGTGGGAAATGCCACGACCAAGATTGATAGCTTGCAGTATTCACTCCCCTCACAAACCTCGTAAGAACACAGTCTAATGAAAAATTATAATTCTATTAAAAACTAATCTTTTATTCCCCAATGCAACTCATAGGCATATAGCCACCTTTCCCCACCCTTGCTAGCTTCTTGCCATGAAGATAGGAATGCAATTTGTGGAAACTTTGATGAGGCACGTGGTGGGGTGGAGGAATTTACTTCAAAGTTTATTTATTATAATTTATATTTATTGTTTTTGTTTTATTTAGGTTTTACCTTTTAATTTTATTTCTTTAAATAATCTTGAATTATTATTATTTTTATATAATTTTTTTGTCCCTTTCAAAAATAAAAGGGTGCTCTAATGTCTTATTAAAATATAATATTATTAATAAGATTTATATTCCTTTTATATCTACACACATGCACATATAGAATGAAAATTGATTTCCAAAGTGAAAAGTGTGGGTTATTTTAATAAATTTTGGGATATATTTTATAGGACTTAGTACGCATATAGATAGTTTCATACAATATGTTTGATAGAAAATTAAGCCATTTTAGACAATATGCATACCTACATCGTATACATGTATTGCATATGCATATATATACACAATTACAATAGTAAAATTTTCATTCTTATGCCAATTCCTATTTAGTTTGAGCTCATTTTGACAAAATATCTTAATATAACTACAATCATCAAGTAGTGTACTCTTGCACTAAGTTTGGCTCATGACCCAATACTGACATGAACTCTCTAGGTTTCATCCTTCAACAATTATATCCAGGTAGGAACACATATATACACTCATTTTATGTAATTTAGCTACATGACTCTAAGTGTGTGCACGTGTGTGTAATTCCATCATGACAAGTTACCCTCACCGGCTATAACCTTTTGCCCAATGATACTCTCTCTCCAATATACAAAAATGTCAATGTTCCATGTTGCACTTATAAACTAGAATGCATAATTAACTGTCATCATTGTAATCATTTTTCGTAATTACCCTTCAAGTAACAATGAATGTAATCAAATTATCTTTTATAATCACTTGTTATTAAACAACTAATCCCTCAATTAAGTGATTAAGATAAGCTAATTAAATGGGATGTGAAAAATATCATACTTTACCCTTAAGCATGTACAAATATTTCTAAACATATCAAAAGTAGTTTCACACATAGCACGAACCATGTAAAAGATAAACATGAGTGCTTTAAATATTAGAAAATTTGTAAATTACCCAAAATAGCACTAAAAAAAACTAGAAACTATATATAATGTAAAATATGTAAAACACATGATGAGCTTGCCCCTTGACTATAATGCATACAGATTATAGAACACTTTACATTCTCCCACTTGTTGAATACTTTATATAGGGAGTTATAATTTTAACCTATTAATTGTTTACTCCAACAATGCCCATTATTATTTTGTAGGCTAAGAAAATTTCTTGAAATAGTCATAGCCTTGTCAATAAATTAACAACATTCTTCTATATATCAACCTTTTCCAATCATACCCACTTCTATTTAAGTATTCCTCTCAAAAAAATATTGTACTCTAATATTATTTTGACCAAGAATGATAAATAGGAATATTGGCCAAATATATTGCACTCTAACTATCATTGTTAATTTTTAAAAAAATTTGTTTCAAGCCAATAGTCAAGCACAAACTCTATAGCTACACTACTTCCTTACATGCATGTGTAACTACCATGTAATTAATAACTAATGTAGATAATGCAACCATTACCTTTTTTTCATCCAGCGTACTTCGCCAAAAATATTGAATAAATATCCACTAGTTGATCTTCAACCTAATTAGAATCTTTTTCTTTTGCAAATTTAAAGTATTATTTTTATCATCTTTTCCTTCCCTATAAATTGCATAAGCTAATGTACCATATATGTTGGATTGTGACAACAAGAAAAACAAGATTGTGAAAACAATAAAACAATCTTTCTCTTATTTTAGAAAAAAAAAAAAGACAATTTTTTTACTTTCGAAAGGTTCAGTTTCCAATTTCTTTGACAGAATAAATCGGGTTTTATTCTATGTTGAGAGATTGTTGTTATCTTCAAGATGTCATAAATATTTTTTCTCTTGAAGGCATAATTATTATGAATTGTAAGAGCAATATTGTTGCAGCTGTGAAGATTGAAGATGTAATTATTTTTCCTCTGAGCAATAAGATTACCAATACTTGCCTCGTGTTACTCTTCATCATTTTTCTCGTTACTTCTTTGCATCTAATTTGTGTTGTAAATTTAATGATTCTGGGTTAATGCTTCCGCATCCATAACAATATACATATCTGAAAACCTTTTTCACAATATTCCAAAGTTATTTACCTTATTTGTCCCATATATCTAATCACAACAACCAATTTATGTGCAATGTTAAGTCTAGTTCAAAACATTGTAGGAGTGAGTATGCCATCTATTCTAGCATAAGGAACCTCAAACGTTTTCTCAATTTTATTTTCTATTCAAGAGGGTATTTTTTTCGTAAACGTTTTTTATTAACATTCCATGGGCTCACTATCTTGTAACCTAAATCTCTACAAAAATCATCTCAACATATTCCTTTTGATATAACCATAAATTTCTATTTGCAAAATTACTTATAATTTCTATGCCTAAGATAAATTTTCGGTTCACCAAGATCTTTCATGTCAAATTATAAAGATATGTTTTAATAACATGTCATCTACATACAACATTATGATAACAAAATTCTATCTTTTATTTTATAAATATATTAAATAAGATCACCCTCAACCATAAAATACACAAAGTAAACAACATTTATCCAACATCTATATCCATAAATTTTAGTGACACACATCTCACAAAGAAAATTAGCCCTACATGGAACCATCAGTAGAATGTGTGGTGGAAGAAGATGTGGATAACACACGGAGAGTAGTTAGTCAGTCGAGTCAAGTCAATCTTGCCCCGAGCGTAGCCAATCAGTCTTTTAACAAAGAAAATTAGGCCTACACGGAACCATCAGTTGAAGAAGATAATGTTTCATGCATACAACTTAACTCCGTCAAAGTCCTCCAAAACCAACAAGACAATCTTGTCCCGAGCATAGCCAACAAGTAAAGCCAGTCTTTTAACAAAAAATTAGTCCTACACGGAACCCTGAGTTGAAGAAGATAACGTTTCATTTGTACAGCTTAACTCCCTCAAAGTCCTCCAAAAGCTTTGTCTTCATGAAAGCGTGGTTAGTGGGAGATTTGATGTCGATATATACAGGCAGGGATGCATTTAGTAGTGAACAAGGGAGGCATTCACAGAGTCAATAGTCATGGCCAATATGCTAATAATTCATCACTCATGCTAACTACGTAGGCTGATAAGATAAAGGCTTTTTTTCTCAACCGCACAATGCCTAAACTTCGTCAAAGTCCTCCAAAAGCCGTGTGTCAGACTATAAATGAAAACATGGTTGGTGGGAAATCTCTTTCCAAATTTGGATGCATTTAGTAGTCAACAAGGGAGGCATTCACAGAGTCAATACTCATGCTCACTATGTATGCATTGCGTATGTTGGCCACTAAGAGAGACTAATTCAACAGTCATGCCCACTATGTAGGCTTTCTACGAGATAAGGCTTTCTCTTAACTGCACAATGTTGTCCATCGTATTATCTATTGTTGTCTCCCACTATACTCTATACTCAATTGTCTAGGGATTTCAATTTGGGTTTGTGGAGGCAATTGGTTGATTACCAACCAATAAGCATCTATGTTTACCTTAAGTTGCAATTATGGGGTTGTTATAAATTGTTTTTAACAAGGTTAGAAAGTGATATGATGATCATGAAGACTCTATTCATATCCCTTGGTTGAGGAAGACCAACACTGGGCTTCACTATTATCAACACATCCTCCACCCCACCCAGGAGATCACCCAGAATCAGCTTTCAAGCCATCAACAAAATCATTGCTTTTGGCATGTCCAACTATTAATGCAATAATTTTACTTGTAACACAAAGAAGGAAAAATATTTTATTTAAACATTAAAAGTAACACGAACAAGCTTATTGATAGTACAATATTATGATGTGATATATTCTGAAGGTGTTGTTGAAGATATGTTATTGAATTCTAAATTTTGGTATTTGATGGGTTGTAATTGTTAACAATCACAATTTTGTATGCAGTGAAGTCATACAATATAATTAGTACATATAAGATCTAAAGAAACAATAGAATAAATAAAAAGTAAATATTGTATGTAACATTTTCACCTTTAAAAATATTTCTGGATAAAAATCCTCACACAACATTTTTTTTCTTTATTGCATAAAACTCAGCTATTCTCTAGAATACAACGATGAATCTTATACTTCACCCTTAGTCATATGAATATTTCTAAACACATCAAAATTAGTTTTATACATAACATGAATCATGCAAAAGATAAACATGAGAAAACATGGAAAATATTCAAAATAGAACAAAGAAAAAAGTAAGAAATTAAAAAACATACAAAGTATGTAGAATATGATGAGGTTTCTCATGACTATCAAACATGTAAAGTACACAAAAATTTACTAATATTCTCCTAATTGTTTAATACTTTATATAGGGACCTATAATTCTAAACTATCAATTGTTTAGAGCAACCGTGCCTATTAATATTCTATAGGCAAAGAAAATTTCTTGAAATAATCATAGCTTTGTTAATGAATCAACAACATTCTTCTATGTACATCAACCTTGTCCAATAGTACCCATTTTCCTTCAAGTATTTCGCTTGAAAAGATATATTGTACTCTAATATGATTTGATCGAGCATGATAAATATGATTCTTGAGCAAATATATTTCACTCTAACTATCACTGTCAATGCATACAAATTTTTGTTTCAAGACAAATAATAAAGCATGTAACATGTCTACCCACACTACTTCCTAACATGCATGAGTAGCTACCATGTACTTAGCATATTTTGTATATAATGCGACCATTACATATCTTTTTTTGCATCCAGTTTACTACTATTACAAAAATATTGAATTGAAATATCAAAGTGATGTTCAACCTAATTAGAATCCATAATTTTTATGAATAAATAAAGTTTTATTTTATCATCTCTTCCTTCATAATAATTTGCATAAGCTAATGTGACATATAGGTTTTCAATAACCTTATTCACATTAAATTCTAATATTATTTATCTTGTTTGGGCATATATGTACTCACAACTACATGACCTCATGTGCAATGTCAAGTATAGTTCAAAACATTTACATGAGTATGCCAACTATTCTAACATAAGAAATCTCACAATTTTCTCAAATTTACTTTTTATTTGAAGACATTTTTGAGTAGATAAGTTTTAATTAGCAATAAATGGAGTTTTCATACGCTTACTATCTTACAACCTAAATCTCTACAAAATTAGCTCAACATATCTCTTTTTATGTAACCACAAATTTCTATTTGTGCAATTAATTCTAATTTTCATATATCCAAAATAAATTTGCAACACCAAGGTCTTTCATGTCAAATTGTAAGATAGCTTTCATTCTCATATTATTATAAATTAATAATGTGTCATCTATATGCACCACTATAATAACAAAATTATATCATTCACATTTGAAATAGATTAAGTAAGGCCACCCATCCACTATAAAATATACAAAGTATACAACATTATGTCCAATATCTAAATTCACAAATTTGAGTGAGATACACATCTCTTTTCAAAATTTTCCTAGTTATGTTTACAGATAGAAAGGAAAAATATATATTGTAATATTTAAATCCTATTTGAAAATAGGAAGGAACTATATAATCAGTTAGAACTTAACAATCCATCATTCCTTGCTACTTGTCATGTGTCTATCAACAAGAGAAATAACCACTACTAACGAGCATTAAGGGATTCTATAATTGTAGCATTTGATTTAAATGAAGATGTGCCAGAAGTGGAACTTTCTCCACGTACTTTGTACCCCTTGTCTACAGATGCTAGTTGTAGAGGTTTCTTAAAATCAACTTCATCTTTACTTTGTAGTATTGTCACAACCTCAGACATTGATGGCCTATGATTGGCAGAAGCTTGTATGCATATAAGTGCAAGGTTTATCATCCTCTCCACCTCTTCTTTGCTATAACCTTCCATCTCCTTTTCCCTTTCCACTACCTCTAAAACCTTGTTATCTTCATATAGGCTCCAAACCTGCCATAAGTTTTTTAAGAAGATCAAAATATTTAAGGGAGAGAATGATGGGCTAAAAGAATTAAAAGAATGTTAATGGAATTTTAAAATACCCATTGAATCAAATATTGCATATGAGGTGGTTGCTTCAAGTCAATGCTTTTTCTGCCACTAACAATTTCAAGAACCACCACACCAAAGCTGTAGGTGTCAGCTTTCTCTGTTAATTTCCCATGATTAGCGTATTCAGGAGCCGTGTATCCTCTACAAAAGCGAAAAAGGATGGTGTTGCTATCTCTATTGAAAACATTGAAATTAGAAAACAATATATAAAGTAGGAGTTTCCTCACATGGTTCCTGCAAATCTTGTGCTAACATGAGTTTTATCATTTGGAAGAAGTCTTGCTAGCCCAAAATCCGCTATTTTTGCCTGAAAGTTGTCGTCAAGTAATATATTGCTTGATTTAATATCACGATGGATGATACAAACATGGAATTCCTCATGGAGATAGGCTAGACCACGAGCAGTCCCGAGGATAATGTTGAACCTTTCCTTCCAACTCAAAGGTTTTTTATGTTTTCCTGCATGTAGGGCAATTCACTAGAGTTTCAAAACCTATTATGTTTGTTGTAACAAATGAAAGAAGCAAAAAAGGGAAGTTAGAGAATAGCAAACCAAATAATATTCTGTCGAGGCTGCTATTGGGCATGTACTCATAAATCAAGAGTCTTTCTTGGCCTTGTCTACAACATCCAAGTAAACGCACAAGATTTCTATGATGAACATTAGAAATGAGTTTCACTTCACTTTCAAATTCAGAAATTGCATAAGCAGAGGGACCTAATGTCAGCTTCTTTACTGCCACAACTTTGTCATTTTTCAGTATACCCTACAAATATCAAGTAACTCATCATTTGAATACATTAACGCATAAGCCTTATATAGGCAGAGAAATAAACAAGTATTTACCTTAAATACTTCACCAAACCCTCCTTGTCCAAGCTTATTTGCTTCATCAAAATTGTTAGTTGCCTTTTTCAGTATCTTGTAGTCAAAAAGTTCTGGTCCACGCAGTTCCGTTGCTCCTTCAATATCTACTATTCCATATATTTGTTATATTAGCTTTAGTTAAGATCGAATTGACTTGCAAGAGTTTTTCTTCCTTTCTATAATATATTAAACTGAGACTTTTAAAAGTTTACCTTGTTTCTGCCCTGATCGCATTATCTGCTTCGGGAAGACAAGGAGACAACTTATAAGGCCAAGTAGGAATACCCCTCCTACAACACCAATTATTATCCACACTGCAGAACTCACCTTCTTCTTCCCTAAAAAAAATAAATAGAGAATACCTCAACTGTGAGTAAATCATCGTAAATAGAAGTAATTGTATGACATAAATTTTAAACAAAAGCGATTAAGGTGATCGACTGAAGGTCCTCGTTACTTGATTTTATTAAATTACATTTCTGAAATTGTAAATACAAAGGAAAAGTGTCGAAAGCGTTAACAAAATTGCAAGCTCTTCAATTGAATATAATTAAATCCTAACCTGTTGTCGGTAAGAAAGGTGCCAACTCGATCATAGCATTGCTTCGAAAAAAGGGTTTGGAATCGTATCGCAAGTAGCAGCCGGCGTCTACAGCCAGTCCCTCGGAGAGAGAAAAACACTTGTTTATGTTGGCCTGAGCTTTAATCAGGCAATTTGCGCAGGAATCCCTTTGAAGGGAACGCAGACAGGAGGCAAGTCCATAGATTGTCGTATTAGATGGCCCTTGTCTCGTATGCGCAACAAAATAATCTTTTATTCGCGGAGTTGCAGTGCAAAGATCGCTTATCAGACTTCCAGCAGTCGCGGAAAATAAATTGGAGGTGGGCGCGTTGGCATCACCACACAACTCTTTACTTCCATCATCGGTGTACGTATCGTAAAAATTATAGTTCTCGTAACGGAGAAAACAGCCGTCGTAGGTTGCCCTGGCGCCGGTAGCATTGGAACAGTTGCCAACTTGTTCTTTTGCTACCTCTATGCATTTACCGCAATCAGCAGAGGACTTATCCTTTCTACACTGGGCCACTGCATATACTGCATCTGCCAAATCTGTTCCCACCACCACAGTTTTTGTAGCAAATCCAGATGCAACCACATTTTTCAGCACGGCTGCCAGAGCCTCTTTTGCATTTTTGTCAAAGACTGCAGCGTTGTTGTAGGGGCTGCGGCTGCATCCGAAGGCTAAAAGTCTGGTCTCTGGATCTGCTCTAATGGAGGCAATTAGCATGCACAGTAAAACAATAAACCTTACAATCTTGTGCACAGGCTGGGCAGTTGTATCGACCACTCTGCATTCTCCCATTGATATTGGAGATAAGCTTAAAATACCAGCGTTGAAGATGACCTATTTAGCCGCCTTGAAGGCCACCAAATCGTATAAAATCTTCTATTGTGTGGAGGATATATATTCCCTTTCCATTTGGTCTTATTAGTACTTGCCGTGAGGCAATACTATGAGTTCTGTTTTTTTGGTTTAATTAGTTATTAAAAGTTCTATTTGACAACCAATTAAAATGAAGTATATTTTAAAAGGAAAAGATATTTTTCCTAAAGTAAAATGCAAAATTTATAATTTTTAAAATTTTCAAAATTAATTTTCTCAAATTTCATTGGCTTATAAACTTTGAGTGTTATGGGCGGATTATTCGGAATAATGCACTTTTACCGTAGTTTTGGCAATTTTTTTTAATTTTCAATGGAAATCTTTTGCCAGAGTGGATAAAGCTGTATTTTGCGTTAGTTGTTGCACGCACAAAGCGCATGCCAGATTTTTTTGGAATGGTGGGCGATTAGATCTTTGCGGATTTTTGGAAATGATAGTTTTGTTCTTATTTTATTAGAGTTTCAGCTATCCACAAAGATCTGTCTTCCGCTTTCAAAGTGACTAATGCTACAATGGGCGTTCCTATTTTATGATTTTTAGTCTTCCAGAAAATTCTGATTGACATAGTTTGAGGAAATTGTGGGTTTCAGTATAATGATCATATTGAATGGATCAACCCATACACAACTCAAGCCTATCTCGCGCCCATTAATTCATCGGAAATGGTAAGCCTTTTCTTTTCCCTTTATTTTCCTTTCCTTCAGGCTCTATACTTGTTTTTACTGTAAAAACCTTCAAGAGACAGTAGTGTCTTCAAGTTAATTTGCTTAAAGAAACTAAAGAAGTAAAAGAAAAAAACGGAGGGAAGCTCCGCAGCTTTAGTATTTAGGAATTTATTATTTAGGGTTTTCAGGTTTGGGGGGTTAGGGTTTAATATGTCGGCAACAACAACTTGTGATTCTTGTTGGGAGATGTCGCTTCTTCATGCATGCGAGCTTAATAAAGAAATAGTGTTCTCATATGCTGGGGACGTGTGCTGTCTCTACTGGGACACAAAAAATCAACTTTACATTTAACTTATTGATTTTAATCTTCATATATTTTAGATGGCACTGGGCTTTGAGTCTTAACACAGGCACTGCTAAAATAACTATAAGTTGAACCCGTGATGAAATCCTACACAATCACAGAATTTTTAAAACTATTTTCCATTCTTTAGATAGAAATTTGTGTTGCTAGAATTAAAAGTGGTGCCAATAGCTTCTAGTGGGAGTCTGATGAGTACTATCGTAATCTGTATATGTATTGTTCAATATGACATCCCCTCCAGTGAGACAAGATTTTTCTCTGTTTGATGGGGATAGGAAAGCGGTTTTGCTTTCTTGATCTTGTAACAAGTACTAATTTCTTTATTTGGTAAATCGCTCGAATTTATCATGTGCAAAATTTACATTTTTCACCCTTTTGGTAACCTATATATTTGAAAATGTTATGCATTGTGTCCTTGAATGGAAGAACAAGTCAATTCTTCCTTTTTATCATGTTACTTAATATGTGGTTGTTGAGATCTATATGAAATATCGTCACTTGCCTGAAGGTGTTGATGACCTTCTAATCACCTTTGTCATCGGTGTTCCAAACATGATTCGCAACCCTTGATATTGTCAAAGAATAGTTATGTGCACTTCTTCCATCGGTGCTTTGTAATCAGTTATTAACTTAGTAAGAACTGCTGATGAGAATTCAATTTTTCCTTGTTTGGCAGTTGGTGGGTAGGGTTTAAGAACTTGATCACTATTGCCAATTATCATCAATTCACCGTATTCGCCCTTTTAGAAGAGGTTATGAACTTGTATACAAGTGCTGACAAACTTTAGACCGAGCAAGTGATTTTTACTTCCTCCTCATCGTTCCTCCTCATCGGCATCTTGAGGTGATGTAGCAACTCATATTAGCAACTTAATGGAGTTTTCCGAAAAATTCTGATTTTATTTTGTCATCGGTGTTTGACAGAAGATTGCCAACTAGCATGCAAAGGCCAATAGTTAATTTTCTCATCTTGTACATCTAACCTTCTACAAATGCTTCTACAATCAAACTCTTTTCAAGGTTTCATCATATTCCCCACTTTCATAGCTCTTTGCTCAAACATGATTATACTTGCATTTTTCTTTCAATGGTGTGGTGAAGGACCAATCATCACAACCAATGAATTTCTTGCATTTCCGATTTACTATCGAGATTGTATGACTCTAAGAAGTTTCACTATTTAATTTAGTTTTCACTACGAACAAATGTGTTTCTCATTCACAACTATCATTATCTGTTATCATAACAAGGGCTGAAGAAAACTAAAATGCAACATTATGTTTAACTTATGAAAACTGCAATGTAGTTCTGCATTGAACTTTTTGAGAAGAGTGGATAGCAAGCACGGCTTGATATGATGTGCATTAGAGAGTTGTTCATATGAGTTTCATATAGAGTACTATTACGCACAAAGTAGAAGAAAATCATGATGGGAAAGAAACCAAGTGCAGGTCAATGCTAGCATCCAATCTCAATCTTCTAGACAATGTTTCACCAAGTCCTTTTCTGCAGGGAATGCTTTATAGTGTGAAAGAAAAAAGGGGATTCTTAGAAGTAGCTCCAAAATATTGAAATGACTTTTAATTAGGAAAATAGCCTCAGAACATGTACGAGGAAATGGGAACGTGTCTTCAAGAGACATAGCTGCTAGATAAGCTATAGGGCATGTTCTTATGAGGGTTTGAATACAATATCATGAGTTAGGAAAAAGAGCTACACAGAATTCAGGTAAAGAGAACTGTTTTCAGCTGTACAATATATTATTTTTTGTAGTATACTGTCCATTAACATCTGGCTTCCTGATTGAGGACTGACCTAGTAAAAGGCCAAACTGAAGGCGTACAGAAAAAACAAACCCACAAGTACTCTAACAAGAGTTTTTTTTTCTTTTATATTATTTTAATGCAAACATATACATTCAAATCGGAATCAACTAGTCTAATACAACTCATTGGACACACCCAGAATTAGGACCTGAACTTCTTTGACACTCCT
Source organism: Sequoia sempervirens (assembly GCA_007258455.2). NCBI lineage: Eukaryota > Viridiplantae > Streptophyta > Pinopsida > Cupressales > Cupressaceae > Sequoia > Sequoia sempervirens. The sequence continues at coordinate 10,873,275 of VDFB02049217.1, read as the reverse complement.
AGACATTTGCTGTATGGAAGCTGATTGCCTTTATGATGTTAGCATGTCTGAAGGTTTTATTCTCCAAGCACCAAAACTGCTATAGGCAACAACACTCAACTGCTGCCTAACTGAAAGACACAAGAGTTAGCCACCTTATTTCAAACTACATTAACTGAAAGGAACTGCGGTACTGCCTATCTAACTGCTACTCCTACACTGCCAGCACACTCACTCAGCCAGCTGCCTTAGGATAATGGTTTACAATTTATTGTTAGGATTAGGGTTAGGGTAAGGGTTAGGGTAAGGGTTAGGGATAGAATTAGAGTTAGGGTTAGTGTTAGGTCATGCAAAGAACTAATTAACAATATTAAAACACTATAATTAACAAAACTTACGTTTATTTTTATTCACATTAATAAGACTTACATTTAATTTTTATTCGCAGGTCTCAAGAGCATCTTCCTCTGAATGCATCAAATAATTTATTTGTTGAGGGTTTTCTAACTACTTGTACAAATAGGAGGCAACTTGTATCCTTTTGAATAATGTCTGCTTTGAAATTGACAACTGTGTTTGTCTATTGATATGTTCTTGTCTATATTTGATTTATATAATTTTCAGCAATTTTAAGATGTCTTCAACAGATAGACATTTTGGTGATAGAATTTTTTAAGGGATTTTACATAACACATAAACACTTTAAACATTTGTGAATAAAAAAAAATATACTTCAGTGTTGGATTCATGCTCACTTATTGTTTATGTTGTAAGATGAAGCTGATGTAATTTGCTTGGACTTGGACAATAAATCCAATGGTTGTCTTGCTAGTGCAACCAACGAGAAATCTAAACTTGATGCCTTGCTTAGCACTGGAATTAAAGGTGATAAAAAATTATAAATAGTCCAATGCAGAATTTCTGATGTCTAAACTTTTATATATTTTTGTTTCCTTGTCAGTTAATTGAAACAAAACGAATGCTTGTTTTGTATGTGTTGCAGACAAATAAAGTTGGATTCATGCTCATTCCTTCTTTGTATTATTTATGTTGTAAGGTGAAGCTGATGTGATTTGCTTGGATTTAAACAATGAGACCGATGGGTGTGTAAGTGGTGCAACCAAAAAGGAGAAACCTAAATTTGATGCATACGGGCCTTGTGCACTAGAAAAATTATAAGATATAAGCCCCTCTAGTGAAGATGCTATTCGTTTCATCAATAAGAGGTTGAATTCTGAAGAGCAGGGTAAGACCCTAAGTTCCAGAGAAAAGGTTGAGGAGGACAAATTCGCGACACTTGAGATAATCACTTTCTCCTACATTTATAATTTATTTTGTGAGTTGGATTATGAAGTTTATTATAATGACACTTTCATTATATTAACTATTAATTTCCTAAAAAAAAACCTCATTTCATAATAATACCTATTATCATAATGGCATGGCTATGTTAGTAAAAATGCTTTACCTTTTTCTTTAAATTCCTATTGGATCAAGGTATGTAAAAGTCTTCTTCGCTGTAAATTTGTAAAAATATAAATATTCACTGAGAATCGACTTTTATCAGCTGTTTAAGTAATGGCATGACATTGCAGTGCAAAGATTTATACTATGATGCAACCATTTCAAAATAAGTGGGAAAGTTAGAAGTCAGATTTTGCAGTTATTAATGAGAAATAACTTGAATTCTAATTAAGATGCTCTATTAATTCACATAATTCTGAACTTCAATCTAATTCTAAGGGAAACAGTGAAAACCTGCATTGAAAGTGTGAGTTCTAATTTATGTATTGGTTTAAGCTATTGATTATGAAATTTATTACTAATTCATTCATCCGTTTAACGGCCTGTCTAAAGTTCAGACAAAGGCAATCTTGATTAAACTTCTATGAACTGGTATACATGTATAAATTGACATATCTTCAGAGATCTTTTAGGTAGGCTCTGAAATTTCATAGTTGCCATGATTACTAGATTATTCCTCCTTACTAATTGATCTAATTGTACTTTATACTATATAGTATAGATGAACCTATTTCTAACTTTGCCATATTCGTTGAATACTGTTCTTCCCATGTGCTTTAATGAAATATTTTTTGTCTTAAGCTTTTGATCTTTTCTTGATATGTTTCTATGAGATTGTGCCAAACTTATTGTTGAGTAATCACAATCTCTACTTGCATCGTTTTTGCTTCTACCAACTTAATTTCTTGTATGTACAATTCTATGTCCATGAAACCACCAATGCTCCTGTCTAAAAATATTTATCTGACACATATACACAATAGTTGTCGTAAAACAGAGTATGTGATAAAGGGTTGTTCAAAGCCTTGCAATGGAAGGACCTTTAGTTTTTCCCTTATAGAATCCATG
>VDFB02049217.1:10768310-10860883 GCA_007258455.2 Sequoia sempervirens | reverse complement strand
CTCAAGAACTTGTTCAAAGGTTCTATTATTGGCCAAGAATGAATCTAGATGTTAGGAGGTATGTGGAAAGTTGTATAGTATGTCAAAAGGCCAAAGGTACTTCTTCAAATCCAGGCCTATACCAACCACTACCTATCCCTAATAGGCCATGGGAATGCTTGAGTATGGGTTTTGTAGTTGGGTTACCCAAGACAAGACAAGGCATGGACAATGTTTATGTAGTTGTGGACAGATTCAGCAAGATGGCTCACTTTGTGCCATGTAAAACAACCAATGATGCCATTCAAATAGCCTCTCTCTTCTTCAAAGAGATAGTAAGGATACATGGGTTACCTATAAGCATTGTGTCAGAAAGAGACACTAAGTTTATGAGTCATTTTTGGAAGACTCTTTGGTAGAGATTGGGCACTAATCTATCCTTTGGATCTGCATACCATCCCCAAACTGATGGTCAAACCGAAGTTGCTAATAGAAGCCTTAGAAATCTATTAAGGTGCTTGACCAAGGAGTATGGTCAACAATGGGATCAGTTGATAGGACAAGTTGAATATGCCTATAATGACACTGTGAACAAATCAACAGGGAAGAGTCACTTTGAAATTGTTTATGGATTACATCCTAGAGGATTTTATGAGCTAAGAGACTTAAAGGATGGAGTCAAGGGAAGTGGATATGTTGATGATTTTGCTTATGCAATGCAGGAGATTCATGATATTGTCATGAAGACATTGGAAAAAATTAACATGAAGTATAAGACCAAGGTGGATGAACATAGAAGAGAAGTTCAGTTCAATGTTGGAGACTTGGTGATGGTGCATTTAAACAAGTCTAGGTTGCAAAAAGGAGTTCCTCACAAGTTGCAGATGAAGAGGATAGGTCCCTATCCTATCTTAGCAAAATATGGAAACAATGCCTTTAAAGTGAAGCTACCAGATGACAGTGGACTATCCCCTATTTTTAATATTGTAGACTTGGTTCATTATAAAGGACCACCACCCGACATGGATCAAAACCTCAATGAAGTCATCCAAGATGTGGAGGAGCTCAAACTGCCTTCTGCTATAGTCAAACAAGTTGATAGTATACTGGATACCAGGGTCTATAAGAAGACTAGAACCAAGGAATACAAAGAACATCTGATTAAAAGACATGGTCAATCTGATGTTTATGCAGTGTGGATCAAAGAGTCAGAGTTCAAGAAGTTGGGAATTGATCTCAACTTACTCAATCCAAGGGCGGATTGAACTCTTTTGTTTTGGGGAGGATGGTGTAGGAGCACTTGGGCTAACCTCCATCTTGTCAATTTTCATTTTGGCTTGTATCTGACCTTAGCCAAGTTAGAGGGTTTGTGTATTTGTTTTGGACCTTAGAAGGTCATTGTTGTGCTTAGGTGAATTAGTCATTAGGACTAAGATTCACCAAAGTTTTGTTGTCTTTATTAGTTTTTTCTTTAATAGTTTTTTCTTTATTATGTTGTTAGAATATTCCAAGAGGTAGTTAAGGGATTTGGATGCTCGGAATCAAGGAGTTAGAGGTCCTAGGAGTTAGGAAGAGGACATAATGATAAGTTGCAAAAAGTTGTTAAAAAGTTGCATGACAACATTTGTCATGTTGCATGCAACTTGGTTATCTTGGATCCCATAAAATATAGGAGTGTGGGATCAACCAACATCCCTAAAAACTTCGAAAATGGCATCTATGTAAGGTTTGGCTCGAATGCAAGATGTGAGAGTTGTTGTAATCAAGTTTTTGGTTTTTGGAATAGAAGAAAACTCAACATTTTATGTGTTTTCCGAAGGTTTTGAGGTGATAGTGATACATAGTGGATTGAATGTATTGATCTAATACTAGATTTATGTTCATAGAGTAGTCCTAAGCATTTTTCATTCTGTAATCAAATTGTTTTGAGTTAATCTAGTGTGTTGAATTCATAAGTTAAGGTTTTAGAGGGTTTTCTTGTTCTGTTCAGACCAGTCAGTCTTTTCATGGCTCTCCCATAGAATCTAGCCACGGGGTCTTCCTGAGATTAGATGGATATGATAGGGGAGCCAATGATTTGTAAATATTTAGCAGTAGGAGTCATGAAGAGTCGAGCATTTGCATTTAAAACCAAACCCTAGGCGAGTTCCTAATACCCGGTTAGAGGTTTGGCAATGAAGAGTTGAAGAGATTAGGCAGGGGAAAGAGGTACTATATGGAACATGTATAGTTCCAGGTAGGGTATAGTCACCTCACAACATGCCAAGAGGATTGAAGGTTTGTCAATCCATTTGTTGAGATAAGAAACACGAAATCAGTAGGTTCCTAGGAATTAGGCCTATTAGCCCAATTTGACCTAGATTATAGGAAACCAGTGTACAAAGGAGTCAAGGGTATGAAACCCTATGAAACTTTTAAAGGCTCAAAAAGGGTATCTGAAAGTGAAGTTTTTCTAGGTTTTTTGGAAATTTTGAGCAAGAAAAGCAAAAGGACACTGTCAAGGGCTACAAGGAATTAGGCCTTCTCAAGGAAAATTCTTGAAATCGGTAAGAGTAAAGATTGAAGACCATCCAATATGGATCTAATTGGATGTGAAAGGCATGTTTCCAATATCTCTGACACCCTTGCAAGTAGTTCAAGGTGTTTTGTGATGTTGGCACTTAGATTCTTCGAAGTGTAGGAGAAAGTTGCTAATTCAAATTGGTGTTAGTCTTCCAAGGTGAAGCACAAAGTTGAGAAACTCTTGGAGAGGAGTTGAAACAAAGCTTAGTTAATGACCTAAGCCTAACCAGAACCTAGAAGCTATCAGGTTCCTAGATGAAGACAGGGAAAATTCTTCCTAGCTAGTTGTGCAAGCAAACCAAAGAACACTTACACCAGGTGTTCGGGTTGTGGTTTGTGGCTATTGGACGGGGTTGGGGTCAGCTTTTTGTCTCGTAGTGTTTGCAGTTTCAACTTTTCTTTTGTTGGTTTTCTTCTTCTTTGGTTTCTATAGAATGTGCTTTCACCTATGGTTATGTCTGTAGGCGAGACTTTTGGGGAAAAATCCCCTTTGATCTTTCGTGCTGCTATTGGGGTTTCTTCCCCAAACCAAAAGACAAGAATTTTTTATAATAGTTTATTTTCCAATCATGCTGGAGATGGAGGTTTTGTGCCTACAAGAGGATCTCGAATTCTGAAGGTGAACAGTTGCCTGGAACGCTCTAAGGAGAGACCCGTTTTGGTGATTCAACCAAAATCCATTGCTGAGGACATTGAATATTTTCAAAGCATGCCTTGCTTTGTAAATTCATGGGATTGAGGGTTTCACTTCAATTTTTGGAGTCATGGTCACAGTGGATTTGGTCTCCTGAGGGGGAAATGGACATTATGTTGTTGGCTAACAACTACTTCATGATGGTTTTCAATTGCATGGTAGATCGAAACAAAGTTTTTGAGGGTGGACCTTACTTCCACAATCAAGTTGGTCTTTTTATGAAACCTTGGCATGCGGGATTCAATCCTTCAGAGGAACTACCAAATCGTGTTCCTATTTGGGTGCATCTCCCCATATTTCTTGTTGAGTCCTGGCATAATTATATCCTGCACAATGTGGCTGCGTTATTGGGTAAACCTATGGGTGCCTCTCAACAAATGAGGGAAAGAAAGGTAATGAATTTTGCTTGCATTTGTGTTGAATTAGATTTAAGTAACCCTCTTCCTGATTCCTCAGAAATTTAGGCAGGTTCATATTCTTGGGTTCAACAATTAGACTATGAAATACTACCATTCCGTTGTCATCTTTTCCATGAATATGGTCATCTTCAGAGAAGATGCCCAAGATCTAAGCCATCTGAGACTCAGTCATCTCAACCCCCTCGTAACCCTTTGAGGGGTGACAAAGGAAAAGCACCTATGTCTAGTGAGGTTGCAGATGCTGAGGCTTTTATTCTAGCTAAAGCTCACAATAAGAATCGAGGTCAAAAGAGAACATTTAAGGAAAGACAAGAGGGAGATGCCTTTAATCGATTTGAGGTTTTGGATGATCTTAGTTTGTAGGAGGTGAACCCTGGTATGTTTGGAATGGACCAGAGGGTTATGGAGGAGATTTAGGAAGACATTGCCACAGAGGACATTTAGATGCCACATATAGAGGGGGCCTTGCAAACGGACTCAGTTCAGAGTTTGGGAACATCTAGGGAACCTAAGTCTATGGTTATTACGCCATTGATGGTGGGAGAAACAACTAGTCCTCCTTTGAAAATTGTTCTTGATGTAGCAAAAGGAAGCAAGGATTCTCTTGCATTGGGTATTCTTCAGAAAGACTTGAAGAAAGGGACTATTGAGAAGCCTTCCAAGACTGGAAGAAAGAGATATTTTGAGAAAATCAAGTTGATGGGGGAGACTTTAGTGGAGTCAGGTTCTGTCAAAACTCTTGACTCCCACTTTTCTAATCCTCCAAAATGATCATTCTCTCTTGGAATGTACAGGGCTTGAATAGTAGCCCTAGACAAAAAGTTGTTTGTGACTTGGTGCAAATTCATTCTCCTGATTTTCTTTTTTTACAGGAGATGAAGTTATTTGTTGAAAGCATGACTAGTCTTTCATCTAAGTTGTGGAGTAGAGGTGATTACCAATGTATTGGTGCTCATGGTACTGCTGGGGGTGTGGCCTGCCTCTAGAATCCTTTGAGGATTCACCCTCTCTGGTGGATGTCTTCTAAATCCTCTATGTCTTTGATTGCTACAAGCATTGAGACTGGTGAAACTATTCTCCTCTCCAACATTTATGATCCTACTAACTTTTTGGGTAAGCAATATTTATGGTCCCATTTAAGGCTTATCTGAAGTATGGTGCCTTATCACCCTTGGATTATGTTGGGAGATTTCAACGCCATTATTGAGTTGGCTGAGAAACAGGGTGGTATAGCAAGATTGGAACCTTCTGTTTTTTTGCTTCGTGATAACATATCAGCTTTGAACTTGGTGGATATCAAGCCTAGAAATGGACAATTTACCTAGAACAATTGAAGAATTGGGGAGAAGTGCATTGTAGAAAGACTTGATCACTTTCTAGTTTCTTGTTTTTGGGTTGGTGGTGGTTGGTCTACTTGTTCAGAGATTCTGGATTGGCGGGGTTCAAATCACTAGCCTATTAAGTTAGTGGTGTCCTCTGCTCAGGTGGCCCAATATCCTTCTTTCAAGTTCCAACTTATGTGATTGCATGATCCCTCTTTACAGGACTATGTTGCTCACTAGTGGAGGATTGGTAGACCCGCCTATGGCATAGCTATGTATACTTTTTCCAAGCTATTGCAATATGTTAAATATCAGCTTAAGTATTGGAATCACCATTGTTTTGGGAACATTTTTCATGACAAAGCTCTTGCTCAATCTAATTTAGATAATATAACTAGGGAAATTAGGGAGAATGGTTTGTCAGAAACCTTGCTTCAAGAAGAGGCTATGGCCTTAAAAATCCTAGAAGAATGTGAAATGCATGAAGAAATTTACTGGAAATAGAAAGCTCATGTGGAGTGGCTTCAAGAGGAGGATAAAAACACAACCTTCTTCTTCAATTCGGTGAAGGCGAGGAGGCATGGTAATTCTATTCCTATGCTTGTGAATGATAGGGAAGAATAGATTTCCTCCTTACAGGAGATATCTAGAGAGGCATGCAGTATTTTACTTCTCTTTTTAGGGAGGACACTCAAGAGGGTTCTGTTGAGGAAGCTTAGGTTCTTTCTTGCATCCCCCAACTTGTTACTAGAGAAATGAATGATAATGTTATGCATTATGTTTCTCTGGAGGAGTTGGAGGAGATTGTTTTCCATATGAAGAAAGGGAAAGATCCGGGTCCTGACGGGTTTCCAATTGAATTCTTTCAATAATTTTGGGATATTATTAAGGTTGATTTAGTAGAGGTGGTCCAGGAATCTCAGAGGAATAAAGAAATGCTTTGGGCACTGAACTCCACTTTTCTTTCCCTCATCCCAAAATGTGATGGGGCAGATCGGTTAAGCCAATTTCATCCCATTTCCCTTTGTAATGTGATTTACAAGATTATCTCTAAGATGATTGTTGAAAGGTTGAAGAAATGGCTTAAATGTCTTATCTCTGAGGAGCAAGGTGGCTTTGTGGCTAACTGGAAAATTCTAGATGGATTTGTTATTGCTACTGAGACTATCCACTCTATGGCTACGTCAAAAGCTAAGGCAATGTTTATCAAGCTTGATATGGCTAAGGCTTATGATAGAGTTTGGTGGTCCTTTCTTCAGAATATTCTTGGGGCCTTTGGATTTGCTAAGGACTGGATTTATTGGGTTATGAGTTGTGTAACTTCTACCTCCTTCTCTATTTTAATCAATGGGGAGCACACTAGCTTTTTGGAGCTTCTCATGGTCTTTGGCAAGGAGACCCTCTTTCCGCTTATCTCTTTCTTCTTTTTGCTGAAGGGTTGGGGAGATTGTTGAAAATTAATATTGAGTCGGGGGTTACCCAGGGGTGGAGGTGGGGCAATGAGTTGCTTCCTCAATCACACCTATAATTTGTGGATGATACTACCCTAATGGGTATGGCTACTATCAGGGAGGCTACTAATCTGCGTAAGGCTTTGAATGTTTATCTTACTACTTCTAGTCAATTAATTAATGAAGATAAGTCCTCCATCTTCTTTTTTAATACACCTAGACCTATTCAATAGAGAATTTCTCTTATTATGAGGTTTTAGATAGGCTCTCTTCCTTTGAATTATCTGGGTATTCCAATCTCTTCTGGTAAGCTCCCTAGAGATTCTTGGCAGTATATTCTAGACAAATTTCAAGTGAAGGTTAATCATTGGACTCATAGATGGCTTTCCTTTGTTGGGCATGTTCAGTTGCTTAAATTTGTGGTTCAGGCTCTTCCCTTGTATAGATGTATGCTTCAAGTGGCTCTAATGGGCTTTGTTCAGGAATTGGATTCCTTAGCAAGGCAGTTTTTATGGGCTGGAAACTTGTCTTCTTCTAAATGGAGCCTAGTCAGATGGGATATTGTGTGCTCCCCTAAATAGTTGGGTGGTATGGGTTTGAGGTATTCGTCTTTATCTGAGATGGCATTGGCTGCAAAAATTTATTGGAGATGGTTTGTGGAGCAAGATCAGCTATGGGCTAAAATTCTACTTCTTAAGTATCTTCCTGGGATCCCAAAGGATGAGGTTCCCCATTATCCTCTGGTGGGAAGTGGATCAGTGATTTGGGGGACTCTCAAGAAAGGGGCTACTTTGATTAAGGAGGGATTATTTTGGATATGTAAGAAGGGAACATATACTCTCTTTTGGTCTAACTCTTGGGATGGTTTTCCTCCCATTATCTCTCAATTTCCTAATTTATTGGCTCTCTGTCAGCGCTTCTTGGAGGCTGGTTGGTCAAGGGTGAGTGATTTTAAATCTTTTCACCCTTGTGGTCAGCTGGAGGTTGCTAGCTGGAAGTCCCCATGTGAGTGGCCGATGGTAGGTTTGGAGGAAGATTGTGCTAAGCTTCATACTATTTTATCAGTTAGACACTGTAGTTCCCTCAAGGACAAGGATGTTCTTGCTTGGCGCCCAAATCCTAAAGGCATTTTTTCTATGGCTAGTGGATATCAGGAATTGATGGCTCACAGATTGAATGGAGAAGAGGTCCATTGGTGGAAGTATGTGTGGAATAAGTTCTCTTGGCCAAAATGTAATTGTTTTGTGTGGAATTTGGCCTGGAATAGGTGTTTGACTTGGGACAATATTCAAAAGCGTGGATTTCATGGACCTTCCTTATGTGTTTTGTGTGGTGCTGCTGAGGAGGACTCTTCACATTTATTCTTCAAATGTTCTTTCTCCTTGTAGCTCTGGAACCTTTGGTGGGGTGTTTGGAAACACCCTTGTGTTCATGCTTCATCCTTGGTGGATTTCTAGAGAAGTCTAGGTAAGCCCACTACTTTGACTCCTTTTCTTCAAATTGTTTGGTGCATTGAACCTACCTTTATTCTCTGGCAGATTTGGCTAGAGTGAAATCATAGGATTTTTCAAGGGGAAAGGTTAGGTATCCAACAAGTTTGGTATAGAATTTTGGGAATGATCCAGGAGACTGTGGAAGCTAAATGTGAGGTGATGTTCCCACTTGATAGAGGGGATGCTAAAATTATTGATAGAATGGGTTTTCAAGGTTTGTCTCCTACCTCTGCTTGTGTCAGAAGGGGTAGAAGTGTGAAAAAGAAAGTTCAAAGGATGGGTAGATGGATGCCTCCTCCTGAGGATATCTTGAAGATTAACATAGATGGCTCTTCCTGTGGTAATCCTAGACCTGCTGGGATTGGCAGCGTGGGTAGAGACTATTTAGGTGAAGTTGTGTTCTTTTCTATTCATAAAGGTTGGCAGGCTAATAATTTTATGGAGGGATTGGCAATTGTCTATGCTCTAGAGCATGCTTATGCTCTAGGTTGGCATAAGGTTATTTGTGAATCTGACTCTCAAGTTATTGTGAATTTGTTGATTGAATGTAAGGTGAAGGATGTTAATTGGTAGCTGGCTCTAGTTGTTCAGCAGATTTTGCAAATTAGTTCTAGGATAGATATGGTGTCCTTTGTCCACATTCCATGTGAGTGGAATAGGGTTGCTGCTTGTTTGGTGGAGTGGGCTTTAGATCATGATGTTTGGAGGGTTGAGGAATGAAGAAATCTTCCCCAAGATTATTGTTTGGATCTGAGGAGGATCTTGACCAAGGATATGGATGGTTGTGGAGTTGGTTGACCGGTTCTCTTGCTCTTCTATTGTTCTTTTGCTTTTCTCTCAGAGCTATTGTTCCGAGATTTGCTTGTAATCTTTTTTCTAAGTTTTAATAAAAATTTTACCCCTCTTTTTCAAAAAAAAAAAACTAGAATCACACATCAAAGAGGGAAAAATGTTGTTTGTTATGGAATAGGAGTCTTCCTTGGTCAAACCCCATTTTGGTAATTAAACCTTGAAATGAATAAATGCATGAAAGAATGATGAATGAACAAATGCATTGTCACAACTCACCAATCCCTATTTGAACCTTGGATAAATCTGTAATCTAGCATGAAGTTGCCTCAAAGAATGTAGCTATTGATCATGAAACTTGATGTGAAATAATTCCTTGAATGCTTGAGTAGATCTTGAATGATACATCACCACATTAGCTCAAACAACATGCATGATGAAATACATCTTTGACATGAAAAATGGAATCTTAATTGCTGCAATAATCTTCATCAAATATTCCCTCAAATTCCTTGAAAAATCTCTTGAATGCTCTATCAATGCTGTTGTCATGCTTGAATAAAAATTGTTAGGTGAAATAAGTGAAATAGCCTTGTATTTATACATAACTTAAGATTAATTCTTGAAATTCAAATATCACAAGCCAACATTGAATTATGAATTTCAAATAATTAAAATACTACCAAAAACATATTTCAAAGAGGGGTCCTAGTTCTAAGTAAGGACCCATTTTCCATGTGGTGAATGGGTCCTAGGCCACTTACCTAGGACACACATTAGACAAGGTGAAATTGTATGTAAAATTAGGGTCCTAGGACTAAGTGAGGACCCATTCGCCATGTGGTGAATGGGTCCTAGGTCACCTACTTAGGACACACACCTTCCAAAATTAAGTGTTTTGTAATGGCATTTGTGAATGTTAGGTTTTATCTCTCAAATTTTGCAATTAATTAGTCTTGGATTTGAATTAAAGGGGCCAATTAAGGAAGATTAACCTCAATTAATTAATAAAGCCCTAAATTAGTGTGAAAGTGTAAAGATACACTTTACAACACCCTAAATAAGGCACAATTAAGTTTCCATTTAGTTTAAAAGGGGCTCAAACTTAATGTGAATATGAGAGACATATTAAAACACTAAATTAAGGCAACATTAGGCTCATTTTAATATTAACTATTCCCAAATTAAGTGAAAAAGGGATACTTTTTCTGTTACTACATTTTCCCCCCACTTTAGTGAGAGTATGGCCCCATGTCAAACTCACACTAACGTAGACATTTAAGAAACTTATGTATGCAACAATGATAAAGATACAAAATCATACAACATCAAAGACCAAGAATATCAATCCTAGATTTTCCAACATGATGTGCAACATATCTAAGATATTGGTTTGTTCTCACTCTGAGGTAGCAAAACCTTAGGTTGTCCACTAGGTGAGTCTTCCAATAAAGTGGCTTGGTGAGAAAGTCATGCCAACTCAACATGCTCTCACCATATAATGAGAAATTCATGCCTTTTTGTTCTCTCTCATCATACTAACCATACCAAAGCTATCCCTTTAATAACTTCAATAAGGCACCACAAGGCAAGGCTCCACAAGAAAGCAAGTTGTGTAATGCTAGGTGGCCTTGAATTTAGAGTTTTAGCTTCACAAGGTTAGCAAGTTGTATTATGCTAAACACTTATGAACATTAAATATATAGGTTTTTGTTCAAAGGGATCTTGCTTCATTTGTGTAAGGTCTTCTTAAGGATCATGATGCCTAATGTCTTCAAGAAAGGACAAGTCAAGAGTAAAAGTTTCACAACTTAGGTAATGTAGCGTGTTTCATAAGTTCCACTAAGAGGAAAGTTGTGCACTAAGAAATATCACACTCTTGGAGGACATCAAACACAATGACACCATCGAAAAAGGATGAATTACAAGAAAAACTAAAATTGCACCATGAAACATGAAAAATGTCAAAAGATATTAGAAATGTATACCCCCACTTTAAAGTAGTTTCTAACACCATTGTTGTGAGAAATTTCTTTAAAGTATCCAATGTTCAATCCTATGATATGGAATCTTACTCAAAAATCCCTATGCCAAGTCATATGTTTCTGAAATGAAACTACATCATGAAAGAGAGAGCCTACCCCCAAAATGCAATACTAAAAATAACACAATACATCACATGCAATACAACTTAAGGCATGTCTTCCACATCCCAAATTCATTTAGTATATGTAGAATGCAAGAAACTATCCAAAGGGACAACATCAAATACGAAAACTAAGACAAGGCTATCTAATCATTTTCCCCCACTAAGTGTAGGACAAGGATGAGCCAAGATGAATGATGATATGCCACTCATTGAAAAAAGGGAATGATTTGCAATTAATTTAAAACATGCAATAGTGAGCATGATATGATCCTAGAACTATTACATAGCAAGGAGCAGAAACTAATGTTATTGATTATAATGAGTAAACAAAGTATTAAATTGATGCATATATAATGAAATATTCCCACATGTATCTATCAGTTTAGGTTGCACCAAAGTTAAAGTTGGCTTGGGAGAATATTTTGTAAGAGTGTTGATATTGAGGGAAGGATTTTTTTATTCTTTTTTTTTTCTTTCAAAAGGAAAATAACGAAGACCACTAGTTGTTTCTTGCATGTTAGGCTCTATAGGGATGTAGATACCTTGTTCTCTAGCACCACATCCTTTTCCACTATAACCAAGTTGTTTCATAAGTTCATAACCTCTTCTATAAAAAATTTTCATTTCTTTTGGATTTAGTGGTTGCTCATAATTAACTTCATTAAAATTTGTTGTGTAATTTTCTTCTTCTTCTAAAGTGTTTGAGGTGGACACTTTCAAATTTTGTGTTGACATTACCACTTTTTCTTTTCCCTTTTCAAACCCTTTGTTTATGATCTTATATTCCCCCATGAATGTAGGTATGAAATCTAAGGAACCCCAATTATCTTCCAATAGCTTTGTGACTTCCTCAATAAACTTTTCTTTGTCTTTCTCTTGCACAAGTTCCACTTGTGTAGTTTGTGTCAATGTTTTCAAAGGATTTTCCTTGTTTTTCTCAATGAGTAAAGCACTATCAAGCTTAGGACTAGATTTTTGTGTAAACACTTTATTATTGTATATATACTTCATTTTACAATGAAGAGTAGAAGGAACCCCATTAATTTCATGAATCCATGGTATCCCCAAGAGGAGATTGTATGAAATATCATGAGGCATAACATGGACCAGGGTTTGTAATGTTACCTTCTTGACTTTTATCAATAATGTGATGACTCCAAGTGGTTGTTTTCCTACATTATCAAACCTATGAATAGATAGAGAATTAGGTTGAATTTGGCTTTTGTCTACTTCAATCTCATCAAGAAGGTTTATGCTACACATGTTAAGGGTTGAACCACTATCAACAAGAGTTATCTTTATCACAATTTGATTAACATGGGATATTATCATTAAAGCTTCATTTTGTTTTTTCACTTCTAATGAAGATAACTCATCTTGATAGAAAGTAATGTCTAAGTTCATCAGAGTTGTAGCTTGAATTTGGGCTACCACATCATTTGGTTGCACATTAGGAGGTTTAGGAACTTGTTGTAAAGAACTTTGAATCATGTTATGATAACTAGGTGAGGCTTGAATAAAGTCCCATAAGGACACCTTAGCAGGAGTGTTTTTTAGTTCAACAATATCATACTCCTTTCCACTTTGTAAAATAAAATGAGGAGCACTACGAAAGATAGGTCTAGGAAAAGGGGAGGGATTTTGGAGTTGTTTTTCTTGGTTGTGGATTGTTCCTAGTGTTATATGTATGAGAAATGATATTGTAACTCAGTTGCTCTGAAACATTATCATTATCAAGTTGTCTTTTAGGTGGTTCTAAGATAAGCATAGGTTTATTTTGAATTTGATATTGGCGTGAGGATGGGTAGATGGTAAGAAGTGTCGCAATAGATTGCTTCAAGGGATATCTAATGTGCATAACCTCAAAAGGATTTTTTTTATTTTCATGATCTCTTAGTGAATGGGAGTCTAATGTCACTTCATCATCTTCATATAAGGAAGCCTTATTATTATTTTATAAAATACACATATCAATATCATTCTCTTGCACCATGGTATCCTCCCTATTAGGAGAGTAAAAAACTATTTTTTCATGACATTGAATGGTTGTTCTTCTAAAATTACTTCATCACAAGTAAGGGAGTTATCAATGGTTAGATTTTATTTCTTTCCAATAATGGAATCCTCCTATTCAATAATTTTTTCCCTAGGGGAAGACAGAAAAATAGGATTATCATGACTCTCATCAACTAGATCTAACACCAAAATGTCTTCTTCACAAATAGGAAAAATATTAGGAGAAGGCCAAATTTGATTGTTATGATTGTCCATGATTTCATCCTTTTTCTCTAAGGTCTCATTCTCTTGTTTCATAATATCTACCCTAGTAGGATAGCTTTTAGGAGAGGAGAAAAGAAGAGGTTCATCACATTCCATGATTAGATTTTGTAAAGTAACTTCATCACAAAAAAAGGGAGGCATCAAGAGAAGAATAAGTCTAATTTTCATGCTTACTAGTGATTGGATCCTTTTGTTTTAATAGATTTTTCTAAATGTTAGGGACATTATGAAAGAGAGAAATAATGTTATAAATCTCAATCATTGGATCTTTTAACACCAACATATCATCTTCACAAATGTGATTTTCATGATTTTCCACAATTTCATCCTCTTTCACTAAAGCATTTTCACAAGTAGGCGAGATGTTTGGAGATGAATGGAGACTAGGTAAAGTAGTGTCAAAGATTTCATCTTCTTTTTTCATAATATATTCCCAAGGGAGAGGAAGAGAGGGACAAATAAGACTTTCATGATTCACAATGATTTTGTTTCTTTCACCAAGATACCTTCGTCACTAGTAGGAGAAGTATTGTTAGAAAAAAAATTCTGATTTTCATGATTGTCTATGCTTGCATTCTCTTATGTTATGAAATTCTAACAAATATGATAGATATTAGGAGGGTAGATAACATTCTTGTCAAAGGTTTTATTATGTTTTCCTAGATTATGCTCATGAGTAGGGAAAATAGAATCATACAAGCCATGTGATACTCCATGAACACTAAATTTTTGAAAAGGAAACATCCTTTTATTTATGAAAACATGAGAAGTAATCTATCCAACTTATGTAATGCTTCAAAAATGTCAGAAATTGTCCTACAAATTTGATGATTTTTAATACTAAAATAATTTTTTAAATGCTTTAAAAATGACTACGCTAGATGGATTTTTTTGACCTAGATGCATAAAATAGAAATTCCTAAAACTTTCTTGACTGATATAGTAGGTTACCAAGAAGCCTAGGAAGTGTAGAAAATCACCAGAAAGCTCAAAAAAATTAGTTTTTGTAGGACTCCAAGGACTCATTTTCCTAGTAGTGAATGGATCCCTATAGAGGTTTTTTGAAAATGAAAAAAGTAATTTTTGAGTGATTATATGTGTTATTTGTTTCAAGTTTCAAACTGGTATTTCTATAATAGAATTTTCTAAAATTTAATGTTGAAATGAAAGACAAATGATGAACTATATGACACTTTTTCAAATGCAATTTTGATCCAATTTTTGAATATGAATGATGAAAAGTACACTAATATGCAAACAATATGCAAAATCAATCTAATATTATGTAATTTTTGTTGAATTTTAAGATTTAAAATGAATGAAAAATGCAAGTTTACACCTAAAATGCAATGAAATTTTGACAACCCTAGATGAAATGCAAACTAATGCAAATCCTAGATCTAGGATTTTAATGGACTCCAATTTTTAGAATTTTGATGTGTGCTATAATGTGTAAATGAGTAACATAAATTAAATCTCACTGATACATTAGTCAAAAGGGAGATTTGGAAAGGTTCAAATGTTGTGAACCTTTCACTAAAAGTTCTTTTTTAGTCCTCACTAAGGATTCATTCACCCTATGGTGAATGGGTCCTGGCTAGGGCTCTCAAAAATATGTTTCAAGGTTTTGTACTCTTGTGTCTGCACTCTCAAATTCTAGTTGGTCACTATCGAAAATCTAGAAATAAAACCTATAGCTCAATTTCCATGATTTGACAACTTTTCTTACAACTTTGCAAATTTCTTCAATTTTTCTCTCCAAATGATCTTCAACCTAAAAATTACAATCACACATCAAAGAGGGAAAATGTTGTTTTTTAAAGAATAGGGGTTTGCCTTGGTCAAACCCCATTTTGGTAATTAAACCTTGAAATGAATAAAATCATGAAGGAATGATGAATGAAAAAATGTAATGTCACAACTCACCAATCCCTATTTAACCCTTGGATAAATTTGAAATCTAGCATGAAGTGGTCTCAAAGAATGTATATCTTGATCATGAAACTTGAAGTGAACCAATGCCTTGAATTCTTTATTAGATATTGAATGCTACATCATCACATTAGCTTAAACAACATGCATGATGAAATAAATCTTTGACATGACAAATGGAATCTTGATTGCTACAATAATTTTCTTCAAATTTTCCCTTGAATTCCTTGAAAATGCTCTTGTAATGCTTGAATCAAAATTGTTAGGTGAAACTAACTGAAATAACCTTGTATTTATGCATACTTAAGATTAATTCTTGAAATTCAAATATCACAAGATGACATTGAATCATGGATTTGAAATCATTAAAATGCTACCAAAAGCATATTTCTAAGAGGGGTACATGGTCTAAGTGAGGACCCATTCGCCAACAACATTGAATTATGGATTTGAAATCATTAAAATGCTACCAAAAGCATATTTCTAAGAGGGGTACATGGTCTAAGTGAGGACCCATTCACCATGTGGCGAATGGGTCCTAGGCCACTCACTTAGAACACACATCATACAAGGTGAAATGTTATTCAAAAATAGGGTCCTAGGAATAAGGGATGACCCATTCACCATGTGGTAAATGGGTCCTAGGTAACCTACTTGGGACACACACCTTCAAAATTAAGTGTTGTGTAATGAAATTTATGAAAGGTTTTATCTCTCAGAATTTGTAATTAATTAGGCTTGGATTTGAATTAAAGAATCCAATTAAGGAAATTTCAACTCAATTAAGTAATAATGCCATATATTAGTGTGAAATTGACGAGGGAGAAAACCTGAGACATAGAAATAATGCACACAACCAAAGAACTTTATTATTATTCAGAGAGGAAAATCTTACATGCAGAGGATCTCAAATCCTTGAGCTTTGCAATACATGCAAGCTACAAAAATTTTAGAAACTACAAAATTTTCCCTTTTCGCAACATGTGAACTCTTTTCCCCAAAAAACTACCAAATTATAGAAATCTTGCCCATAAATAGAGTTCCCTTCGAATTTGGAGCTAGAACAACATTCAAATATGAGTTTTGGTGATTTGGCACCCAAATTACAATTTGAAATTCAAATTTAAATTCTCTTTCAAAAGTTAGCACATTTCTAAAAATGCACCAACTTCTGAAAGCCATAACTTTTAATCCGTCCCTTGGACTTTCAATGATAATAAATTTTTGGAAAGCTCTCGAAAAGATGATGTGGCTTAAAGTAGGGCCTACAACCAACTACTTTGGATTTTTGCAAATTTTTTAGGCCCATCCAGAGCCTCTAAGGGCCTCAAATTTGGCTTTGAATATTCAATAGCTAAAGGGGTATCCAAAAATGCAAAAACATCTAAGAAACAACCAACAAGAAATTAAAATCTTTTTTTTTAGGGGGTGATGTAGGATTACCCTTACACCACTGGATGCTCTTGCATCAGACACCTAGGGTAATTTGATAATCACATCGTAGATGGTTGAGGAAAACCCAAGCGGTCAACCTTTGTTTTGGGCAGCCAAGATGAATCTTCCATAGGCCTTCCACTCCATTTCACTAGATATTCTTCATACTACCTATTTCTAGTACTCCTTCCCACACGACTATCCAGGATTGCTTCAATCTCCTCCTTCTCTGAAGTAGGTGTGGGAATATTAAACTATTCTATTGCTAGACCATTCTCTATGCCACCTTCAGGATACTCTGTGAAATCTGCAACATTAAACAGAAGGGAAATGTTGACTCCATCTAGAAACTCTACCTCATATGCATTACCTGAATCATGCTTTGTTAAAATTTTACAGGGACTAAAATTCTTTAATTTTTTTTTTTATAGGTTCCTACTGGAAACCTTTCCTTCAACAAGTGGGCCATCACTTCATCTCCAATCTGAAACTCCTTATTCCTCCTCTTCTGATATTCCTTAGCCTTATACCACATATTCATCTTGTTAATATGTTATCTTACCTTCTCATGTATACCCTTGATGTGTTCTACAAAATCTTTGGCTTCAACACTTATCTTCTTCTCTTGGTCCATCTTTCTCAATTTTGGAGTTGTCCTGGGGCTACCTCCATACACAATCTGAAATGGTGATCTACTAGTGCTTCTATTGATAGAATTGTTGTAAGAAAATTCCGCCTGGGGTAAAATTAAGTCTCATCCCTTGGGTTTATCTCCTACCAATCATCTCGATAGGTTACCAAGACTCTTGTTCACAACCTCCATCTACCCATCTATTTGTGGATGGTGTGTAGAACTGAACTTCAACTCCATTCTCAACTTCTTCTACAAGGTCCTCCAAAAGTATCCCACAAATTTAGTGTCTCAATCTGAGACAATACTCTTTGGAAGACCATGTAGTCACACCACCTCTTTGAAGAACAAGTCAACAATGTGGACTACATTATGGGTCTTCTGACACCAAATGAAATGTTCCATTTTTGAAAACCTATCAACCACCACAAATATTGAATCATTCCCTCTCTGTTCCCTTGGAAAACCAAGAAAAAACTCGATACTTATATCCTCCCATGACCTTTGGTATAGGTAAGGGTTGATATAACCTTGTATTCTAGCTCACTCCTTTAGCCATCTAACATACCCTACAACTTTTTACATACTTCTTTACATCCTATGACAAATGATGCCAATAATAATGCTCACTGATAATGGAAATGGTCTTATCTTGACCAAAATTTCATACCATTCCTCCACTATTCTTCTCCTTTATTAGGTTCTCCCTCAAGGAACTCCTTAGAATACATAATTGGATTCCCTTAATCAACATTCCATCCCGAATTATAAAATACAGCCACCTTCTCCTATCCATTGTAATAGGCTCCTTGCAAGCTTTCCAAGCCTCTGCAAAATCAGGATCTTCTAGATATAATGTTTTGAGTTCATTGAACCCAACCACTTCAATTTGCATCTCTATCATCAATGTCTACCTCCTACTTAATGCATCTACAACCCTAGTTGACTTGCCACTCCTATGTCTTAAAACAAATGTATAACTCTACAAAAATTCTACCCATTTCATATGCCTCTACTTTAATTTTCCCTGACTACTCAAGTATTGCAATGCTTGATGATTAGTATACAAAAAAAAAAATCTTTTTCAATAGATAATATCTCCATTTCTTCAATGCTTGCACTATTGTATAAAATTATTGATCATATATAGAGTACTTTCTCTTTGCATCATTTAAATTTTCACTGAAATAGGCAATGGGTTTACCTTCTTGGCTCAACACTGTTCTAATGGCACAACCACTAGCATCACAATCCACCTAAAACAGCTTATTGAAATCCAAGAGGGATAAAACTAGTTGCTCTATCACCTTCTTCTTCAACAAATCAAAGCTCTTCATTGCTCAAGTGCTCCACTTGAACCCTTTTCTATCCCCTCTCATTGTTTCAGTCAAGGGTGCACAAATACTACTGAAGTTTCTAATGAACTTCCTGTAAAAGCTGGAAAAACCGTGGAAAGATCTCACCTTAGTAGCAGCTCTTGGGGTAGGCCATTCTAGAATATCCTTCACCTTCTCTGGGTTCATCTTGAGACCTACTGAGACAACAATCCCTAAGTACACTAACTCCTTCAAAAAATTACGATTCTTCAAATTTATCAACAATTTATCCTCTCTCAACTTCTCAAAAACCTTAAGAATATGAATTAAATGCTCATCCAAGGTCTTACTAAAAATCAAAATATCATCTAAATACACAATGAAAAAGCTTCCCAGAAACTCTTTTAGTACCTTGTTCATGAGCCACATGAATGTGCTCAGTGCATTGGTTAGCCCAAAGGGCATGACTAACCACTCATACAGGCCCTCTTTGGTCTTGAAGGCATTCTTCCATTCATCTTCCTCTCAAATCTGGATCTAGTGATATCCACTCTTCAGATCAATCTTTGTGAAGTACTGTGCTCCACTCAAACAGTCCATCAAGTCATCCATCCTTGGTAGGGGAAATTGGTATTTGATTGTTATCTTGTTTATGGCCCAAGAGTCTATATACATCCTCCACTCCCCATCCTTCTTCGGTGCTAGTACTGTAGGTACTGCACATGGACTCAGACTCTCTTGAATCAAACCCTTTCTCAACAACTCCTGAACTTGTCTATTCAACTCCTCATTTTTTGTAGGAGTCATTCTATGAGCTGCACTATTTGGAAAACTGGCTCCAGGGATCAAGTCAATCTGATGACTGATCTTCCTCACTAGAGGTAAACCCTCAGGTACGTTATCAGAAATAATCTATTAAAACTCATCCAATAGTCCAATAACTTCTACTGGAACCTTCTCACTATCTTCCTTATCCATTCTAGGAATCAATGCATAACACACGCTCATGCTTCATGCCTTTTAAAAGTTTTCTTCCATCAACAAAATAAAATCTAGCACTACTGTATACCTTTTCTCCATCCTTCTTTAGGGGTTTCAACTTATAGAAGACTCCATCCTTCATTAGGGAATAAGTGTTTGCATTGCCATCATGTACAAATTTCCTATCGAACTACCACAACCTCCCCAACAACATGTGACATGCATCCATGGGGATGACATCACATAGTACCTCATCACGATAGCTTTTGATCTTGAACTTCACTAGACACTACTCATTGACCAAAAATTTGTGGTCTTTCTGTAACCAAGAAATACGATATGGATGTGGATGCCTTTCCCTTTTCAGCTTCAACTTCATAACCATCTCTTCTAACACCATATTATAAGTGCTCCCACTATCAATAATGACATCACAACATTTGTCTTCACACTTGCACCTTGTGTGGAATAGATTCTTCCTTTGTTCTGGATCCTTCTCTTCAGTCACCAGGGCTCTTCTAACCACTAGGGATTCTCCCCTTTCTGCATCATCTGAATGCTCAGATTAAGCCTCCTCATCTACATGTACAACCCTTCCATGACCTTTTGGCCTTTTGTTTGTCCTTCCTTGGTGTTATGGACATTCATAGGCTCGATGCCCTTATTCACCACAATGGAAACAAGTTCCTCTGAAACCACCTCTTCTAGGTCCTAGCCTAGATTTTCCTTGTCCTCTACCTCTTTGATAACCACTGTTTTGATCACGAGGATAGTAGAAGTTATCATTCTTCTGGTTTTGACTGGTACCCACATCTTCATTTTTCCTTTCATCCTCATTTTGGCTTCCAGAAGATCTTCCACTAACCCTTCCACTTTGACCTCCTCATCCTTTTTTCTTGCTATCAAATATTTTGTTTAGTTTCTCCTCAACTTTCAGATAAAAATCGTATGAATCCTCAATGGTATTCATTCTAACTAGGCTTAGCTTCTCTTGAATGCTCGGTCGTAACCCATTAAGATAACGAGCTACCTTCTCATTGTTGGCCTCTACATGGCCTAATCTGATGATCATTTGGTTAAAATATTCTATGTATTCTTTCATAGATCTACTTCATTGCTTCAACCCTTGCAATTTCTTCAGTAGATCTAACTCATAGTCCACTAGTATGAATTGCTTCTTCAATATCTCCACCATGTGATCCCAACTATTGATCTTTCCTTTTCCTTTTTGATTTCTCTCCAACTGGACCTCTTTCCACCAAATATTTGTGTGGCCCTTCAACTTTTCTTTTGCAAACTTAACTTGATTTGGGTCCTCTACTTCTTCATACTTGAAATAATCTTCTAGCTCATTGATTCAGTTGATCAACTCTTTCGAGTTTAGACTTCCAGAATAACTGGGAACTTATATTCTAGGTCTTTTTCTAATCTTCAAAATGGCCCTTATCAGTTGCATCTAATATTGATCAATTGCTTCTTCTTCCTCTTCTACATTTGAGTCTTCCACCTCTTCTTCATCCTTGCTTTCTCCTCTCCTTCATGGGTTTAACCCTCTTCTCATTTGTTCCTGCAATGCATTAGTTTGTCTCTGGAGGGCTCAAAAACCCTCAACAGCCAATGAGTCTCTTCCACCAGTGTTTCTTCCACCTCTACCACCTTTGGCACCACCACGCCTACCAGGAATCATTCTTGGAGGCATCTTGAATATCTCAAACCCACAACCATGGTCCTAGTGCAAACTACCTCACAATCAACGATCTATCCACACAATCAAGAAAACCTGCTTTGATACCACCTGACGAGGGAGCAAACCTAAGACACAAAAATAATGCACACAACCAAAGAACTTTATTATTATTTAGAAAGGAAAATCTTACATATAGAGGATCTCAAATCCTCAAGCTCTGTAATACATGCAAGCTACAAAAATTTCATAAGCTACAAAATTTTTGCTTTTCGTAGCATGCAAGTTCTTTTCCCCAAAAAACTACCAAAAATCATAAATCGCGCCCATAAATAGAGCTCCCTTCAAATTTGGAGCCAAAACAAGATTCAAATATGAGTTTTGGTAGTTTGGCGCCCAAATTACAATTTAAATTCTCATTCAAAAATTAGCACATTTCTAAAAATGCACCAACTTCTAGAAGCCATAACTTTTAATTCGACTATCAAATTTTCAATGATAATACCTTTTCGGAAAGCTTTTGAAAAGACGATGTCACACAAAGTAAGGCCTATGGCCAACTACTTTGGATTTTCACAAATTTTTGGGCCCATATGGAGCCTCTAAGGGCCTCAAATTTGGCTTTGAATATTTAATAGCTAAAGGAGTATCCAAAAATGCAAAAGCATCTAAGAAACAACCAACAAGAAATTAAAATCTTTCTTTTTTTTTGGGTGATGCAAGATTTCCCTTACATCATTGGATGCTCCTACATCAGAAAGTGTAAAGATTCACTTTAAAACACCCTAAATAAGGCACAATTAACTCCATTTAGTTTAAAAGGGGTCCAAACTTAATGTGAATATGAGAGACATATTACAACAATGAATTAAGGCAACAATATGCTTATTTTATTATTAGTTATTCTAAAAGTAAGTGAAAATGGGATTATTTTTCTATTACTATAGATCCTAACATAAACAACATAAATCAAATCATTCAAAACATAGAAGAAATTGAAAAATATGGGAAATTTAGAAAATAAATGGAACAAGTAATAATAAGAATCATAAGACCTCTTAGAAATAAGACATCCATTATACATCGAGAAGAGACAAACTCCCAAGTAAATAATGAATGGTCACCACTTGAAACCCCAATACAAAGACTTTACAATACAATATTTGATGATAATTACTTAGAGGAATTAGTAACCAAAAGTGTATTAAATATGACAAATGAATATGTATTAACTAATCATGAGAATTACATAAAGTTAACACCTTATGATAGATAGACACCATCCAATAATCAAATGAAACTAACGAATAGATGGAAACCTTCAAGAATGAACAAGAACTTTGAACAAATGCAACCCCTTGACCATGGGTCACCTCTAATGCCAATAAAAGCAAGAAGAATCTCAACAACAGAAGAAAAAAAATTAAGACTATAAATACATCAAGAAAACAAGAATTTCATATACACAAATAGTGATTCAAAAAAATAACTAACCATGAATAGTACCATGAAATTACCTATGTCTGGGTATGATACAACCCACACAACTAACAATATGCTCATATTAGAATCTTTATGGCTGAGACAAAATCTAACTAGAAATGACATCAAATTGTTTGGCTTCATAGGATCAATTTGCAAACAAACCTTATAATGTTATAAAAAAAACTATCCAAACCATAATAATGATTGGCATACAATCAAGTAGAATTTCCTATAAAATAACCTATAAAGGGAATAAGTAAAATCTGAGAACTAATGTAGAATGAAGATAATTAATCAAAGGCTTTGAAAAAATATTTAAAGAGGTTGTGAGACATCTAAAAGAACCTCTAAGTGATAAATAAAAGATTGAGTGGTTTATTTTTGGAGTCCTAATAGAAATAAGAATCACATTCAATGGAATAAATTTTAAAACATATCTAGAATTGGTTACATTTTCCTATCAAATTAAAAATCAGTCATGGTGTAAACAAGATAAAGAAAGAGAAAATAAAAAAATGGAAAAATTTTGACTTGGTGTCGAACAATCAAGACTCCAGTAGGACATAATAGCCAAAAGACACATGTATACAACTAGGCCTAAGATATGGTATAACCACTATGCATGAGAAGGGCATATTAGAAATGAATGTTCCAAAGATCTTTGGGAGAAGATAGCCAATGTGCTATAGTTAGACCTCTAGGAAGTACTTAAGAAAGTAAATCTAGTATACTACAGAATGTATAAAGAGTGGGATGACCATGACACTAAAGAATACCAATCACAACTATTCTGATTAAGAGAAGACCCACCCATAGTAAGAAATCATGACCAAAATAGACAAACATATGCGAAAGGACATGAAAAAAGTTAACTATATGCACCAGATACTGGGTACATGTATGGAAGCTAAGGTGGTGAAACAAATTCTTACACTAATCTTGAGAGGAGAATAATACGAAAAGTTTATAGATCTTTAACAGTTATAGAAACTTAAATAGAAATAAACACAAATATCATGCATACCACAACACAATGATTTATGTGGAGAAAACCTTTTGGTAGAAAAACCCCACTACAAAAGTTTCCCAATATATTATTCAAAAATCAAAAATATTACAATGTAATTCCAAAGCAAGCTTCTCACAGAAGTATCACCAATAATAGATCCAAATCCAACACGATTGCTATCAAAATCTCATAATACATCATAATACATAGCCATAATACAATTCCCTCATAAAATAGGGTTTCCTTCTAGGGAAAGTCAAGATAATATAATTTTAGTCATCAAATCTAAGACATAATGATGAATGGTCTATATTTATAATAATAAAATATAAATAAATTTTCCTTTCAGGGATGTTTCCCTTGAACCCTTGCTAGTGGGCACTACCCCTATACTTTAGCTAGGGGGATGATCCCACTGGACCCCTCACAAGGGGAGACCCCCATTCTCTTTAGATGAACATTACCTAATGTATCAACATTAACTTATGTAATTGCAAGGTTGAGATACATTTTCTCAACAAATCTCCCACTTGTTGAACACCTTAGAAATACAACAGGAGGGTGTATAAACATCATCTCTTAATTGCTAGGGTCCAAAAGGACCATAGTCATGAAACACCATATAAAATTCTCTATGCTCATAAGTTCAGTTAAAGAATCAACAAAATTCATAACAACTTCACCCTTCCATATTCAACCATATCTCTAAAAAAATGATGTTGTACATCAATATGCTTGGTCCTGGCATGAAATGTTGAGTTCTTGGATAGAAATATCACACTTTGACTATCACATTAAATTGTCACTACACCTTATTTTATTCCAATATCTCAACATAGTCTTTTAAGCCAAATGGCTTCTTTACAAGCATGAGTAGTTGTCATATACTTTACTTCAATAGTAGAAAAAGCAACCATAGCCTATCACTTACTCATCCAACTAATCACACCACCAAATAAAGTAAACACATAAACACTAACTTGGATCTTCTACTATCAACATCACCTACCCCATACAAATCCACATAACCATGAATATCAAGGGAAATTTCATATTCAATTGTATTACTATGATAACACAAGGAATAATCAGAGGTAGCACACAAATATTTGAGGACTCTTTTAACTGCATCCCAGTGAATTCTATCAGGATTAGACATATATTTGGAAAGAAATCCCACTACTTGAAAAATGTGTGTTCTAGTACAAACCATATTATAATACATCAAACTTCCAACTCCACTCTAGTAAGGAACTCTACTCATGTCTTCCATCTTTGATGGGGATGTTAGACAATCTGAAATAGATAACTTTGTTCCACCTAAAACAAGAACACACAATGGTCTACAATTTTGAATATCAAATCTTTGCAAAATTGAATTGACATACTTACTTTGGCTAAGCCATAGGTTTCTTTTCACTCTATCTCTTTTAATTTCCATACCAAGAATGTTTTTATTTGCACCAAGATCTTTCATTTCAAATTTAGCAGCAAGTTTAGATTTTAGTTTTTGAAATCATACCTTTCCCTCTACCAATAAATAACATATCATCAACATATAATACAATAAATAGGAAACAATCACCATCAGTTTTATAATAAATAAAATGATCTGATTTAGAATGCTCAAATCCCAAACTCAACACATATGTATCAAATTTTGGGTACCACATCCTAGGACTCTATTTTAAGCCATACAAATATTTCTTCAATTTGCAAACCAATTTACTTTTACCTTTCACCATGTAGTGCTCAGGTTGTGTCATATAAATATCATCTTCCAAGTCACCATGAAGTAAAACAATTTTCGCATCCATTTGCTCAACCTCTAAATCATAAGTAGTAGCAATAGAAAGAAAAAATCTAATGGATGTCATTTTTTCAAAAGGAGAAAATATCTCACCATAATCAACACCCTCAACTTGAGAGTAACCTTTTGTAACCAACCTTGCTTTTTACTTCTTAATACTTACATCTAAAACAGTCTTTTTCTTGAACACCCATTTGCAACCAATAGGTTTTTTTTGCTTCAAGGAATGGTACAAGATCTCATGTATCATTCTTCTTCAAAGATTCCATTTCTTCATCCATAAAAATATTCCAAGATTCTACATCATCCATACCTAATGCCTCTTCTATAGATCTAGGTTCATCCATGTTAGTATTCAAAGAAAAAATACATCTCCAATCATCAGGTGAATACCGTTCAAGTGGTTGTTTATACCTTCTACACCTATGAACAATCTAATTTGGAGGTTCTTCCTCCTCTTCTAAAGATTTAGAGATAAATAATCTCTCTTCAACTTTTTTTCTATCCATGGACCTTGATTCAACTTTCTTGGGTGTAGAAGGAAATTTAATCACATTTTCTTTTACTTTGTTTTGGCTACAATGAAACAAAATAAAGCTTAGTT
Organism: Sequoia sempervirens; assembly: GCA_007258455.2. NCBI lineage: Eukaryota > Viridiplantae > Streptophyta > Pinopsida > Cupressales > Cupressaceae > Sequoia > Sequoia sempervirens. The sequence continues at coordinate 10,834,859 of VDFB02049217.1, read as the reverse complement.
TCTCTTAAAATAGCACTTCTACTATGTATTACCTTTTGTCAATAGGATCCAAAAGATTGTATCGTTTCACACCATAATTGTATTCAATGAAGATACATTTCACGACCTTATTCTCCAAATTTATTCACTTCTCCTTTGGAACATGTGCATATGCCTCGCAACCAAAAACTCTAAGATGTCTTAATGAAGTCTTGTCACCTAACCATGTATCTATATGAATCTTATCAACAAGAGCTGATGTAAGAGACCTATTAATCAAGTAACAAGTACTAGAAACAACTTGAACCCAAAATATTTGTTCTATACTAGCACCACTCAACATAATCCTAGCCTTCTCCATCAGTGTCTTGTTTATTCTTTCTGCAAATCCATTTTGTTGTGGAGAATAAGGAGTTGTCTTTTTTCTATGAATACCAAAATCTTTATTGAATCTATCAAAATCATTAGAGAAAAATTCACCGCCATTATCAGTCCTAAAAAATTAGTATTTTCTTTCTAGTTTGCAACTCAACCATTGCTTTAAATAATTTAAATTGACTAAAAACTTCAAATTTACTCTTTAGAAAGTATGACCAGGTCCTTCTACTATAATCATTAGTAAATGAAACATAATATGTGGATTTACCAATTGAAGGAACATCTACAAGACTGAACACATTAGAATCTATAAGATCTGATACACCACAAGATTTATGAGAACTTGAGTAAAATTGAACATGGTTTTATTTTCCATAAATGCAATGCTCACAAAATTAAATTCAAGATTACAATCAGATAACCCTTCAACAAGGTTTTTATTTTTCAATGTCTTTAGACCCTTTTCTCCAATGTGGCCAAGTCTCTAGTGCCATAACATAGTTTTCTCTATAGGTAACTTTGATTTAGAAGAAATAGCACCCTTGTGTACCCAAAATTCATGACCATCTTCTAAAGGTGAAACCCTCACTTCTTCCATAGACTTTCTTTTCATAGAAGTACTATTACACTCAATAGTGCATGGATCAAACTTATACAATATGCCATATCTAACACCTCTAGCAATCAATATATCACCTCTAACCATCTTGCATCAAAAAATACTACCTACACACTTGCATCTATTATTTTTCTCACAAATAACAAATTTTGTTCTAAACCAAGGATATGCAACATATAATTAATCCTTTTTATTCTACCATTAGGAAATCTGATTTTAACTTCACCATGATGAACAATGTCTAAATGTGAATCATCAACCAAGTACAGCTTACCTCCATCAAATTATTCATATTCAAAAGCCCAATATCTATTAAAGGTCATATGGAAAGATGCACCTTATTCAATTAACCATGCATCATTACCTGTACAATTTTCCAAAGTTGTAATGAATGCATCACCATCTTCCTTCTCAAACAAAGGATCAGAATAAAGTTTCATCCTTTTCTTCTTCTTTTATTATTTTTAGTCCTTATGAGCATGTCTAGGCTCACCAAAATTGCAACAAATAACTTTGGACTTTATAGGAGACTTAGATCTCCCCTTGCACTTATATTTGTCATGCTTCTCATTCTTCTTGAATTTTTCCTTAGGTCTTCCATGAACATTCAAGGCCTCCTTGGCATTAATGGATACCTTCCTCCTCATCTCTTCAGAAATTAAAGAACCCACCACATCTTCAGTCTTCAATATAATAGAAGTACTCCCAATAGCCATAACAAGAGAATCCCATGAATCAAGAAAAGAACAAAGTCGGATCTAACATTTCTCTTCCTCACCCATTTTGACACCAACTAATGTCAACTGAACTACCAACATATTGAATGCTTCTAGGTGGTTTGTAATTTTTCCACCCTTTTCCATTCTCTATAGAAGTTGAGAAGCCCAACCTCGCAAACCCCAAGAATCACTTGCATGCAAATACCTATCACATACAAAAGATATTTAGAACCAAATAATTTTTTTTGTAAACCTCAAGAAAATATGCATTAAGAGAATCTAATAATTACAATGAGATCAATCCTTATGAAGGAGATCATGAAACCCTAAAGTAAAACCTAAAAGGAAAACCCTAGTGTGCACACTTAATAATTAATAAATAAATTATTAATTATTAATATGCCTAAGTTTAGCTTAAGAAAACCTAAAGTAATAAGTGACTTAATTAATTAACCAATATGCTTAAATTAATTGAGATGACTTATTACTCTAACACCTCCCCTTAAGATGAACTTAGGGAGTAGCTAAAAAACTAGGAAAAGGTGCATGAAAGCAAAGATGGGTCCTGTCAACAAGGCCTAATCAAGTACCCATGTACAACTGCAATGCAAACTAAATCAAACGAGGTAAAGGAGAAAACCACATGGGAACAAAACTCATCCCCAAAATAGAATGAAAAAAACAACTAAGTGATGAAAGATGGAGGACTACATAAGACCCCTCAAGGACACCATCCATCACAAAGATACATGAATGAACCCCCCTAGAAGAGAGGAATGAATAGACCACATAGCCCCCCTAGAATGATGTAGCTCCAAAAAGACTAAAGAAACTGTATTTCCTAAAAGAAATGAGAGGGAAGAGGCCTCATGAATGAAATCTCTAAAGGCGAAGTAGGTGTGACCTCAACTAATGAAGAAGTCAAAGTAGGTGAAGACTAAAGAGACACCTCCAAATATGAATGATCAACTAGGTCTTGTTGTACTAAAATGAAAGAAACCACATTTGTAGTCATAGAAGTATCAACAACTGCAACAAGAGGTGGAACAAAAGGCTCAAGAATTGGATCCGAAGTGATAACACCAATGTTCAAGAAGCCAAATGTCTCCTTTGAATGATGATTCACACTAGAAATGTGATGAACAGTTGTAGAAATAGAAGCACCATCAGTAGTAAAATCTGCAAAGGAATACATCTAAGATGAGTGATCCACCACCCCAGTAGCAATAACTACTCTACTCTCCAAGTCTCTGATGATAACTAAATCAAGTGTGAACTCCACAGATCTCCCATTGCCTCCATGTGTAATCTGATAGATGGAAAGAATATTGTTTATCAAGTGAGGAACACACAAGACATCCTAAAAAGTGTTGTCCCCAAAACTAATAGACCCCTTCCTTGTAAGACTCATGTAAGTATTGTTTCCCATCAAAATAGGAGACATAGTGCAAGGCTCAAAGGAAGTGAACATAGACTATGAAGATTGCATATGATGAGATGCTCTTGAATCTAGAAGCCATCTCCTTGATGCAAGACCTAAAGAAACACAAAGAGCACGTCCCTTCATATCTGATAAAGTATGTAAACTAGTTGTGCCCCTATCATGCTACTCTAGAGAAGAATAATGAGAGGAAGAAGAGGATGCAAACATCCTAGAAGGAAAATCAATCTAATGTTTTTGAAGAAGATTCTTTAGCTCATCAATGTGCTTCTTGTAGAAACTATGCTTCGCATGCCTTCCCTCTTACAATCTGCACATGGACCCTTCTCCTTCGTAGATGATTTCCCCTTAGAAGAGGAGGATGAATCTGAGGACTCCTTTTGCTAGTCATGATATTTGGAATCCATTTGTTTGTGTTTATTGTCTTTGCCTGGGTATGTACAGGATCATGATGGGCCAAAAAGTTGCAATATGATGGGTTTGTGGTTGGTGACTATTTTTTTACCCAAAATTGATGAAACAAAAGGGGTTTTTAAAGGAGATTCTCAGATTTTCACTTATATAAATTATTATTTACTTTAAATTTAATAAGTAATTATTATTTATTTTCTATTCAAATTATGACTAAAGTCCTGATTGACTAGAGTCTTCCTTCTGAACACCACACTGTGACAACTACAATCTAAGAGACTTGAGTTTGGTGAAAAACTCGAAGATGTTGTCAAAATCCCTAGGATTTAAGCCAATAATCTTATTCTCTAGCTGAAACCCTCTCAACGTATCCTACTTCCCAAACAAATACTCCAAATTAGTCCATATCTCATTTGATGTAGTGTAAGACTCAACATGAAAAAGAAGATGAGAAGAAAGAGACATACATAAATTAACAAAATTTCATCACACCTATTAAGCCATTTTCTCTTTTCAGTAGCACTTGTAGGTTCAATTTATGTACCCATGGTTACCCTGTACAACCCTTGATGCTTCAAATAAATCTCCATTTGTTTTTTCCAACCACAATAGTTGAATGGAGTAAGGGGTGCAATATTATGTGTATCCATGGCAAAAAACAACAATATACTCTCAAAACAAAAAATAACAATGCTCGTTGATCTAAAAAAATAGCCTGATTGCATGTTTCCCAAGAAATTAACTCAAAAGGTAAAGACTAAGATAAAATAAGAATATCAAATACCTGGTAAATATTCTAGAAAAATAGGTCTGAGATATGTGTAGAGCACTGAACCAAATTTTCAATGCCTATTTTTTTTTCACAAAATGGAGTCCAGATGCAAAAGTTATGCCTCCCGAAGTGAAAACAATAACTTTGGACTTTGATAGGTGAAAAAGGCATCAAAACTGAAAAATAAAAATATAAAACCTCCACCATTGTGAAGAGTGTTAGACTAGCTTTCTGACAATATCTCATTTTTGAAAAAAGGCCTTCATTTGCAAAAGTTATGAGAAAATGAGAAAAAGGCCTGTAAAAGGCACTTTTAATACTAAACAGGTGCAAAAGTTCAACTCTCAAGTGTTGGCCCTTAGTCCTCCATGTGACCATCTGCTGCAGGGCTTAAAAAAAAACTAGTTAGGGGCTCAAAGGCATGGCTCCTAGTTGCTAATAGAACCACGAAATGAGGAGAAAAGGGTCATGGGACTAGAAGCCAAGGTTCCTAGTCACTGAAATGACCATCAGCTGAGTTGTTAGGCCCATAGGAACTGAGGCTAGTGGAGCACCATCTGGGTTGTGCATTGGTGGAAAAAATGGTGGCTAGTGGGCAGGTGATGGTAACCTTCCTAATTGGCCGTACAAAAAAAATGATTTTTTTTTTTAAATTTTGGCCTTGATCTGTGTGCCCTAGGGCTATACAGCCTTGGGGAAACTTTTTTTTGCCTCTCCAGATGACTATATTTAAAATGGACAAACTTTATATAAAAATAGGGGTTTTTGGGCATTGCAGACTTCATGGCAAGGTTTGTTTTGTCCAAAAATTCCCAAAAAAAATAGGCTATCCTAAAATCCACAAAAATAGCCTCGCTTGAAACCCTTGTAAAGAAAAAATTGTTGTGAGGAGATATCTTCAAAAGATGAATAGGCAGCTACAGGTTTGGAGCTATGATACCATGTAGAAGTTGAGAAGTCCAACCTCACAAACCCCAAGAATCACCTGCATGCAAATACCTATCACATACAAAAAATATTCAGAACCAAAGAAAATATTTTGTAAACCTCAAGGAAATATTCATTAAGAGAATCTAATAATTACAATGAGATCAATCCTTATGAAGGAGATCATGAAACCCTAAAGTAAAACCTAAAAGGAAAACCCTAGTGTGCACACTTAATAATTAATAAATAAATTATTAATTATTAATGTGCCTAAGTTTAGATTAAGCACACCTAAAGTAATGAGTGAATTAATTAACCAATATGATTAAATTAATTAAGTGATATGACTTATTACTCTAACATTCTCAAGGAATACAACTTCTTCCTAAAGAAAATATTTTTCACTAAATATTTGGCATGATACATCTCACCAAACTTCTTCCATAGTTTGTGTAGATTTATCTTCATGGAAATTGATTAAAATAGAGTATTCCAAGCACAATTTCATTAGACCCTTGGATTTATGGTCCATAACATCATATTGAGCAACTTGAGTAAGATCAGTAGGCCTTGAAACATTCTCATCAACAACATCCCACAAATCCTCCATCTTCAACTTCCACATTTCAAAATTATTTCTAGAAAATTTATCCTCCTCTATTCTCCCTGATGAACTTTCCATCTAAAAATTCTTGCAACAAGATCACAAAGCGTCTTCTACACAAGCTTCCACTCAAAACTATATAATAAAACCAAGATGAAACCTACATAGAAGAGGTAAATGTCAAAGGATATGAGGATGATAAAATATGTTCAACACCATAACTAAGCTACCTACAACTAAAATTTTGGAAGAACCCAATTCAAAATGAGAATTGGAGATAGATGAAACAAAAGAAAGCAGAAATAATAAAACCACACTAGAAGAATGGCTACAAGATGAACCAAAAGCATATTCTTGTATATTATTTGGCTCTAGAAGGATATTTATGGTAAGAAATACACTAGCAAAATAACCATCCAACAAAAGCATACCACATGATATTGGTGTAAATATAGAGAATGGAGAGGAGGAAGATAAAGTCTATCATTAAGTTACCACATTTCACATGAAATTCCAAACATTAAGTTACCTAAATATTCTAGAGTAGGAAATTTGCTGGCATACCAAGTACAAATAGAAAAATCCTTCCCAAATGAAACCCACGGACTTGGTATGCTACCACATACCCTTACTTGCATTAGTATATGCTAGTATAACACACATAAGTGCATTGTTATCAAATGGGAAACCTTTGAAACCTTAATAAAAGAAAGATTCCTATTAAAATTAGGAGAACATGAAGACATACCCACATGTGAGGTAGATATCCTATTCCAACATTATTTAGATATTTTCATATACTTTTGGGAATAAATATATGGGTATGATGATAGACTATACATGAAACTGTTCTACTAGACACTTAACCCTATGGCCAAAACTTGGTATATTGACTAGGAGATAGGTGCAAAAACTAAAATATGGAATGAAGTAAAAACATATTTCTCCATACCTTTACTTTTTCTAGTGAAATTTTCAAATACACACTACATTACTATAAGTGAATGAGATCATATTCAATCCAGAAGAAGATCATAAAACAGTGGTATCACAACTGCTTTCCACACCACCCAAATAAGAAAGTATATATGAGTACATTAATTGGTTTTACTAGGAAGCAAACAATACAGAGAAACACTATTGTGTGGTTAAAAATGATGAAGAGCATATCTCAAACATAAAAAATAGACCAAGGAGAAAAAGAAATAGGAGAATCCATCAAACCTAAGAAGAAATACTATAATGACACCCTCAAACTAAAGGACTAAAATATTGTCACAGAAGGGGATCTCCTAATATAGAAAGAATAGGGGACTACTGGGATGAAAATGTAGTAATTAAGAAAATAAAATCTATCTCATAATTGCAATATTTATTCCCTAGAACATTCACAAAAAAAAGGGAATCAAAGAAGAGGTAGGAATGATGAAAATTCGACTTAAGGAATGCATTAAACTAGTCCAAAAAAGACCTTATAGACTAAATCCAAATATAAAGAGAAAGATCAAACTAGAGATAGACAAGATGTTATCTATTGGAATCATTAAACCAATATACAATCTAGATTAGATAAGTCCCATGGTGGTCCAAAACAAGAAAACTAGAGATATTATGATATGTGTAGGATTTTGAGAGTTGAACAAATATTATATACATTATCCCTTCCCAACCCCATTCACTGAGGAAATCCTAGAATTAGTTGTCAAAAGATAGATTTACTCATTCAAGGATAGCTCCTCTAGATATCATCAAGTTAAGATAAAGAGGAAGATTGAACTAAAATCACTTTTGTAATAGAATAGGAATCATACATGTGCATTGTGATGCCATTTGGGCTGAAAAATGCCCCTATAATATTTAGGAAAATAATTATTAACGCCTTTAAAGACTTCATAAATTGTTTTCTAAAAGTTTGCTTGGATTATTGGACTATTTATGGGCTAGTAAGAGATCGTTTTTAGGTACTCCACATGATGCTAAACAGGTGTAGAAGCATGAAAATCTCACTAAATTTGAAGAAATGTACCTTTTTTTTACCCTTTGGAATCCTTTTAGGTCATATAATATTAAAATGATGAAAAATAGGTGAGTTCACCAAAATAGGATTCATGAACTCAATTAGGTGACCTATTCTTCCTCAATTCATTGGGAAATGAGATCCACACAAGGAAAGAACTATCAACCTTGAGGTGAGTCAAGTCAAAGTGTGAATCTACTAATTTCCTTTTTTTTGCAAGGATGATGGTCCTAATTAAACAAAACTTTGGGGAGAAAGATTAAAAATAGAAAATCAAACCCAAAATTTAATCTACAACTTGGATCTAATAGATTACGCTCTATATTCATGGAACTAGAAAATAGATTGTAGATCAAAGAGGCAAGATGTTGTGTACCAATCACCAAAAGTGTTATGTTGAAGCTGACTTAGGACTCATTCACCCAAGGGAAAATGGGTCCTAGTTTAGGTTTTTTTTTCAACTTTCAGAAGCCATTGTAACATATTTGAATCTTCCAATTTTCCCAAGTTTTAGGTTTGAAAATCCATAAATAAATTATGTATTTGAGTTTCCATGAGATGACAATTTTTGTAACTTTGAAAAATTCTTCAATTTTTCTCTTCAAGAGATCTCCAAGATTTCTCCAACCTAAATCTATAAACACAAATCAAGAGGGAAAAATGTTTTGTTTTTGGTGAATGGTGTTTTGCCTTGTTCAAGCCATGTTTTAGTAAATAAACCCTATAATGAAATGAAATAACATGAAAGGAATGATCAATGAACAACTTTATGTCACAACTCACCAAACCCTTTAATGAACCTTGGAATCTAGGTCTATAACTAGATTGAAATGGCTTCAATGGATGTGTATCTTGATCTTGAAACTTGATTTGAAACAATGCCTTGAGTGCTTGAATGTATCATGAACTCTACATCAACATATTAGATCCAATAGCATGCATGATGCAAGAAGACTTTGATATGACAATTGGATCTTGATTGTTGTGATAATTACTTACTAAATCTTCTCTTGAATGTCTTGAAATTATCTTGAAATTCTCTTGTGAAAGTACTCTTATGATAACTTGAAATTTCTAGCTTTCTTAGATTTCTTGAAAACTCTCAGATAAAACTTAGTGAAATGACCTTATATTTATAGGTATGTAACATTAATTACTTGAAATTCAAATAACACTAGTTGACATGTGAATACAGATTTGAAATTGTTAAAATACTACCAAAAACATAATTTGAATTTAGGTCCTTGGTCTAAGTGAGCACCCATTCGCCCATGGGTGAATGGATCTTATGTCACTCACCTAGGGCACACATTGCTCAATGAGAACTGATATGTTAAGGCATTAATGAATGTTTGGTTTCCTCTTCATAAAATGCAATTAATTAGGCTTGGATTTGAATTAAAGGGGCTAATTTAGGAAAATTAACCTCAATTAATTAAGGTATCCCTAAAGAAGTGTGAAAGTGTAAAGAGGTACACTCTACAATACTAAAATAAGGCACAATTAAGTCCATTTTAATTAAGAGGGCCCTAAACTTAATGTGAATATGTAATGGGTCCGGATAATGCACTTATAAAATATAAACCTTAATTCCTAAAATAATTTAATAGAACTAGATAATTATATAGTAATGAGAATTAAGAGGAATATTTATATGATTCATATCACTTATAGGAATGGAATAATGTGCTCATCAATGTACCAAGGTCTATCAAATAAGATAAATAATTTGTCAATATAAATAAGCATCATCCTTACTCAAAATAAATAACTCACAGGTATCTTGTATTTGACCAAACTAAGGTTGCAATCACAAGAAAAAGGATAGCTCATCCATATGTCAACCACCTAACCCTGCAAGAAAATTTTAGTGAATAGGGGTTTTCCTCGGTCAAACCCCGTTTTGGTATTCAAACCTCGACATGAAATGAAATACAATAAATGAAAGAGGAAAGATCACTTTATGATGTTACAACTCACCGAAACTCTAGCATTAAACTCTTGCTTGATTGTGATAGATCTTGACTTGAATGTTTCTTGGATAAGGAAATCTTCATCACAAATGTTAGCTCAAATATACTCATGATATATTCATGACGGATCGACATTGTTACTATTACAACAATGTCAGTAGAATCTATTGCACATAACAAAAGTACTTTATAGATAGGTAACAACCACATTATAGATAAATGGATAACGCATTTCTACAAACTCATTAGAATAAATTCTCATATTCTTATATCAAACAACTTTAATGATGTGTACCTTCTTGTCTATTCTCACCATGTCCTTGTGGCCAATGCACAAAATAATTAAGCCAACATTAGATGGGTTATCAAGTGGTATAAAATAAATACTACTAGTAAGAACAATTTATCTTTAGTAAGGATAATTTATTTATTTATAATCAAACTACTAATGAAGCTATTTTATATTCCAAACAATATTTATCCACACAATAGAATGTATAAGGGAATTATTCACTAATGCCCTACATAATGATGTTCACTACAATGTAAAAACAAGTGAGAAGAATAACATTTTAACAAAGATAGTTATTTTCCAGTAAGTATTAAGTTATCAACAACCAAGCATGCCTTAAAAAGTTGAATCTAGGGCCCGCATCAATCTTTGCTTCTGATATATAAGAAAAAGGTTGATCTATGTACTTGCAAGGACACACACCTTCCAAAGAATTGACCTACTAGCACTCATGATCTATGCTCATCTTAGAAGCTTTCTGGAGATTTTCTCTCACAGTGAAGTAAATCGACCAAAGGAGTTTAAGAAATTGATGTGATATAGGAGAGTACAATCCCAAGCTAAAACTAAGCAATGGCACATAAACACAATAGAAAGCTAGCATCGATAAAGAGGTGCAAATCAAATAATCATTATCAAAAATAAAATCTAAGAGGGTTCCTAGTTATCGATTACCCAATTGAACTAAAGCTTAAGGAAAAAATCAGTTTTAGGGATTCCAGAGAAAGAAGAATATCCCCGAAGAGGGGGTCATCTTGAGTACATGGAACATTATTGGTCTATCACTGGTTTAAGGAAGATAATGTGTGGAGTGCACATATCCAATAAAAAAAAAGTTGTGGAAGGGAAAAATAGACCCAACACTCTTATTTGGAGGCCAAATCTCACCTAAAATGGTAACACCACCAAATATGGCAGTCTATGACTTAAGCATAGGTCCACTATAGTTTCAATGATGCCTGGAAATGAACATGGTTCAACATAAAATATTTCAATAGTGAAGAGGGAGTTGATTTATTATATACCGTTTTCTTTGAAACTTATCTATAACAGTTACAAGATTAAACTTTAATGAGAATTTTACAGAAGGAATTAAATCAAATAAAACAAATATATCGATTGTCCACCCTACTCATCATTACGTTTAAAGTCAGAGAATTATGTGAAAAACCCACATGCTTCCCTACCCATCGGAAGAACCTGTAGGCTGATTTCTCATAGCTAATAGTACAAATGCTTAAGAAGTTTCCTTTAGACCAAGGATTTGATACCCATTAAACATGTCGTACATAAAGAATTATTCCCAAAGACAATTTACAATAGTGAAAGGGTCTGAAGTGACAAAGAGAGCTATGCTGGAACTCAAGAGAAAACTTCAATTGTCAAAAACAATCTGGTGAAACCTAATTTCAGACACAAAAGGGCGCCATGCCCAAAGGATTCCACCATAACCTCTAGTCAACAACGGCTCAAGAGTGGGAAAATTTGTATGCTAATTCAAGATTATCAAAAGCTAATCCAAAAACACCTCCTAGCATAACTTACAATAGCATTAAATATCTAGTGGGTAAATAACAAACAAATTTAAGTATTGACTATGTACAGACTTGGCTGATTAAACAACACTCGCAGGATGTCGTTCAAGGAAGACTCACATTGCGTTGATTACAGCCCTTGCCTCATCAAATCTAAAGGGTATTTATTCTTGCAACCAGACCATGACTTAAATAAGATTGAATGCCTAAAGAGAGGATGCATGAAAACAAGTGCGATGTGATTTCTATCTCTATATTGATCTGTTGAGTACATTATGGGAAATAAAAGAGAGCATCGATGCTACATGCTTCAATTGGAATGAAAAGATACCAGGGACAGATTAATGTGTAGAAACCACAAAGATCCATTAAGAGTTGTCTCAGACAAAAAGGTGAAAAAAAACAACAAGGCATTTCCCATTTCAGGACTTAACTGAAAGTCAAGCACAGAAAGAAGGAATGAAACTTTTAAAACTACAGAAACCATCTAATACAGTTTTACGACATACTCCCAAACATGTTACAAAGATATTCACAAAATTCTTCTATAGGAATCTTTCTAGAAAAATTGATTTCAATATTAAAACAACGGAGGTAGAATTAAGAAGTAGTGGAACCTAGATTTAAATCATTCAGTGGATTGAAGATTGAAGTAGAGCTCAAATCTAGTCTCCTACTACAACTCAACAACTCAGTTTTCCAAACTTCCAAGAAGAATATTTAAGAACCTGCATGATTATTCCCCCCATAGAGCTATACAAGAAACTCCCTAAAAATCCCCTTCCAAAATCCATTTTTTTTCTTCCCCAGAATAATCCCCTTTTGAAGGAAATTGTAAGTGCCTCCCATATTGGGCCAACTACCTCCCTCTAAAAAAATTCTTTCCCTCCTTTTAAAATTTTCTTTTCACATCCCCCATAACCGAATCTTGAAATTCCAATTATATATATATATATATTGTCATGTTTATTATTTGTTTCACAAAGAAATAATAATAAAAATCTTATATTTTTTTTATTGTATATGAAGTATTTTATCCTCTGAAGATACTAATAAGGAAGTCATTTAATTTGCAATCTTCTCCTCTTTTTTTTTCAAAAAAATATTTAATTGAACTATAATTAATTATTTTGTTTCATTATAAATTTATTTAACCAAACATTATAAAATTACGAACAATAAAATAGGGGTCATGATAGAATATGTAAAATACATATCACACCACTAAATTAAGGCATAATTCAGTTCTTTTTATTATTAATTCCCTAATTAGGTGTGAAAATGTAAAGGGATACATTTTTCTACACTAAATTTATCCCTCACTTTAGTGAGAGAAAGAGAACAAGAAAAAACTCACACTAAAGTAGACATTCAAGATACATGTGTAGGAAAAAATGAAAAATATTCTCAATCATACAACATCAAATACCTAAAGGAAAAGGGAGGTGAATCAAGCTTTGACTATCCAACATGATGTGGAACATGTCTCAATTATTTGTGAACAAACTTTTGCACGTAGAACTTGGTGTCCACTATGCAAATCATGCACATGCTCACTCTGAGCTAATGGAACATCAGGTTGTCCACTAGGTGAGCCCCCAAGAAAGTGGATTAGTGAGAAAGTCATGCCAAGTATACAAGCTCTCACTGTACTAACCATACCAAATCTATCCCTCTAATAACTTTGATAGGGTACCATAAAACTAAGGCTTAAAACTTCATAAGGCCTAACAAGTTACATTATGCTAAGCACCTATGAACAAGGGAAATGATCCACTAGTAAGAAAATTGTGTTATGCTTGGTGGCCTTGAAAGGATGGGTTCAATATTCACAAGGTTAACAAGTTGTAGTATGCTAAACTCTTATGAAAAAAAATGTAAGTAAAGGTTTGGTCAAGGGGATCTTTCTTAGTTCGTGTAGGGTCTTCTTAGGGAACATCATACCTAATGTATCTAGGAGAGGAAAAATCAAAGAATAAGAGAATCACAACTTAGGGAATGCAACAAATAGCATCACCACTAAGAGGAAAGTCATACACTAAGAAATATCATGCTCTCAGAGGAAATCAAACCCAATGACACCACCAAGAAAGGGATGCATCAAAAGAAGAAATAAAATTGCACAATGAAACATGAGGAATGCCAATGTATGCCCCCATTTTAAAGAAATTGCTACACCATTTCTATGATAAATTTTCTTTAAAGTTTCCAATAAAGAAGACATGAGAGCTTATTTGGAAATCCTTATGCCAAGTCATATGTTCTCAAATGAAACCACATCACATAAAATAAAGGAAAGTGTTTCCCCCAAAATGAAAACACATAAGATATCCATGGATTTGGGGTTAGTATATCTTTGTTACAATGTTGATATAGAGCTCAGAATTGTCATCATTCTCCAAATTCTCACAAAATAGGAAGAATAAAACATAAAGAGTGAAAAAAAAGAAAAATATTTTGGTTCAACATGGAAGAGACCTAAATGTCTCAATTCCTTGCATCATCCCTAAAAGAAAAACACAAGAAAAAATAAAAGTTAAAGGTTTATGACATATAGAAGAATGTAGATACAAATAGATGAATACACATGGAGAGAGATAAATTGAAAACATAATAGTACAGAGGATGATATTACACACAAGCAATCACATAAAGAGACATGCAAAAGAAAACAAAGGAAAAGACTAGTAAGGCACATGCAATTCAACCTATAGCAGGTCGTATGCATCCCAATCTTGTTTAGTATATACAAAAGGAAAACTAGCCAAAGGGACAACATCAAGTGCTAAACTAGGATAAGGCTATCTAACCCCTTGCCCTCACTAAGTTCAGGCTAAGGATGAGCTGAGATGATTGATGAGAATGAGATCCTTGTGATAAAGAAAATGATTTCTAATGAATGCTATACATGTAATAGTGAGCATGCTATGATCCTACAACTATTACATGGCAAGGAATAGAGCTCATTTTTTAAGGGAATGTCTCTATCATATCAAATTTCTCAAGGATCCTCCTTAAGGTATGACACTCATCAAAAATATGTCCAATAACTATGATATTGACAACAAGACATTTTTGTGTTCTTATGTTTTGGATTTGAATTTTCTCTAATGGGTGGTAATGTTAGAAGTCCCTTATTAAGAAGTATGTGTAAGTTTATTTCAGTGAGAGACATGGGACAAGGGAATTTTTGCTTCTTGAGTTTGTAAGGCCTTTTTTTTTGTGTGTGGAAGGAGGAGGACCTAAGATGGTCCTATCACCCTTGTGAGACATTATGTCATCATTATGAGGGAGTACATTTGTATCCTTAGAAGATGTGGAGGGATAAGGATTTTGATATCCTAGTCCCTTAGTATCCTCAATAAGAAGTTCTAAAATTTTGTGAATTTCATGTCCATTATTTATGTTTCATCCTTGTTTAGTTAAAATCTTAAAGCCTTGGCCATAAGTCTCTTCTAGGTTGATGGGTGTGTTGGTCACTTTGTTAACATAAGATGTATAGGTATGCAGTTGATTAGAGGAGCTAGGTTCACTCATTGTTGGGGATTTAGGATTAGTTTTTGACTCAATTTCAAGATGTAAAAAACAAAATGTTTCAAGTGGTGGGATGGTATAGGGTGTTGGTTGTTGCATGGAAGGATAAAAGGATGAATTGTTCTCAAGATTGTTAAGGAAATCATTTATGAATTTTTCATGTTATCATCACCTTCTCTAATGATGTCAAGTTCATGAGGACATTCATTAGGAGTTGGTTGAGCATGATTAGGTTTTACTGCATTAGGGTCATTTCCAAAAAATTAACTTGAAACATCAACTAAATATTTTAAGGACTTCCATAGGTTACCAATGCACATGTCCATTTTTTGAAATGCAAAGGGATTTTCATATTTTCATATTATAACAAGATAATTTTTTAATTATGCTATGTAAAAAACCTGAAAATAATGTCTTGTAAATATAATTTTAAAATCACACAATGCATTGAATTTATCAAATGAAGCTAAATATGATCAATTCCAATTAATATAAATTTTATAGATTGAAACAAAAAATTGAAAATAGAAAAATATAATACAGAAACAAATGTTTTGATGCCCAAAAATTCAGGAAATGACTCTACTCAAGGACTCATTCACCTAGAGGTGAATGGGTCCTAGGTTAGGGTTTTTGAAAATATTTTTATAGATTTCTAAGTTGATTCTAGTGGTTTCTAGATTCTAATTTAAAATAGTGAGTTACAGTTTGAATTTTATGTGAAATGTATGTTGAATGCAAATGCAAAATATGAAAAAATCACAAAGTAGGAGACCTAATTTGATATACAATTTTTATTCAATTTTCAAATGTAAGTGAATGGTGATGCAATTCTATATAAATGATTTGCAAAATGACTGATTTTTTTATATTTTTCAGATTTTAGGAGATGAAAAAATGCAATCCTAAAACCATAAATGAAATGAAAACTAATGCAAGCTAAAAAACCCTAAATGAGACTTAGTTCGATGTAATGAGATACAAATGAATGCAAGATCTAAATCTAGGGTGAAAAATGGATTCCACAATCATAAAATTGCAATGATCAAACATCAAGTTCACCAAAATGAAATGTGGAAAAATAGGCAAGTTCACCAAAATGGGATTGATTAACTCAATTAGGTGACCTATTCTTCCTTGATTCATTAGGAAATGAGATCCACACAATGAAAGAACTACCAACCTTGAGGTGAATCAAGTCAAAGTATGAATCTACTAATTTCCTTTTTTTTGCAAGGACATGGGTCCTAATTAAACAACGCTTCGAGGAGAAAGATTAAAAATAACAAATCAATCCCAAAATTAAATCTACAACTTGGATATAATAATTTAAGTGCAATATTGATGGAACTAGAAATTAGATTATAGATTAGAGAGAGGTAGGATGATGTGTACCAATCACCAAAAGTGATATGCTAAAGCTAACTTGGGACTGATTTTCCCAAGGGTGAATGTGTCATAGTTTAGGTTTTTTCTATAACTTTCAAGAGCCTTTGCATCAGATCTGAATATCTCAATTTTCCCAAGTTTTAGGTTTGGAAAGTCATAAACAAATTTTGTAATTGAGTTTCTATGAGATGGCAACTTTTTTGACAACTTTTGCAAATTTGACTTCTTCAAATTTTCTCTTCAAGAGATCTCCAAGACTTCTTCAACCTAAATATGAAAACACAAATCAAGAGGTAAAAATGTTTTTTTTTTTTAAAGAGGGTTTTCCTTAGTCAAACCCTCTTTTGGTAATTAAACATTGTAGTGAAATAAAATAACATGAAAGAAATGATGAATGAAAAAATCTATGTCACAACTCACCGAACCCTTGAATGAACCTTGGAATATAGGTCTGTAACTACCATGAAATGGCTTCAATGGATGTGGATCTTGATCTTGAAACTTGATTTGAAACAATGCCTTGATCACTTGAATGGATCATGAGTTACTCTACATCAACATATTAGCTCCAATAGCATGCCTGATTCAAGAAGAATTTTATATGACAATTGGATCTTGATTGTTGCAATAATTCTTCACTAAATCTACTCTTGAATGCCTTGAAATGATCTTAAAATTCTCTTGTGAAAGTACTCTTAATATAACTTTAAATTGATAGCTTGCATAGATTCCTTGAAAACTCTTAGATGAAACTTAGAGAAATCACCTTATATTTATAGGTATGTAACATTAATTTCCTAAAATTCAAATAACACAAGCCGATATGTGAATATAGATTTGAAATTGTTAAAAAACCACCAAAAACATAATTTGAATTTAGGTCCTAGGTCTAAGTGAGGACCCATTTTCCCATGGGCCAATGGATCCTAGGTCACTCACCTAGGACATAGATTACTCAATGAGAAGTGTTATGTTAAGGCATTAATGAATTTTGGGTTTCCTCTTTATAAAATGCAATTAATTAGGCTTGGATTTGAATTAAAGGAGCCAATTAAGGAAAATTAACCTCAATTAATTAAGGGATCCATAAATAAGTGTTAAAGTATAAAGAGGTACACTCTACAACATCAAAATAAGGCATAATTAAGTCCATTTTAATTAATACGTCCCTAAACTTAATGTGAATATGTAAAATACATTTTACAACACTAAATTAAGGCATAATTAAGTTCATTTTAATACTAATTCCCTAATTTGTTGCAGAAATGTTGATGGATACATTTTTCTACACTACACATATGTAAAGAGGGATTAATGGTTGACCTTATGAATGTTGCACTAATACTAAACTTATCACCACTTAAAAATGTGCTAGAAGTTAAGACATTTTTGGGATACATTGGATACTTGAAATGAAGAGAAATAGGTTGCCGCTAGGGTTTCCCAGAATGGAAAAGTGGATCCAAAGAGGGAAAAAGGGTCCTATCTTTCCTAAATCCGTTAGAAAATGATATCTACACAATGAAATGACTAACAACCTTGAGGTGAGTCAATTCAAAGTGTGAATCTACAAATTTCCCTTTTTTGCAAGGATGGGGGTTTACGTCAAACAATTTTAGGGAGAAATATTAAAAATAAAAAATGAAATCCAAAACTTAATTTACAACTTGGATCTAAGAGATCATGCATAAAACTAAAGAAACCAACAAAGTTTCTAGAAAATATAAGAGGAATAAATGTTATGCACCTTTCAAAAGTTGTTTTTGTAAGTTGAACAGGGACTCATTTGCCAAGGGTGAATGGGTCCTAAAAAAATTTTCTAGAAAAAATTGAATATGAGATTGAAGTTTGAGGCCTACAATTCTTCCTTGTAACTTGATACCTCTGCTCTTAGACATGGATCTAAGAAAAAATTGCAAAAAAAAATAGTTGTTTGTTGGTGGATAGGGGTTTACCTTGATCAAACCCCAATTTTGGTAGTTAAACCTTGATGAAAGACATATATATGAAACATGAAATGTGTATACAATACTAACCTTAAGTGTGTCTAAGATTAAGAAACAAATGATGCAAAGAAACCCTACTAAAGTGTGTTAGAATAGGATCCCTAATGAACATGCACAATGATGAAGACCTACTTTGGGAGATCTCAAATCACCCTAATAAGTCACATTTGATTATACCTTCCTTTCAGTTGAAAGTAGAGATATAGTAGAAGATGGAATCACTTAGGAAACAAGTCATCAATATTTTGGCAATTCTTGATATAGATATATAAATGAGCTCAAAGACCTACCAAAACAACTCAAATTCTACTCGAAGACTTCACTTTCAAATGCTTCTCATTTCTCTTGAATATGAATGCTTAATCTCATGTGAATTTATCTTCCTTATCTAACTTTTTCTAGTGTAAAATGAATGTGAGACTTAGTTTTATAGGCTTCCTATCTAATTTTCCAATTATCAAATCCCAAAAGTGAACATGTGAAACTTGAATTTGAGAGATTAAAATTCTATCAAAAAAATATCCAAAGTTGAGTTTAAGGAAATAAATGAGGACCCATTCACCCATGGGTGAATGGGTCCTGACTTAAAACTTCAAGACTCCTTAAATGTCGAGGCATTAATTTGATCCATAACATTTATTCAATGTGGGTTGTGGTGTCAAGAATTAAATAAAATCATGTAAAATAGGCCTTGGGATTCATGATAAAGGGGTATTAGGGGCTTATTAATGGTATTTTAAAATGAATTAATGAAAAGGTCACCAAAATATGTCCAAATATGTGTGAATTGTACTTTCTCCTAGAAATGGATAACATTTTCTACACTACCTTTAGCCCCCACTTTAGTGACCATATGACACTATGTCCATATGCAAGCTAAAGGAATTATAACAATAAACTTTATAAAAAGGATACTCATATGGATTCATTAGGGAGAATGAAACCCCAACTATAGTCATCTACAAAACCACAATGTTAGGAATCACATCCTAGAACACAGATTGGTTAGTCATTCAAAAATCCTCTTATCAAACTTCTACAAAGAATAAAATTCAAGGGTAGATGTATGCCCCCTAATTTTTCTTGCTTTATGGAGATGGAATCAAGGTAGTCACAAAACCACATTGAATTACTTAAGTCTTATCATAGGGTATTTCCAAACCATACCACATATTGATAAACAATTGATGAAATCAAAAGTTAAATTACAAATCCAATGCAACAAATAGCATAAAAAATGGAGTTATCTAGTCCCCAATATGTTGATTTGAATGAAATATACTTAAAGTAAAATATGCATCAGTTTAATTAAACTAGATATATATGAATGAAAATGACATTTTTATCTCATTTTGACATTTACCTCTTCATAGTTTACCTTGGTGTAGAGTGATCTAGGATGTTGAGCCAACGAACCTATATGCCTCCTAGACTTGACATTCTCCATGATGAGGTGTCATGACACACAATCCGACCTATTGTGAGTGGGTTCTTCATTTCTTTTTCTTCATTTTCATGCATTTATAGTACATTTTTTTACCTTTTTTTAGTATTTTAGGATCCTAGAAAAGATAGTCACAAAGCATCCATCTTTGTCATAAAGTGTCCTTTGTTGGCACAAAGTTTCCACAATTTTCTAAAGTGTCCAGGACCCCCCAATCCAAAAATGGAACATGTGTCTTAGAGAAACTTTAGTTTATTATTTAATTATTAATGGATATATTTTTTAGCATACTATTTTCATTGATTTCAGAAGGGGATCAAGTGTGAGATGGAACTGATCTAGAATGAAGGGTTTTCTAGCATTGATTTCAAAGTGTTGTCATCGATGTCTAAGTGAGATATGGAGTGCAAGTTGCAAAAGTTTCTCAAAATGTTGCAATGTTGACAAAATATTGTCATCCTTCTACAACAGTGGCTTTCAGGTGTTTGAAGGAAAAAAAAAGGCCAAACTTGATATGGGTTTTCTGAGAGCTTCTCAAAAATTTATGTTGTAGGTCAAGAGAATGCATAATGCACTCAAAATTGAATTATTTGTGCTCTCAGAAAAGATTAGGGTTTGTTGATTAAACCCTAGGTGATTACAATCATGGTGACCAATAGTTTTTATGTTTTCACATTGAGTATGCATAGGCAGTAACTAGTCACATAAGTTATAAATTATGTATTTAAAGCCATTCAGTGACTAGCTCCATTACCTACTCATCTAGTTGATGTCACCAGTATGTTCCTTTGGAGATCTAACAGTGTGTGTTCATGGTTAAAAGATCCAACAGCTATAACTGAGGTTCCATGAATCAAAAAAACCTTCTTCAAGTCAACTTGCAGTTTAGTGATGAGGG
This sequence comes from Sequoia sempervirens, assembly GCA_007258455.2. NCBI lineage: Eukaryota > Viridiplantae > Streptophyta > Pinopsida > Cupressales > Cupressaceae > Sequoia > Sequoia sempervirens. The sequence goes on along the minus strand of VDFB02049217.1, from coordinate 10,813,921 downwards.
ATGGAGATGTATCAATAGTTATGATCAAGTTGATTGGACATTGCCCACTAGCCTATTGTGTTTGTGGTGGGTCCCATTAAGCCTCGTGGGGAAGCAGGGAATAGTTGTGATCAAATAGGTTTTGATCAGATGATGGACGATGATAGAGAATAGAACCTTAGTGGGTCTAGTAGGAATGTGGTGAAATATCACCTGATCGCTTCACATCAATGTTGTGAAGTGAAGAATTTGGAGATTTGAGCAATGAGCTTTGTTAGTGGAACATGACATCAACATGTATAGGTTTTAGAATGACGTTGCATCATTGGGTGTTATCACATCACTCTTATTCACCCTTAATACATGAATACTTCACCAATGATCAATGACTATAATGTGGTAGTAGAGAATGACATTAGAGGTGGACACATGGAATTAGCCTACCAGACTGTGGAGATTTTGTGGGTCCATTGTCAAAACTAACAAGATAGTAGGGGATATTGCAGATTAAATAGCAGTTGATCCAACGATGATCAATGTGTCTCTTCACATTACTTAAATGGAAGTTAAAGGCTCATATGAAGTAGCAATGGGTGATGAAGGTAACTAAGGTTCATTAGGGAGAAGGATGAATGTCAGAAGGACCAAATGATTGGTCCCTTCAATATGACCATAAGGGATTAACTGATAGGGAGATTAATGATGGAGATTTAGAGACCATTTATCTAACGATAATGTTTTAACAATGCAATGATGAACGAAGAATGTAGGATCATGGTGTGAAGATAGTTGATCAAAGGTTCAGATTTGAAAGTGAAGATCTCAAATGGCTAGGTCTATGTAAACAGGGTTTCCCTTGTAAACCGACATGGAGAAGAAAATTAAATTTTCTACCTACATCAATGAAAAGTATAATAAATATTTAATGCACATAATGGCTGCATAGATGGCTATATAATTTGGGATTGAGATAAAATCAAATGATCAAAAGGATGCATTAAATGCATATAAAATCCTATGGTTTGATAGAGTGAATAAAGAAAATTCCCTACACCAGAAATTAATGTCGTGCAGCTCAATGCAGGAGAATGGCAGTGTAGAAGGTATCTCAGAAATATAATAGAAGATCTATAGGTGATGGATAATCCCAAGGAAACCATTATTAGTTAGCAACTACACAAAATGTATGATGAAAAATATTGTCTAAGGGAGATGTAAGTGTGTGAAGTTGAGAAGAGAAGAGAGTGCACAGTGTAGAAAGTGATGTTGAGCTCTTGAGGCAGACAAAGAATACACTAAAAGAAAGAGAGTTGTAGAAGGTGTATGAAGGTGCATTGAGGTGGACTGGGAATTTAATAAAGAATAAGGAGAAGAATAAAGTTGAACTAGTGGTGCAGAGTAGAGAAAGTGAGTTTTTGAGAGAGCAACATAAATTTGAGCAATTACAAAGTAAGCTATAACATTGATTAGTGTTCTTAATGAAAAATTTGTATTAATAATTTATGTTGTGAATTTGATACGTTGGTGCCATTAGATAACTGAGTTGGTGCTTATTTTAGTGGATTGGAGTCTCTGTAGGGTTGGTTCCCTTAAAAGTTGTAACAAAAAGTTTCTTTGTGAGGTTGGATTAGGATAGTAGCTCCTAGCATCATTTTCTCACCATGGTTTTTCCCATCTTGAGTTTTCCATATATATTGTGTGTTATGAGATGGTTGATTGTGTGCTTTTTTATATTTTGTAATTCATATTTCAATTTACACACTAAGTGTCTTAGAAGTCAGTCTGCTCAAAAGAATAAAGGGTTAAAATTTTAGAATCTACTGATTCACGCCCACCTCTTAGTAGATTATTGTTTTCCAACAATTGGTATTAGATCCCTAGGTTCCCTAGGAGAAGCTTATCCATCTTTGGCATATTCTTGGATTTGTGCAAAAAATGGCCAATAAAGAAAGTCCCTCCACAAACAAGCCTCCCAAGTTCAATGGGATAGGTTATACTTTTTGGAGTTTATTGATGAAGACATACTTGGGATCTTTAGGGTTTGATGTATGTATCTCTATTGTGAATGGTTACATACCACCTACCACACCCCTTACTGATGCTATAGGAAAATGAGACTATGAGAATAATGAAAAAGCTTGGTTTTCTATAACAAACAACTTGTCAAGATCTATGCATAGCAAATTCATGTATTCTAGGAATACACAAATGTCTAGGATACATTGAAGAAGATCTACGAAGGAGATGAAAAGGTAAAAATGGCCAAGATTCAAGTATTGAGAGCCAAATTTGAAGGCCTAAAGATGATAGAAGAAGAGAAGACTATAGAATATCTTCAAAGAGTTAAGGGTATAGTAAACTCCATTAGAGGATATGGAGAAGAAGTAAAAGAAGAGGTCATTGTGCTGAAATTTCTTAGATCAATGACATACAAGTATGACTCTAAGATATCAACAATAGAGGAAGGAAAATAAATAAAAAAAATTACTCTTAATGAGCTACATGGCATATTCACTGCATATGAGATGAGGATGGGAGATGCAGAGCCATCCAAGAAAGAAGTTTCCTTCAAGGTGGCTAGCAAAATAAAGGATGAAGCACCTAAGAAAGATAAAACTAAAATCACCACATCTAAACAAGCAAAGACTAATGAGGAAGAATAAAAATTAATTAGAATATTAAGAAGAGGATTTGGAAAGTTCAAAGGTATGTTACCTTTCAAATGATTTGATTATGGTAAAATAGGGAATTTTTCTTTTGAATTCCCCTACAAGAAAGATGAACCTAGACATGAAGAAGACTGTAAGATGAAGAAAACCTATTGTTGTAAAAATAATAATTTTGGAAAGAAAAAGAAGAGCCTATATATTCAGGAAGAAAGTGATTCATCTAATGCTAATGATAGTTTAGATGATGATCTTGATCGTGCTCTTGTCATGGAAGAAGAGAAGGAAGAATTTCTTTTAATGGCTAAGGACTCAGTGAAATAGAAATATGGTATGGGAAAACATCTTGGTGAAGAAGAAGCTGAAATTGATTTGGAAGGAGAACTTATTTCTTCCTTAGAAGATCTTGAAATTTTGAGAGATGAAGCTGAGGAACTAAAAAAGGAGAATAAAAAGCTATAAAGCGAGCTTGAGGAATCTAATCAGATGGTAGTAAATCTGAAACTTCAAGTGGAGGAAGCCATACGAATGCAAGAAGTGATGAAAACCAAAGTAGGACCTAAAATAGATAGATGCATGAAGCTTGAGGAAGAAGTAGTTGCATTAAGAAAGGACTTGGAGAAATCTAAAGAGCAAGTTGAAAGAGGGTTAAAGCTAAAAGGTGGATCAAAATTTTTGGATGAGTTGTTGAGCACTCAAAAACCCTCTAACAAAGATAAATATTGTTTAGGAATGGAGAAAGGAAAGAATTCATTTGTAAATGAGTCTAAAAAATTTTATGAAAGATTTAGGGTAGAAAAAAAATCAAGTTCAAATTGTGAGAAGTCATGTAAGAAAGATGTTGATGGAGAAGAAAAGAAGTATGTTGAATTGAAGAAATCAAATGAAGTAAATAAGCTATAGTAGAAAAGAAGATTAATCACTCAGTCCAAGATCAACAAAAGAAATAGAAAAACATGACAAAACTAGATGTAGATGGATTTACACAAGTACATAATTCAAGGAGGCTAAGATAAAGAAGACCACCTCATCTGACTCGAGGAAATACTATGACTAGGTATTCTTCATACTTTCATGGGTATTGTTATACATGTAATTGGTTTGGTCATAGGGCTAGAGAGTTTAGATTAGTTCCTAAGGGGAATACAATTTATTTAAGCAAAAATCCATTTTCTCCCTTAGTTGATATGAGTGTAATTTTCTACAACTGTAATGATTTTGGTCATATAGCTAGAAATTGTAGAAAAAAATTTATGAGAAAAATGTTTAGTCAAAGAAAAAGAACTAAAACCCAAAAATGGAAAAGGAATCTAAGGTTCCTAAGGAAGAGGGAGAGAATATTGAAAAGATACCTAAGAAAGTGTAGCAAGAAAAAGAGTAGAGTTCTACTCAATCTATGATTTCTCAAACTACATTGCATGCAAAGAAACAAAGTTTGTAGGAAATTGATAGTGGCTACTCCAAGCATATGACTATAAATAAAAGCAATTTCATTAAACTCAAGAAGTGCAAAGAAGGATTAGTAAGCCTAGGAGATAATTATCTTATTAAGATTTTTGGTAAAGGAATCTTGATTTTAGATGGGAAGAATAAAACAAAATATGTCCTTTATGTTGAAGGGTTGAAACATAACCTTCTAAGTGTTAGCCAAATGTGTGACAATGGTTACAAAGTTACATTTAACTCTGAAGGATGCAAGATAAGAAAGAATGATAAGAAAATTTCACAAGGAGTTAGGACTGGTAGCAATCTCTACAACCTCTATGAAGTAAAAGGCCAAAATTTTCTAATAAATAAAGTATATGAGAGTTGGTTGCCACATAGAATATTGGGGAATGCAAATTTTGACAATCTGGTAAAAATAAGCTCAAAAGGGCTAGTAAGAAACCTACCAAATATAATTAATCCTACAAATACTACCTACAAAGGATTCCAACAAGGAAAGAAAAAAAGGGTTAAGTTTCCAACAAAGGATTATTCAACCACAAAACCCTTACAAATAGTTCATATTGTTTTATGTGTTCCCACAAGGACAAGAGGGATACAAGGTGAGAGGCATTTCATGCTACTGATTGATGATTACAACATAGTGGCATGGGTAATCTTTCTAATGGAGAAGGCTGAGGTATTTGAGAAGTTTAAGATATTCAAGAAGCTTGTTGAAAAAGAAACTAGTAGGAGGATCAAGTGCTTAAGATCAAATAGAGGAGGAGAATTCACATCAAGTTAATTCAGTAGGTATTGTGAAGAACATGGAATTAAGAGGCAATATTCTACACTAAGAACTCCACAAAAAAATGGAGTTGTAGAGAGAAAACACATAATAGTTAAATATATGGCAAGAGCAATGTTGAGTGAGGGCAAGTTGATAGACATTTTTTGGAAGGAAGCAGTTCATACTATAGTATACATTCAAAACAGAGCTCTTCTAAGAGTAAACAGTGGCAAGACTCCATATGAACTATGGTATGATAGATCTATCAAGTATTTCAAGGTATTTGGTAGAAAATGCTACATAAAAAGAGAAGATGAAAATTTTGGGAGTTTTGATTCAAGGTGTGATGAAGGAATATTTTTAGGATATTCCACCTAAAGCAAAGCTTACAAATGTTACAATAAGAGGCTACACAAGATGGTGGAAAGGATCAATGCCAAGATTGATGAGGATGTAAATCATATTACACCCAACATAACCAAACTTGAGATTGAATCTAAATATGAAGAAGAGGTTGTTGTGGATGAAGAAAGCAAGGAAGAATTGTGTGAACCAAAGATTGAAAGAACACCTACAAGGTATGTGCAAAAGGATCATTGAGCATATCAGATAATTAGTGACAAAAATGAGGGAGTTTTGAGCAAGAGAAAACTTGGAAAGAATAAGGAACAAGTAAATTTTTCTCTCCTGTCACAAATTGAACTAAAAATATTATATGAATCAAGCAACAATGAGAGTTGGATAAAGGCCATGGAGTAAGAATTAAATCAGATTGAGAGGAACAAAACATGGGAATTAGTTTTTAGACCCCTAAGAAAATATGTAATTGGTACAAAATGGGTGTTTAGAAACAAGCTAAATGAAAATGGAGCAGTTGTGAGGAACAAGGAAAGACTTTTGTGCAAAGAGTATGCACAAGTTGAAGGTATTGATTTTGAAGAAAAATTTTCACATTTAGCAAGATTAGAATCAATCAAAATTTTTCTTGCATTCTCAGTGTATAATGGATTTAAAGTATATTAGATGGATGTTAAATCTGCATTTCTGAATGGAAACCTTGAAGAGGAAGTTTACATTGAACAACCAGAAAATTTTCAACTTTCAAAAGAAGAGGATTATGTATGTAGATTAAAAAAGGCATTGTATGGTCTAAAACAAGCACATAGTGCATGGTATTCTAGATTAGAACAATATCTACAACAACAAGGATTCAAAAAGGGATGTGCAACTAGTAACTTGTATTTAAAATCTCAAAGTGATCTCATGATTATTGTTATTGTATATGTTGATGGCATCATTTTTGGAGGGAGCAATGATAGAATGTTTAAGATATTTGCTACACATATGCAAGATGAGTTTTAGATGTCAATGCTAGGGAAGTTGTCATTTTTCCTTGGCTTACAAATTCTACAAATTGATAATGGGATATTCATATCTCAAACTAAATATGCTAAGGAAATTCTTAAGAAGTTTGACATCGAAGATAGTAGAATAATTAGTACCCCCATGATAACTAGTTGTAAATTGAGTAAATCAGGTGAGTCACCAGAGGAAAATCAAACAATGTATAGGTCAATGATTGGAAGCTTGTTGTATTTAACTACATCAAGGCTAGATATTATGCAAGCAATATGTTTAGTGAAAAGGTTTCAAGACACACCAAAAGAATCTCATGTTAGTGTAGTAAAAATAATATTTAGATACATCAAAAGTACTATTGACTATGGGTTATGGTACCCAAAGAGCAAGGATTTTTCTTTAATAGCATACACAGATGTAGATTGGGCAGGAAATGTAGATGAAAAAAAAAACAACTAGTGGAGTAATCTTTCTAGGAAACAAGTTAGTTTGTTGGATGAGAAAAAAGAAAGAATCAGTCACTCTTTCCACTACAGAAGCAGAGTATGTTGTAGTAGTAGCATGTTGTACTCAATTCCTATGGATGAAGTAGAAACTTAAGGACATCAAGGTAGAGTACAAAGAACCTATCTCAATTCTTTTTGATAATTCAATTTCTATAAAAATATCAAAGAATCTAATGATGCACTCTACAAAAAAACACATATCTATTAATTATCACTTCATAAGAGAGAAGATTGTAGATAATGAGGTTAGAATGGAGTATGTTCCAACCAAAGAAAATTTAGCTGAAATTTTCACCAAGCCTCTTCCCAAGGACCAATTTGAATATCTGAGGAATAATTTGGGAGTAATTCATCCCACATCATATCACTAGACACTAGTGATAGGACATGAGTCCAAGGAGAGCTTCACTTGTACTTCATTCATCCCTAGGAATGGAAAGAAAAGATCAAGTCAAATAACAATGGTTTTACAAATTTCTAATGACTTGATGGTTGCATAATCAAAGATTCCCATTTTCTTTTTGAATTTCTTGTCAAAGGGGGAGTATAATGTTAGGAGGAGTCCGCCCTTTTCCATTGATGTCAAAGGGGGATAATGTGAGTAAATTCTCAAAATAGGAACATGGTGAGTGGATTTCTTAAATGGTTTAATTAGTATAGAGCTATAATGTTACATGGTTCAATTGGTATCAAATCAGTTATTTAATGGGCATGAGTATTTAGTTTTTCCATCAATGAAAAAGGGGTAAATTGTTATCATTGATGTCAAAATGGGATTAGGTGTGAGATGGAACTGATATGGAATGAAGGATGTGTTGGAATTGATGTCTAAGAGTTGTCATTGATGTGTAAGTGAAATATGGATTGCACATTGCAAAAGTTTCTAAAAATATTGCAATGTTGACAAAATATTGTCATCCTTATGCAATAGTGGCTTTTAGGTGTTTGAAGGAAAAACAAAGGTTAGATTTGATATGGGTTTTCTGAGAGCTTATTAGAAATGTATGTTGTAAGTCCAAACAATGTATAATGCACTCATAATTGAATTATTTGTGTTCTTGGAAAAGATTAGGGTTTTTTTACTAAACCCTAGGTGCTTGTAGTCATGTTGACCAACATTTTTTATGTTTTAACATTGACTATGCATAGATGGTAACTGTTCACATAAGTTATAACTTATTTCTTTAAGCTCATTCAATGACTGACCCCATTACCTAGACATCTGGTTGATGTCGACAGTTGTTCCTTTGGAGATCTGATGGCTATCATTGAGGTTCCATTCATCATGGAAAGCTTCTTGAAGTTGGCTTGTAGTTCAAGAATGAGTGATGGAGATGTATCAATGGCTACAATCGAGTTGATTAGACAATGCCCACTAGCCCATTATGTTTGTGGAGGGTCTCAATTAAGCCTCGTGAGGAAGTAGTGAATGGTTGTGATCAAACAAGTTTTGATTAGACGATGCATGATAATGGGGAATAGAATCTTGGTGGGTCCAACAGACATGTGGTGAAATATCACCCACTTCACATTATTGTTGTGAAGCAAAGCGTTTAGAGATTTGAGCAATGAGTGATGTTAGTGGAACATGACATCAACATGTATAGGTGTTGGAATGTTGCTACATTGATGGGTGTTAGCAAACCACTCTTATGCACTCTTAAGACACAAAGACTTTAGTGATGAGTAATGAGTATAATGCGGTAGTGGAGAATGATGTCAAAGGAAAAAACATGGCATTAGCTTGCTAGCCCATGGAGATTGTGTGGGCCTATTTTTAGAACTAATGGGATAGCGAGGGACAATGTAGATTAAATGGAAATTGGTCCAATGATGATCAACGTATCTCTTCACATTGCTTAAATGGAAGCTAAAGGCTCATATGAAGTAGTGATGGGTGATGAAGGTAACTAAGGTTCATTGAGGAGAAGGATGAATGTTGGCAGTGTATGCAACCTAAAATGGTCACCTAGACTTTGGGCCTCATTTATTTAATTTATCAACATCAACTTTCTGAATCAATGATTGTCGCATTTTCAAATCAAATTTCTTAATCAATTCATAACTATTTCAAATGTTTCAATTTTCCCTAAGGTTTGAATGCTTCATTAATTTTATTTAATCAAAAGAAATAAATCCCTTAATAAATAAAATAATGTTATTTAATTGAAGTTAATATTACTTAAATAAAATGATGCTATTTAATTAAATCTATTTTTAATTAAATAATTGTATTTTATTTTATTAATATTCATTTCTAAATACATAATCTTATTTTATTTTATTAAAAGAGATATTATCATCTTAAATTAAATAAAATAAATGAAATGTCCTCTCAAGAATATCTGTGATGAAAAAAGGAAACAAATTAGTTAAAAGGGAAATAAACTAAAAAAAGAATTCCAATCAAGATTTGTTTCTATTTTTCTATTTATCCCACATTGCTTCTGAATTTGCCTTCAATTCTACTTTTGCCTATAAAATGAGCCCTCTCATTCTCATTTCAAAAAGATCATGAATTTTTACATCAGACTTATGCTACAAATTTTCTTGAATTTTATCATTTGAGATTACACATTAGTTTGATTTTATAAGCATCTTAGTTTTAGAGCATATAGTTTAATATTACATTTTAGCTTAATTTTCATAGTAGATTAATTTGAAAAGTAATTCATTTATGGCATTGCATGTAGATCAATTTTCATTTCAATAAATTAGTTTTGTTTATTGCATTTTACAGTCATTTAGATTAGTTTTCATTGTTGTATTGTAAGAACAGGATTCATGGAGATTGGCATTCTTGCTTCTCCTCTTTGAATCTCTCGTTCCGAGACTGTATTTGCAGGGGTAACTGGGTCAATCTGAGGGCCACAATATCTATCCCTACTCTTCTCGGATAGAGAGCTATGAATTGATTTGCAAGGACTCATTATTGAGTATCCTTGCATGCAAGGATTCACAGAAGTATAACATATTTTCAGTTATACAGGCAGGACCAAATGATTGGTCCCTTCAAAATGCCAATAAGGTAGGAACTGATAGGGACATCAATGATGGGTATTTAAAGATTGTTTATCTGATGATCATGCATTAAACATATGACAATGAATGAAGGATGTATGATCATTGCATGAAGGAAGTTGATTGATGGTTCAGATTTGAAAGGGAAGATCACAAACAACTAAGTCTATGTAAATAGGGTTTCACCTGTAAACTAACATGGAGAAGAAAATTAAATGTTCTACTTGCATGAACTACAAGTGTAATGGATATTTTATGTGCATAATTGTGGCATTGATGGCTACAAAAGTTGGGATCAAGATCAAATTGAATTATCATAAGGATGCATTAAATTCATATTCGATCCTATGGTTTGATAGAGTGAAACAAGAAAATTCTTTACACCATAAATTAATGTTGTGCAACTCAATGTAGGAGTATGGAAGTGTGAAAGATATCCCAGAACTCTAACAAAAGATATATAGGTGATGTAGAATCCTAAGGAAATCATTGTTAGTTAGCAACTACAAAAAACATATGATGAAAAATATTGTCTAAGGGAGATGTAAGTGTGTGAAGTTGAGAAGAGAAGAGAGTGCATGGTGTACAAAGTGATGTTGAGCTCTTGTGGAAGACATAGAATACATTGAAACAAAGAGAGCTATAGAAGGCATATGAGGGTACATTGAGGTGGATCAAGAATTCACTAAAGAAGGAGAAGAGAAAAGTTGAACTAGTGGGGTGCAAAGCAAAGAAAGTGAGTTGTTGAGAGAGCAATAGAAATTTGAGTAGTTATAGACTAAGTTGTAACATTGATTAGTGTTCTTAATGAAAAAATTGTATTAATCATTTGTGTTGTAAAACTAATAGGTTAGTTCCATTAGATAATTGATTTGGTGCTCAATTTAGGGGATTGGAGTCTCCTTGGGGTTGGTTCCCTTAAGAATTTTAACAAAAGGTTTATTTGTGAGGCTAGATTAATACAATAGCTCCTAGTAGCATTTTCTCACCATGGTTTTTCCCATCTTAGGTTTTCCATGTATATTGTGTGTTATGTGCTTCTTGATTGTGTGCTTTTTTAATTTTGTAATTAGTATTTCAATCTACATAGTTAAGTTTCTTAGAAGTTAGTATGCTTAAAATATTAAAGGGTTAAAATTTTAGAATCTATTGATAACCCCCCCTCTCATTAGATTATTATATTCCAACAATATTTAGGATTTACTTTAATTATTTTATCATTTAGATCTATCCCTAAGCCCAAAAAATATTTGAGGGAAACATTTTTTCTCCACTGAGACCTCATCACCTGACTGTTAGAGCATGAGATCAACATTCTACAGGATAGATGATTATTCTAGGTGTATGTTATGCCCTCGATAAGATATCATGATTCCATGTTGTTATCCTTAGTAAAGAGGTGGGATGTCGATACCTACACCTTTCATCTACCTACTAGTGAGGTGACTATTACATTAAAGTACATACACTACATCTTATAGTGACCCATCTGAGGCAAGGTTGTGCACTCGATCGATGAGTGGGAACATGAGGCTATGTGAGATGGTATCTTATATTCTCTAGGGCACCCTATTCAAGAGTCAATTATCGGGCCTCACGTTGAGCTTAGATGGCTACTACACATGTAGACACCATTACTTTGATAGATTATAATAATTACTACAACACTCACACTAGTTCCTCATAGACGAGGGGCCCATTTAGATGGGGGATTGGTTCACATTATTTAAGATATGGAGCAACATCAGACCGTCTATGCCTAGGTTTGCAATATGTTGGCTCATTTGTACTATGATCTTAGGTGATTTGTATACCAAGAGTTGGATAATATAATGCACTATACACTCTTATAAGTGTGGTATTTTTAGCATATCATGTGTACTAGACCCATAGCTATAGTTATGGGCTATCCACGAACCTATAAGTTATCCACTAATATTATCATTGCGGGAGGGAGATTTTCTTCATTGGCATGTTAGATTTGATTGATTGGGGGAGGGTGATATCTCATGGATACCATATCTCAAGATACCATAGTGGGAAAATGATAAACATGAGCTAGTCAGACTTCAGTAGGATCAATATGTTCTATGATGACATGACTATATAGTAATACCATTATATTACGATCATGTCATTTGCCAATTTGGTTAGATACAATTTAAACCATAGGCTTGACCCTAATTACTATGATCAACACAGAGTGCCCCTAGGACTACAGACAATCATCATATTACTATTGAGGATGTGTACATTAGTGATTCAAAGGATGAGGGTCATGACATGACCCCAATCTCTAAAGTTGAAGATGTAGGAACTACACCATCCTATGACCATTGGTGGGTTGGAGCATGACCATCCCATGTATTTCCTAGACATCACCCTATGGGCCATGTAGGACCTCTTCCAAGGTGTGGAGATGATAGGGACAATGAATAGGTTGAAAGAGATATAGATGATGATGATATAGTTCCTAACATATTTCTATATGAGGAAGAAGATGAGGATACTTAGTCTATGAGTGAGGAAACTAATGAGATAGGTGAGGATCTAGTTTCCCCTAAGAGGAGAGATCTACTTCCTACACAAGTCACAATATCACATGGATCAATTGCAGTAGAGATCCACATTCACGAGTGGGGGGAGGCCAATAGTAGTAGGTCATTCACACTTCCATTATAGGAGGGGACCATTGCTACATGGTTATACCCCGATTGGTAGACTAGAGATAAAGGTTATGATGTGATTTTTATGCTTTCATTACACTTTTACCTTTATGTATATGCTTTATATATATCATGATGTGTACTAATACCTTTTTATGATTTCTATCTTGCATGGTCCACATGAGAGTGTGATGAGCTCTACCAACGAGTGACCACTTATATAGTACCTCCCTTGCACACAAAGGATGATATACCCTCAAAGTACATGGCCCCACCTTCCATGGGGCAACATGTAGACCTCTTTGAGCTAGTAGTGAGATTGGGTGTGGCATATGAGACTGCCACCAGTCATGCTGACCAAGTTCTAGCAAAGCTTTCAACACTTTGAGAATCTTGAGGTCCAACTAACAACAAGATGAAGGACACCCTATGAGCAGACATCTTGAGGCTACTAGGGGAGCTTGCTATAGTGTAGGCATACAAAGACCACATCGAGAGAGAGAGTGAATTGAGGCACTCATATGGGAGGCAAGAGTGGTTTGACAGATGGAGGGCCTACAACCATCCATGAGAAAGTCACAATCGCATTCTACTATATCTCAAGAAATGTGAGCACCACTAGACCTCAAGGGGTCTAGCAATCAAAGACCCTACTAGCATTTTATTTTTTATTATATGTACTTTAACTCTTTATGCATAATATTTATATGAGAATTTATGTTTTTGTTCTTATGAGATTATGTTGAATTAGATGTCAATGCGATTTATTGAATAATCCTTAGCTCGTATTTAATAAATGTCTTTATGTCTAATGTTTATGTGATCTAATTAAAAATCTTAAGTTTACATTAGATGCTGCATTGTGATTAAGTATGTTATGTTAAATTAAATGCACTTAAGATCTAACTTCTAGAAAACTAAATGAATATAAGGATATCATCTAACACAACATAGGATATGATTTTGAATAGTATGCAAAATAAAGTAAGAATTCAAACCAACTTGAACAATCACCTTAGACTCTAAGGCACACCAAGATCATTTGTCAAAGAAGGAAGCAATGTGAGATAAAAATAGAACACCATCTATTTAATCTTACAACACTCCATCAATACTATTCAAATATGATGTTAGGTTTAGTACTAACACAAATTCATGGAATTGATAGGTTTTTTTAGAGGTGTACCATCCATTTCTATTAATGGATAGGCACTAGACCCATAATTTTATTCAATTATAAAAGGTCCTATTCAATTAGGGATGGACTTTCCTTTTTCATTTGGGCCAACATTTATGTTACATTGATTCTCATATAACACTACGTAACCTTTATTAAATGCATGAGAGATGATATGATCGTTATAACTATGTTCCATTCATTTGAAATAATATTGGAGATGGTATGGAGCATTGATACATTGTTCATCAATAATTTCAAGATGATGCAATCATTGTTCTTTATAGGTATTGTCATTGATGAGAACTTTAAGAGCAATTTGCAATGAAGGAATTTCTAAATCCAAGGGAATTATTACATTGACACCATAAACAAGGATGTAGGGAGTGCTTCCTATAGATGTTATAATACTTGTACGATAAGCCCACAATGCATAATTTAATTGAGTGTGCTAATCTTTATTATGCTTACCATTTTCCTTAAGATTTGTTCAAGAGTCTTGTTAGTTGATTCCACTTGACCATTTGATTTTGGGTAATATCATATTGAAAAATGATGTTGCATATGAAAATTTTCCAAGAATCTCTTCACTTCATTGTTCTTAAATAGAGTTCCATTATCCAAAACTAATGTGGAAGGGAGACTAAAGCAAGCAACAATGTGTTCCAATATGAAACAACATATTGTATTAGCTATTGTGGAATGGTGGATAGTCTCTACCCATTTTGTGAAATAATATATCACAATAATTATGAATGTATGTCCATCAGAAGAGGGTGGTGATATTTTTCCAATAAGATCCAAATCCAAAATTGAGAATGGTCAAATAGGAAATTGGGCATGAAGCTTGGAAGAAAGAGCATGAATCAAATTGTCATGTTCTTGACATTTATGAAATTTATCAATGTGACCAACATAATCTTGTTTCATATGTCTCCTATAATATCCTATATGGATTAATTTTTGAAATAATGATCTTCCTCCAAAATGTCCTCCACAAGCACATGCATGACCTTCTTCAAGTGCTATAGGGATTTCAGATTGTTTAAGAAATCTAAGCAAGAAACCATCAAATGAATATCTATATAGAACGTTTGCTAGAATTATGTACTTAGATGCAAGTTTTGAAAGATGAGATCAAGTGTTCTTAGTTGTAGGTTTAGGAAAGGTACCTTATTTTAAGTAGTTATATATCGTTGTGTACCATTCACTAGATTTTTTGACATTGGTTAATAGAACTTCTTTAACTTTTTCATCGATCAAAGGTTTTTCAGATTGTTTGTATTGTGAATTTGAAATCGAAAAAAGGGTCTTTAGGAGATACAAGGGAGGTGACACTCACCATTGTATCTACATGTCGATTATCCTTTCATGGTATGTTTTCCATGGTAGATGATTCAAATGTATCTAATAATGTCATTGTGAGGTCTTTATATTGAATGATTTTATCATGTTTTGCTTGCTATGAACCATTTATGTGTTTAATGACTAATTGAGAATCACCAAAATATAGAAATGTGTTGAACACCTAAGGCTAACGCTACATGTATACTAGCAATTAAAGCTTCATACTCTCCGCTCTTGTTTGTACATAGGAATTTTAGATGTTAGGGTAAGGGAATAGAACCATCAAAATAAAATTCCCAACTTCGGAGCTAGTTTGACACTTAGAACCATCAAAATAAAATTCCCATGTTTATTTTTCTCTTTCGATAGTCAACACACTTTTATCAAGGAATGAGTCCATATTAGGTAATGCAAGGGGAGAACCTGAGTGTCAACTAAATAGTTGGTTAAGGTTTGTCCTTTAATTTCATTTTGAGAGACAAATTTAAGATCAAACTCAGTTAACAACATAACCCATTTAGCTAAGCATCCTAATAAATCGGTTTTAACAAAAATATGTTTTAAAGGATCAAACTTTTTCATCACATGAATTTTTGCATTTAGCAAGTAATGTATCAATTTACTAGTAGAAAATACAAGATCCAAACATTTTTTTCTATCATTGTATACTATGTGAAGTAATCAATAAAAATTTTGGCTAATGTGATAAGCAGGATGGTGTCTACCACTATCACCTTGTTGAGCCAACATTGTTGCTAGAGCATGGGTTGATGCTGCTATATAAAGGATGAATGGTTTCTCTTGCATAGCAAGTTGTAAAATAGGTGGAATAGTGAGATAATCTTTCAAACTATCAAAGGATTATCTACAATCCTCATTCCACTTAAACTCAACTTCTTTCTTAAGGAGGTGTGTGAAGGGTAATGTTTGATCTACTAAGGATGCTACAAAATGACGAATAGCTTGAATTCTCCCTTGTAGGATACGCAACTAAGAAATGTTTTTAGAAGGTGGAATGTTAATGATAGCATCAATTTTATTTGTGTCCACCTCAATGCCTCTATTAGATACTATAAAAAAATTCCACTATCCACACCAAATACACACTTTTTTAGATTCAATCTCATGTTATACTTTTTCAAATATTTTCCAAAGGATATTCACATTTTCTTGACGAGTAAAGATTTTTCTAGGATATCATCAACATAATCTTCCAAAACCTTGTGTATGTAATCATGAAATATCAACATCATAGCACTTTGATATGTTACACCTATGTTCTTTAATCCAAAAGGCATAACCACCCAATGAAATGTTCCCCAAGTTGAAGTAAATGTTTTCTTGTATTGATATTGAGGGTTGATAAATATTTGATTATATCCTAAGAATTTGTCCATGAATGACAACAAAGAATGTCCTATAGTCAAATCTACAATCATGTTAATATTAGGAAGGGGAAAGTCATCCTTTAGAGATGATTTATTAAGGTCATGAAAATCCATACACATCCTAATAAGATTATCAGGTTTTATGGCTACAACAATGTTTGAGATCCATGGAGAATAGTAAAGAGGTCATATAAAGCCAAATTTAAAGAGTTTTAAATCTCAACCTTTACCAATAAAGATATATTAGGATTCATCTTTTGTATCTTTTATATTACTAGTTTATCATCTTGTTCACGAACTATGTTGTGTGTCACTAACTTAGCATCAATACCTAGCATATCCAAATAAGTCCAACCAAAGATTTCATGAAATTTGTGTAATAATGTTGCATGATCTTCTTGTTCATCCTCATCAAGACACTTTCCTATTTAAATTACTCTTTCTTTGTTAGATGTATCTATCAATATGTTGATTGTATCTCCCATAAGAAGTGTATTTTATCTCAAAATTTCATAATTATGTTCTTCTTTATAACTATCAACATCTTTGAGTTCCTTTTTTCATCCACTTGTTTAGTACTAACCATAGCACAAGTGACTCCTCATTTCTTAGGGGGAGTGAATGATGTATCATAAACTCCTAGAATTTATTTCAAAGCTTCATCATCTTCAAATTATTCCAATGATTCCTTGCATGTTGTATCAATCAATTTAGGATGCTTCACAATGAGAGTTATCTTAGAGGAACTACACATGATGGTGTTAATATTGAGTGAAGGTCCTTTTTTTTATTTTGTTATATTAGAAGGACAATATATCAAAGACCACTTTTTGTTTCTTGTGTGTTAGGCTCTATAAGAACACAGATGCCATGTTCTTTTCTTTCACATCCCTTTCCACTATAACCAAGTTATTTCAAGAGCTCATAACCATTTCCATAAATTTGTTCCATCTCTTTTAGATTTGGTGGTTGTTGATATTCCACTTCATCAAAGTTTGTTGTCTAAATTATGCCCTCTTCTAAATTGGATGAAGTAAATGCTTGTGAGGGTTCTTTTGAGTTTTGTGTTGACATTAACATTGATTTTTTTTCTTTTTCAAGTTGTTTTGTTGTCATCTTGTATCCTCCCATGAATATTGGTGTGAAATCCAAGGAACCCAAATCATCTTCTAATAACTTTGAATTCTTCAATATTATTCTCTTTCTCTTGTTCTTATATTATTTCAACTTTTGAAGTAGGTATCAATATTTCCACAGGACTTTATTTATCTTTTTTAGTGTGAAAACAACTTTCAAGTTCAGGTTCAACCTTAAGTGTGTAAAATTTATTGTTGTAAATATACTTCATTAAATGATGAAGAGTTGAAGGCACTACCTACATTTCATGAATCCATGGTCTACCTAAAAGAATATTATATGAAAGATCATGAGGTATAACATGGATAGTTGTTTGCAATGTAGCTTTTCCAATAGTAACAAGTAATGTGATCACAACAAGTGGTTGTTTTCCTATTTTATCAAATCCATGAATGGACAATGAATCAGGTTCATTCTACTCTTGTTAATCCCAAGCTTATCCAAAAGGTTCACACTACACACATTAAGGGTTGAGCCATTTTCAACAAGGGTTCTCTTTATTTCTTTCCTATTAATAATGAAAATTATCATGAAAGATTCATATTATTTCTTAACTTCCAAGGAGGGTAACTCACTTTGGTGAAAAACAATATCTAGATTAACAACATTCTTTCATTGAACTAGGGATGCCACAACATTGTAAGAGTTGTTGATGAACTTGAATAGCCAGGATCACCTGCAAAACCAAGATAAACCTTCCACATGAGAGCATCAAGAGATACAATGTTGGAATATAGTGCAATAAAAAAATGATATTATCACACACTAAATGATACAATATGCCTCAACTCTCCCTTGAATTGATTGAGTTAATATGAACTCATCTAGACTTGCTTTGGACTTGATAGAAGGGAGAGGTGAGTGAAAAATATATCACACAATATGGGAAAATAATTCCAAGAGGGGCAATAACTCCCAAATAACCAAATTAGGTGGGAGTTATGCCTACTTGGAAAATGCCAAATAGGTGGCATAACCTACTCAGAAAGAGACAAATGAGTGGTTTTGTGAGGTGGCATATAAGGCCAAAAGAGGGTGTGAAACTCAACCACCCAAGTGTAAGTGGGAGCAACACATGTAATCAATGGATTACACCATGTGTCCTCACATGAACCACATCTCCTATAACCTAAGGTATGATTAATAATGTGTAGGAAAAATAATATTAAAAAATCTACATTAACACCCCCCCTTAAGCATAGCTTAGGTGGGTGAGAATACACAAAGATGCAAATATAGGTCCCGGCTACAAGGCCATGTTAGGTACCCATGTACAACAATGAAATATCTCAAGGATGAGAAAGAGAAAACCTATAGGAAAAAAAATCCTCCCCCAAAAGAGAAGAAGAAGAGAGACCATATAGTCCCCAAATATAGAATCTACTGCATTGTTGGTGAATTCTCCACACAAGATGTTGAAGATGATCCAAGATCACCAAAACAATATTCCTCCCCTTAGGAAGAAAGAAAACCAAGGATGTATACAAGATATCTTCCCGTTCATGAAAGGAATATGAAGGAAGAATGCATGATGTCTCTGAATTCTATTCAGGTGTCCCCATGTCGATGTTGAAAGTTGTCACCATCAAATCAGGTGTTCTAGGCCACACTGCAGAAGATGACAATCTAGAACCTAGTGGAGATGGATGTAGAACAAAATCTGAAGACAAAGATATCTCCTCTGAAGACAAATGTGCATCCTCCAAATTTTGCTCAAAAGTATCCACAATCATGCCAAATTGTGATGAATGATCATGTGGAGAATGAACAAGAGGATCCAATAGTTCTTCCACAATAACTGAAGAAGAATAAACCTCATCAAAGAGAAGATGAATGTCATGAATAGTGTCTCCCAAGTCTAAAACATGAGACCCCATAAATAAACCTACAAAGTCTATCAAGTAGACATTTGAAGTAGCTATATCTGGAGGACAATGTGTATCCTGTTGTACTAAATCACAAGAAGCCATGAATGTAGCAACCCAAGTATCTTCAAATGCAATAGTAGATGAGGATGTGATCTCAATAGGAGGAGGAGAAGCAAGAAGAGAAGTCTCTTTTTTAGCTAGACATTCAAGACATTTATTATCCTCAAGCTCCTCTAAAGTATCATCATCATAGGGTTTATTATCAGCATCATCAAGAGGAATTAAACAATTTACAACAAGATCATATGGGAATGGAGAGATATGATGGTCTCCAAAAATCTCCCAAATCTTGGTCCAAAGTGTGGTGGGCACTCAATATGTGAGATCTCCACATAAATATCAACACCAATATATGTACCAATTAATCCTATAATGTGATCATTATGATTACCCTAAATTGATTTCTTCCAAGGTGTGTTTGGTTCAGGTATGAGCCCATAAAGGTATGGCAAGAGCTTAAGCCACCTGAGATGTGTCAGGATTCTATTCTTCCAAGACTCATAATTATCCTTATTCAACATTACCACAAAAGGATGAATAGAAAAACCCATGATACCTCCTCAAATTCACTCAATCATGATACCCCCCAGAAAAAATTTAATGGTGGCACTTTATAATTAGCGCATTTACAATGCTGGAGTTGTTTTCCAAAGTTTTTTAAGTGTCCAAAATGGACTCAAATGTTGCAAGTACAATCAAATCTCAAAATTAGAACCTCAAAATAGCACCAATGTATATTTCTCAATAAAATATCAACTTTCAAAAAAAGAATCACCTTGATTTGACATCATATGTGAAAGTTATAGCCATTTGAAGTTCCAAAAATGAGAACTATCATTCAGATCTGCTGATAAAACTAATTTTCTGGAAA
Organism: Sequoia sempervirens; assembly: GCA_007258455.2. Classification (NCBI taxonomy): domain Eukaryota; kingdom Viridiplantae; phylum Streptophyta; class Pinopsida; order Cupressales; family Cupressaceae; genus Sequoia; species Sequoia sempervirens. The sequence continues at coordinate 10,793,661 of VDFB02049217.1, read as the reverse complement.
ATTCGGATCACTTGAGAAAAAAATGGATCACACCACTGCACATCCTATGAAATTCTATCCCAAATAAAAAAAAAAACTCTGAAAAAAGAGCTCATATGACTGAATTATGGCCCTCCAAAGATTGACTGCAAAATCAAAAATGCAATTGGAGAGGGGGTCTGCTGAAATGTTCTAATTTAGATTCTGAAAAAATATGTAACCTATATGTAGAAACTAGCAAAGACCCAAATGGTTTTTTTCTGCTGTGAACAAAACCCAGATGGTGGATTTTCTTCAAAATATACAAAAAATGTGGATCTAGTGTAAAAAAATTCCTTTAACAACATAAAACGACCCCAACAACCAAAAAATGACATGAAAAGGTAGAATCAGCTACTTAAGACAAGAAAGGGCATGTTGCAACCTGCAATACTAGTAAAAACACTCATAAATCTCTCAAATTTGAGAAGGGGCTTGCAAATCTGACACTCTGATACCATGTAAGAGTTGTTGATGAACTCGAGCACCTAGGATCACCTGCAAAACCAAGATAAACCTTCCACATGAGAGAAGCACGAGATAAAATGTTGGAATATAGTGCAATAACAAAATGATATTATCACACACTAAATGATACAATATGCCTCAACTCTCCCTTGAATTGATTGAGTTAATATGAACTCATCTAGACTTGATCTGGACTTGATAGGAGGGAGAGGTGAGTGCAAAATATATAGAAAAATATGGGAAAATAATTCCAAGAGGGGCAATAACTCCCAAATAACCAAATTAGGTGGGAGTTATGCCTACTTGGAAAATGCCAAATAGGTGGCATAACCTACTCAAAAAGAGACAGATGAGTGGTTTTGTGAGGTGGCATATAAGGCCAAAAGAGGGTGTGAAACTCAACCACCCAAGTGTGAGTGGGAGCAACACATGTAACCGATGGATTATGCCACGTGTCCTCACATGAACCACATCTCCTATAACCTAAGGTATGCTTAATAATGTGTAGGAAAAATAATATTAAAAAGCCTACACTAACAAACATTTGGATTTGTATTAAGAGGAATCAAAACTTGTTGTAAATTTTTTTGAAGCATACTATGGTAGTTAGGTGAAGATTGAATAAGGTCCCATAAGGATATCTTAACAGGGGTATTCTTAAGTTGTTTAACAAGATCATGCTCCTTTCCACTATGCAAAGGCAATCAAGGAGCACTAGGAAAGATAGGTTGAGGCAATGGCAATGAAATTGGAGGAGTCTATTATTTCCTATTATTCTTGTGTTATATGTATGAGCAACAATATTATAACCCGATTGCTATAAAACATTGTTATTATCAAGTTACCTTGTAAAGTTTAAGATATATCCTAGTTGCAATGGTTTCTTTTTATGTGGTTCTAAGATGAGCATGGGTTTGTTTTAAACTTGAGGTTGATGTGAGGGTGGGTAAAGGATCATTTGAGGTGTGATTGTGTTAACATCTCTATGTTTTTGTTTGTCATGACAAGCCTTAGTGGATGAACCTTGTGAGATGAAATCCTTAAGGGATTCATCTAACATATCAAATTCATCACTACTAAAGGGCTTGAGGGATATATTAACTTGGAAAAATATATTTGATATGATCAAATCACTACGATTTCTGCAAGATTTTCATTAGGTTTGTTTGTTTCTATTTATGTTTTAGGTTTTTGTTTCTATTTTCTAATGATTGCAAAATGCTAAAAAATATATCTAAGAATGCAATGATGCTAAAAATGAAAGAAAAGTGCAAAAAATGTAACTAAATGAACAATATTTTCAATGTGAAAATAAACTATTTCAAAAATTTAACTTTCAAATATGGAAATAGAAACATAAATGTAAACTAGAGACTAAAAAACACTCTAAAATCTATTAAAATGTTTGTACATGGACTCATTCACCCATGGGAGAATGGGTCCCAAATTAGGGTTTTTCAAATTTTATTCTTAAGATGTTGAGGTTATCCTATGTGTGTATTGTTTCTGATCTATAACAGGAAGTTCTGTAACAAAATGTTCTAAATTTATGTCTCTAAATTCAAGTTAAACTAATTTCAAAAGATGAATTATGTGACAATTTTTAAGATGCAATATGAATCTAACTTTGAATTCAAATGATTGAATGATGATCCTAATGCAAAATAAATTCAGATCTAATACAATTTATTATTATTATTATTATTTTAAGTGATGTAAACAAGAAAATTGAACTCTAAATGCAATGTGGACACTAATGCAAGATTAAAGAACCCTAAATGTAATGCAAGTAATGAAAACCTAATAGAATCTATTGCAAACTTAGATATAGGGTTAAGGAGACTCCAATTTTCATAATTTTGTTTTATAAGGTCAAGTTCACCAAAATGAAATGAAGAGACATAGGGGTGTCCCTATGGTTTCCAAAAATGGAAAGTGGATCCAAAGATGGAAAAGGGGTCATGTCTTTCCTCAATCCATAAGGAAATGAGATCAACACAATAAAATGAATAACAACCTTGAGGTGAGTCAAGTCAAGGTGTGAATCTACAAATTTCCCTTTTTTGCAAGGATGAGGGTCTAGATCAAACAACACTTTGGGGAGAAAGATTAAAAATAGAAAATCATCTCCAAAATGCAATCTACAACTTTCATCTAAGAGTTTATGCATAAAAATAAAGGAACAAATAGAGTTTATAGAAAAATTGAGAGGAATAAATATTTTGCACCTTTCAAAAGTTGTCATTTCTACAAGATAAATAGGGTCTCATTCACTAAAGGGAAAATGGGTCTTGGAAGACTTTTCTGGAAAATTCAAAATCTGATATTGAAGTCTGAGACCTACAATTATTCCCTATAATTTGATACCTCCACTCCTATATCTAGATCTAAGAAAAATCTACAAAACAAAATTGTTATTTGATGGTGGATAGGGGTTTTCCTTAGTCAAAGCCCAAGTTTGGTAATCAAACTTGGATGAGAAACATAGATTTGAAACATGAAATGTGTGTACAATCCTCACCTTAAGTTTTTCTATGATTAAGAAAAAAATTATGGAAATAAACCCTACTCAAGTGTGTTAGGATAGGATCCCTAAATGAACACGCACAATGATGAAGGCCTACTTTGGGAGATCCCAAATAGCCCTAATAAGTCACAAATATGATTATACATTCCTTTAGGATGAAATTAGAGAGATAATAGAAGATGGAATCACTTAGGAAATAAGCCATTTGGCTTGGTTGAATGTCTTGTGCATCTCCCAAAACCTAAAATCCATCATGATCCTCTATAGACAACTGTCATCAATCCTTTTACAATTCTTGATCTTGGTATCAAAATGATCTTGAAGACCTAAAAAAAATAACTCAAATACTACTCCAAGACTTCACTTTTGAATGCTTCTCCTTCCTCTTGGATATGAATTCTTGATCTCATGTAAATTTCTCTTCCTTGTCTAACTTTTTATAGTGTAAAATGAATGTAAGACTTAGTTTTATAGGCTTCCTATCTAATTTCCTAATTATTAGATCCCAAAAGCTGACATCTGAAATTTGAATTTGGGAGATTAAATGCCACCAAAAACATATCCAAAGTTGAGTTTAAGGCACTTAATGAGGACCCATTCACCCATGGGTGAATGGGTCCTAACCTAAAACTTTAGGACTCCTTAAATATTGGGGGATTAATTTTATCCATAACATTTATTCAATGTGGGTTGTGGTGTTGGGATTTAAATAAAATTAAGTAAAATAGGCCTTGGGATACATGATAAAGGGGTATCAGGGGCCGATTAATGAGATTTTAAAATGCATTAATGAAAATGTCACCAAAATAGGTCCAAAGAAGTGTGAATTGTACTTTCCCCTAGAAAGGGGTAAATTTTCTACACTACAATACCATAAGAAGTTCATAAGGGGATATGTCAGCATTGTTGTGCCACTAGAAGAAATGTTGAAAAAGAATAAGGGAAAAAAATTTAATGGAATGATGAATCCCAAAAATCCTTTCACACCTTAAAGAAGAAATTGTAGAAGCACCAATCCTTATATTCCTAGATTGGAACAACCCTTTCCATGTGCATGTAGATGCTTTTGGTATCACTATAGGAGTGATGCTTACCTAACCTGAAGGGAACAAGGACCATCACACAACTTTTGTTAGTAGAAATTTGTCTACCACATAAGGGAATTATACCTCTATAGAAAGGGAAGCACTAGATATGGTGTATGTGTTATAGAAATATAGACCCTATTTTCTCTCCACACCATTTACATTCTTTATAGACCATGAATTTCTGAAATATTTTCTTAATAACTAATAACCCATGTGCACATATGTAGATGGTTATTGTTATTTCAAGAGTTTGATTTAAAATTATGGTAAAACCTGGAAGAATAATCAAAGATTGGATTATTTTTCATGAATTGATAATGGAGAAGAATCACATGCCTAGGGGGAAGATTTACCTAGTGCACACATATTTTTCCATTTTTCTTTCTTTTAAATAATTTCCCAAGGATCTATCACCGTAAGATTAACAAACACTAGTGTGGAGGGCTGCAAAATACACCTTGGTAGAAGGAGAGCTACACCATCTTAGGAGAAATGATACCTTGAGAAGATTGATTTATAAACATGAAATGAAGTCAATTTTAAAAGAAGCACATGAAGGAGTTATACAGGGCCATTACTCTAAAGAAACTAAAACTATAAGGATAGAAATTGTAAGTTTATGGTGGCCTATTCTTCATAAGAATACACAAAAGGATGTGATATATGCCAAAGGGTAGGGAAACCTAGCACGAGATGAAATGCCACTAACTAGTTTTGAAAAAAAATCCATTTGAAAAAGGGCAATAGACTTCATAGGACCAATTGAGCCTCCAAAAAAACATTCTAAGGAAAGGTTCATCATAACTAGAGTGAAATATCTTATAAAGTGGGTAGAGGGAGTAACAAAAAAATATTATACCACAAAGACTATCACAAGGTTCTTATATGAGAGTAACATTACAAGGTATGAATGTCCTCTAATTATAGTAAGTGACCAAGGAAAACACTTTGTAAACAACATAATAAAGGAAATAATAATTTTGTTATGATAACACATAATAGAAGCTCTTATCACCCACAAGCCAATGGAGTAAGTGAAGCATTAAACAAAATAATTTGGAGAGATCTTACTAAAATGTGTGATGGCGATATGATAGATTGGGATGTAAAGGTACCTGCAGTACTTTGGGCATTACCAAATGTCATATAAAAGGATTTCTTTTCACTCCATTTTAGTTGGTGTATGGCATTGAAGTGAAAGTACTTATGAAATTCATAGTACCTAACATATGAACCAAACTCACTTTTTAGTTGGAGGATGATCAATGTTTGACACATCAAATAGAAGATTTGGATAGATTGGATGAGTTAAGATAAATTTCAATATATAATCACCATCTTGAACGACAAAGATAGAAAGCATGGCATGACAAAAAATTATGGTTGAAAACATTCAAAATAGGGGATTTGGTGTTGTTATATGACAAAAAATTCAAGAAGAAAAGGAAGCTAAAGGTAAAATGGTTAGGGCCATATTACATTCACAAAATCACTAAACATGGAGTGGTAAATTTGAAACAACTGGATGGCACACTCACGATAGGGCATGTAAATGGTGCACACCTCAAACACTATCACCTGTAGACATGATGAAAAAATCAAATACGAGACTAATACCCTAATGTAAACTATGTATTAAAGTTTAAAACTTAGGAAAAAACAAAAATAAAAATAAAAAATCCAAAAGTAACCCATCACATCAAAAAATGGAACTACTACAAAAACCTCATGTAATGGGGAGTAGCATTAAATACTTCCACCCACTTATCTATTTAACCCTCCATATCATCCTAAATTCCTCTCTTGCATCATACATATTCTAGTTTGCTTTTCTCAATTAGTTTAGAACAAACCCTAGTAGCTCCTCGCACTATGTAAAATTCCTTGCTAAATACAATGGTCACCCCACACTAGTAAATACCATTGAATCCTTGACCCAAGTATGAAAAGTACCCCTATAAGGCCCTAGAAATATATAAGGATGGGGAATTCTATAAAATTTCTTAGAATTTAATACACCTAGAGGATATTTTAAATTATATTCACAAATAAATTATAGGGATAGACCATATTAAGCTAGAGGAGCTCCAACAAAAACTTTTGAAAGATTATGAAAATAAATATAAGCTAGAATACATGGAGATTTGTAAAAACAACTAGATATGTAGAAGGATTATCTATATTTTTGTAATAAGGATGCATTGGTTCAAATTATACTGATTTGAGTGCACGATGAGTTTATGTACCTAGATAAACCCTACTAGATCACTAATGAAGCCATTCATGTGGTGACATGTTTAAGAATGGTTGGTGAAATGTCATTAAGAAAGCTATAAAAAATAGCAAGGTGGAATAAATAATCAGAGAAAATTTTGATGGTTAGAGCATGAACATAAAGTAAATAACAAATGATGGAGTTTGATATGTCACAATATGGATCACATATAAAATCTACTATGCCAATTAGGAAGACTTTGCCACAGCTACCGCAATCCACATGACATATCAAATGGTGGTGGAGGGAAATAATTTTGACCTTTGCAAGGTCATGTGTTGTCAATTAGGGAAGAACTTTAGTCACTCAATCACAAACAAACCACAACTCACCACTTTCCTAAGTCACAAAACCCCACCATTCAGGTTCTTCACTATTCCTTGACAATTTCCTAGTAGGTGTGCAACGAGAGTTTCTAGACACCAACTCTCAATATAATCAACCAACCAAAAAAACCTTGGTGTTTTCAAGGATCCATTTCAATCATCTCAAGCATACCTCAATCTCACATAAGACTCTCTTGGATCATCTTTCACTAAATCATGAAACATTGTCCCCTAGGCCAAGTAGGCCAAATTAACAAAGGAACTACTCTCTAATATATTTTCCAAACCCAAATTCCTATTTATAAACATTATATAGTCCAAAAAACTACATAATCAACCACTTTTAGCCACCACAATATAGATCTAAGCAACAAACTAACAAAGCCCTATCCTAGGGTTGATTTGTGCATGAACTAATAAGAGTTTCATGAAAATCCACCCTCCAAAATTTCCCACACTATACTAAGGTGTCCAACACATCAAATTGGACCTGAAAATTCGTTCTAGACCTTCTTCAACCTTTGAACACTAATTTTTCACCAAACCCTAGTTCAAAACCACCATTTTCATGCTCTTTTCCACTTAATTGCTTTAGGGACAGCAACTCAAGCTCCACTAATCATTTCTCCCTTCACAAAAAAATCACCCTAGCATCTAAACCAAACTTACAAGACTAATTCCTCTAAGCCATAGAGTTTACAATAGGAGGAATGAGTCAAATTGCCATTGAGAACTTCAAACCCTTAATTCTCCAAATTCAAACCGTCCTCTGTAATTTGGTAATAAAATATGTTTTATCTAATGAAATTCCTCCTAAATGGATTCAAATGAAAGATAAAATATTCCTCCACAATTTTCTACCAAATTTGAAGCAAGAAACCCCTGTATGATCCTATACATATTAGGGAAACATCAGTTTTCTATTAAAATACAAAATTGTACAAAGAAAATAGTAAGGTTTTATTGATTTTCTTTCAAATACAGACTCTCCAACATCTACCTCAAATATGTGAGGTCTTTTAAAACAAAAAGAAACCAACTGAAAAAATCTGACCGTTGGTAGAAAATCAATAAAACCTTACTATTTTCTTTGTAAAATTTTGTATTTTAACAGAAATCTAATGTTTCCCTAATATGTATAGGATCATACAGGGGTTTCTTGCTTCAAATTTGGTAGAAACCAATACAAAATTTTATAAAGAAAATAGTAAGGTTTTATTGATTTTCTTTCAAATACAGACTCTCCAACATCTACCTCAAATATGTGAGGTATTTTTAAACAAAAAGAAACCAAATTCAACCACCAAGGAAACTAACTTTCAAAAATCTGTTGGTAGAAATTTTCCCACCTTGACAACCTTTTTGATAATTTTTACAACTTTCACAATATCTTGCAATTTTTTCCCACTTTACAAATTGAGCCACCACAAGACCTATAGAAAAGACTCTTAACACAAAAAAAATGTCTATATGACCTATTACATAATAATTTGGTCTAAAACACCTTATTCAAATGTCAATACTCAAAATAAACACCTAAAAAACTTAAGAAAGGCCAAACTGAACCAAGTTCACTTTAATCGAAATGGTGCTCCTATACCATACACCCCACCTAGAAAGGTTTCCATGTCTATTGGAAAATAATCTTCAACTATTTCACCTTTTAAAGCTTCATTTCTTTGACCTAAAAAAGCTACCTTAATTGGTAAATTCAAAAAATTGCTTTGGGCTTACCATTCTTGAGTTTATGGCCAACTTCATAATGCTTCCCCTTATTTGTTGGACATCCTCTGACCTCTCTTTCATCTATGACTAAGATAGAACCTATACCAACTTCCCTTTTCCTTTTCCATATAGCATACCTATCCTCATGTCTTTGTCCTTTCCTTTCTACTTATCTCACTTCATCCTTTCCTTCGAATTTATGCACTAGATTCACTTTCCTAAAAGCCTTTTCACTTTTAGACCTATATACCATTGTATTGTTAGTCTTTGGAGCTTTTTCCTCCACAAGAATTGATTGCCCCTCAAATTTCGCAACAACTATAGGACACAAAATTGTTCCAATCATAATTTTATCATCTTTTCTCAACCCATCTTGATTCATCATCAACAATTCACCCTTGACCTTCTCTAGGCCAGTCTCCATCTTTTTCTTCTCATTATTTTTCCTTTCCAACTATGCATCACCCTTCAATACCTCTGTCCTAACATCTACAATTTTTTTATGGCTGCCAACTGAACATTCTTAAATTCCTCAATCTTCACATATTCTTTTTCTCCCATCATAATCACCTCGATTGTCTTGATCTTCTCCTTAACTTCTTCTTGCAATGGAAGCAAAGTCAATGGGTTCCCATCATGTTAAATCTGATATGTATTATCCCTTCCATCATACATAGCATGTTTTTCAAATTTCCATGGCCTTCCAAGCAACAAATGGTAACATTGCATTGGTATAACATCACAAAGTACCCTATCTTTGTACCCTCCAATCTAAAACACAACTAAAGCATGCTCATTGACTAGAAGTGATTTATCATTATTTAACCATGACACCTTATAGGGTGTTTCATGAGGAACTTTCACCAAACTTAACTTATCTACCATTTATCTTGATACTATATTATCAGTGGAACCTGAATCTATTACTACCTTGCATACTTTACCTTTTCTCTTGCATGTGGTCTTGAAAAAATTTCTCCTTTGCATTGGTTCCTTCTCCTTGGAGGCTTTCAAGAGTTGTCTTCTTAGCATAAAAGCTTCACCAAATTTAGGTGCAACAACATGGCTTGGAGAATTGACACTTTCCTCTTCATCTTATTGCACAATTTGGACTCTCTTTTCACCTCTTATTTCACCCCCATTTGAAGTAGCACCAAACTTTTCAGAACACTTAAAGGATGGAACTCATCACATTTGTAACACCTTCCTAAAAATACATTAGAACCTCTTCCTTGATCTATATATCTACCCCTAAAACTTCTTCTTCCACCTCTCCATCCACCTCTAGACTCAACCACTTGTTCTTTACCTTTACCAACATCTTCTTAGTCTTGATTGGACTGTCTTGGAGTAGAAAATTTTCCTCTTCCTCTTGTTGCCTTCTCTTGTCTCCTTTTCACTTTTTCTTTTTCGCTTATAGCCATTTGAAAACATTCTTCAATTGTTGTTGGTGTCATCAAACTTATTTCATCCTGAATATTATACATTAGTCCATTGACATATCTTGCTACTCTTTCTTCCTCATCCTCCTCATGTTGTGTCCTTATACTTAACCTATGAATGGTACATCTAGACATGCTCAAACATAAACAATGAACACAATATTAGTCAATTATGCAAGTCAAAACCATCATTCCCCATAAGATTCATTTGAAGCTCATGAAGAATAAGAAACAAAGAAAATAAACCAAATGAAAGTTATCTAATCTTTCTCAAAACACTCAAACCCTCAATCCCATGGGGGAATTGGTGCTAGTTTGATGTGGAAAATAGCCCTTTCTCAATTCCTAGTCAAGCTTGATGATGAGCTTTGATGAAGATTGATGAAATTTCTCCATAACCTAGCTATGAAATGATGAAAAACTATGACAATGGATGACAATGGATGAAATTTTCTCAAAACATGTAGATAATAACTTTGCTTCAACTTGTGTATGAACTTGTGGATCCAAAATTAGTAAAAAATCCTTCTATTTATAGAAGAGAATGAAGGAAGAATGAGAAAAAAGGGATGAATATTTGACTAAACATCAACCACTAGAAAAACCCCACTTGTCAGTATGCTAGTGGAGAGGAGTTGAGCACATTTTGATGAATGCACAAATAAATGCATTTAGGTGGATTTCCAATTTGAAGAAGTGACATGTTGGAGGGAGATGAAAGAAGACTTAAATGCAACTTGGATAAAGAAAAAGGACATGTAAGAGGCCCTTAATGCCTTGTTGGATGGAAAAGTCATTTTGGGAGGGAGTTTTCAAACTTGGGGGAATATTCCAACTTGATGCCCTTTTTGAATGCAATAGAAGAATTTATAAATCAATTAAATTGATTTACTTGTGCAAGTTGCAAAATCTAGAGGATTTGGTGGATTAGTGTTAGGATTAATCAGGATTTGATTAATTTAGGTGGAGATTAGCTAATTTTACATTTTGACTTAGACTTTTAGATTTATTTAAATCAAAATGAGAGGAATTTGAGATATTAGCGATTTAATTAAATAAATTTGATCTATTTAATTAAATGAAGAATTTTAGAAGTTAATTAAATAAAAAATGATTTATTTAATTAAAGAGATGACTTTAGGATTGATTGATGACTTAATTAAATAAAATTTATTTATTTAATTAAAGAGGAGAACATGATGATTTAATTAAATAAAGAATGATTTATTTAATTAAAAGATGAAATGTGATGAATTTAATCAAATGAAGATTATTCGAGATTAAATGGTTAGCAAAGGAGATGATTTAAGATGAACTAGTGTTAGTAAATCAAGATTAGGTGCATGGGATCAATCCATATATTTTTCATGTCTATATAACCTATAGAACTCCTCTGTTTATTCTTGCACATATAAGTCCTTTTGCTTAAGATTTTGAAATTTTTAAGGAATTGAACATTTTAATCACTAGGCAGGAACTTACCTTTGATTTTTGTCTTCATTCTCTCAGAAGAAGTAATCTTGGTCTTTCCATTTTTTTTTTTTTCATCTTACACAAAGTTCCACCATAGCAAAGCATGTCCTTTTAACTTGGTCTTAGCCTTCTTCACCTTGTTATATTCATCTACTTCACTTTCAAAGTAACTCTCCATGGATCCTATCCAATCCAAGAGCTCTTCACCATATAGTTTACCCCCATACATAGGAAAATCTATTTTTCTATGCCCATCACTTTTCACAGCCTTCAAAAGCTTCACCATCCTCACATCCTCTGGATCCAACTCTTCTGCTTCACTAGAAGTTTCTTCTTCTTCTTCAGATTCACTTTCATCCATGGTGACCCAATCATTAGACTTCAATGAATCAATATCCTTCTTCAAGGCTTCTAATTCTCTATCCTTAGTATCAATCTTTCTAGCAACTATACTTCCTTTAGGAGGCATTTTGACTCCTCAAATTTTGCCTTTTTCCATTGCTCAAACTTTCAACCTTCTCCCTCAAGAGACCTAATCCCTTTGATTTGATACCAAATAATGTAAATCAAGGAAGGCCTTTAGTCACTCAATCACAAACCAACCACAACTCACCACTTTTCCAAGTCACAAAACCCCACCTTTCAAGTTCTTCACTATTCCTTGACAATTTCCTAGTAGGTGCACAACTAGGGTTTCTAGACCCCAAATCTCAATCTACTCAACCAACCAAAAAAACCTTGGTGTTTTCAAGGACCCATTTTAGTCATATCAAACATACCTCAATCTCACATTAGACTCTTTTGGATCATCTTTCACTAAATCATGAAACAACGTTGTCCCCTAGGCCAAGTAGGCTAAGTTAACAAATGAACTACTCTCTAATCTCTTTTCCAAACCAAAATTCATGTTCACAAACCTTATAAAGTCCAAAAAAATATAGAATCAACCACTTTTAGCCACCATAATACAGATCTAAGAACCAAACTAACAAACCCTTGTCCTAGGGTTGATTTGTGCATGAACCAATGAGAGTTTTATGAAAATCCACCCTCCAAAATTTATCACACTATACCAAAGTGTCCAAAACATCAAATTGGATCTGAGAATTATTTCTATACCTTATCCAACCTTTTAACAGTAAGTTTTCACCAAACCCTACTTCAAAACCACCATTTTCATGCTCTTTTCCACTCAATTTCTTTAGGGACAACAACTCAAACTCCACTAATCCTTTGTCCCTTCACAAAACATTCAACCTAACATCTAAACCTAAATTAAAATAATCATTCCTATAAGTCATAGAGTTTACAATAGGAGGGATGAGTCAAATTTCCATTGAGAACTTCAAAACCCTTAATTCTGCAAATTCAAACCATCCTTTATAATTTGGTAATAAAATACATTTTATCTAATGAAATTCCTCATAAATGGACTCAAATGAAAGATAAAAAAACCCTCCACAATTTTATACCAACTTTGAAGCAAGGAACCCCTGCACAATCCCATACAAATGAGGGAAACATTAGATTTTTGGTAAAATACAAAATTTTGCAAAGAAAATAGTAAGGTTTTATTGATTTTCTTTCAAATATAGACTCTCCAACATCTACCTCAAATATGTGAGGTATTTTTTTTAAAAAAGACACCAACTAACCTATCCCAACTAAATTCAACCACCAAGGAAACCAACTTTCAAAAATTTGATCATTTGTAGACATTTTTGCACCTTGACAATATTTTTGACAATTTTTACAACTTTAAGAATATCTTGTAATTTTTTCCCACTTTGCAAATTGAGCCACCATAAGACCTATAGAAAATACTATTACCACAAAAAAATGGTCTATATGACCTATTACATAATAATTTGGTCTAAAATTCCTTATTCAAATGTCAAGACTCAAAATAAACACCTAAAAAACTTAACATAGACCAAACTAAACCAAGTTCACTTGAACTGAAATGGTGCTCTTGCACCATCATGCAAGAGAAACTAATGGATAAAAATCATAAAATTAAGACCTCCAAGTACCATTTTTGGTATACTAGTCTGATGTTCTATTTCCTTGAGGAATTTCCCAATTTCAAAGGAAAAGTATGCAAATTGAACCAAATAGTGGTGGCCCACATAAAATATCATATTTATTGATTCTCAGACATTAAAGCCTACAAAGCCACATACTAAGGTATTTAAAAAAAAAAGGAACAAATGCAAGAAATGGAAAGGATTCCATATGTATCCACTACCCAATACACCACAATTACATTCATAGTGGACAAATACTACATGTACATGGAGGTGTTAGAACCATGCACAATATGGATACCATGACTATCATACAAAGACACCACATAAGATTTAGATGTGTATACCACTACATTACTCAACCATCCCAAGGATCCTACCACAGAGAGGTATGGAACATACAAATAAGTAATGGACATAAGGATTGACAAGGAGGCTAAAGAGAAGTTATAGAAGAGAAAAGGGAAACTCCATAAGCAATGGGGTATACCAAAAGGGGGTTTTGCATAATTCATGGCTATTATAGTGTGGTTAGATCCCTCCTCCACAAGAAGGTCCCATAAAATCCACACAAGCAATATTCACACTAAGAAATCCACCTATAAGTTACTCCATAGAAAAGATCCAAATAGGTAAGGTCTAAAAAAATTTCCAAGAGGAAAATAAAGAAGGATACAACCAAGAAAGAAGTAGAATAGATTCATAGGGAGAAGAAGAGGTTATGCAACCTCTTAATATGAGGAAAAGAAGACATTAAAATCCCACACCTCCTTTGCAAGTAACTATGAAGCAACCACAAGATCCCATTGACATCTTAGCAAACACAAACACCATACTCCACCATGGTATGCCACTGTAGATATTGGACACATATGAATATGCAAAGAAACCAAATAAAGCTAGAATAATATAATTCCTCCTCTGGTATGTCAACCAATCCAACAATGGGATAGAAGAAGCGATGGACTTTTTAGAGGAAATAATTGCCACAATAAGGGAGAAAAGAGAGAAAGAATTAAGAAATGAGGTGGAAATAATCAATAAATCCATCTCCACAATTATCCCAAACCTCATTGAGGAGTAGAAGAAATCACTAGCACAAGCACAAGCTTAGGAAATCCATACCAAACAAAGGGTATACATCCTCATGGTAGAGGATATGAAAGGAATAAAGAAGATCCGAAAGGAGACCGAAGACATAACTAAGAAGCTATATGAGAAGATGGTCCACAATAATAGGGAACAAAGGGAAAATCCCTCTCAAACCAATCTCCCTAAGACTAATCCATGCATAAGGAAATTATTCCTAAGAATAACTATGGGAGAGGAATTTAACAAGAGTGTATATACTTCCACTACCAAAACATCCACATCTACTTATACAATAAAAGCCATCAAGGATTTCGTTGCACAACAAAAAACAACTATAGTTAGTACCTTCATTGTAATTTCTAAAATTCCAATGGTGTGATGATAGGTTGACTTGCCTAGCATCTCACCCCTCTAGAAGATACAATAGGGGATATTTTCATGCTATTTCCCAAGAAGATCTTCTACAAGAACATGTATAGCATGTGGAGAAACTATAAGAGGTTTTGGATACATTACAAGGGGCCATCCCACATTTTTATTGGGATACATCCTTTCCCTTACTGCAATAGCTTAAGAAACTGGTAGACAACCTACAAGAAGAGTTGGCCTCTGATAAAAACAACATAAAAAATATTCCCAACAAGAATTGATAGATATATTTAGTAAAGGAGTTCACAAAGTGATGTACCATCACACACTCCCAATTGGAAGCATAAATAAAGAAACTAACATAAAACATCCAAGAGGTTCAGGTAAGTACTATATAAGTTTTATCTACAATGGACCAACACAATAAAAGGTATCCACACCTTGATACTCTAAATATAAGATTGTATAAAACACATGGTGTATGACCCCCTTCAAGACCCGTCTAAAGCTATACGTTATCAATTTAACACTCTCCACAACTAGCTACAACAACTTCATACTCAACATGAACAAGTGAAAAAACAAACCAAATAGTTGAGGGAGATAGTTAGTATTCAATTAAGACTTGTCCAAAAAAATTGAAGGAAGCAAAGAAAATGGAACAAAATATCTCAATTCCAATTGATCCCAGGGAGGCAGAACTCACACTAGCTCACATCCAAGGACAAATGGGTACACTGCTATAGGTAAAGGCACATTGGGAAAAAACCATCATGAGACTCAAGGTACAATACAAGGGAATCCTACCCAAATGAGCATCTTGTCTTGAGGACAAAATAAGGTTTTAAAGGGGGTATGATTTAAGTAGGCAAAGGATAGGGTTAGAACCTACTATAGGTTATTACAAAAGACGTACAATACTAAGAAAATATATTAGATATTTCTAATATTCATATCCTTTCAAGGGAATGCATGTATATATGCAATGTAAATATTATGCAGAAGATATAGATAGATATATAGATAGAAGATAAAACATATGAACTATATAAGATATATTGTGAAGAAGAGATTCATACCTTCTCTTATATGGGATTATGATATGATATAAAGGAGTTATAAGGATTATATATGTGCATTAAATGTATGAATGTTTCTTTTGTTGTTGATACGATATGTGTTAAGTATTCCTTATAGAATCCTACCACAAATGCTTGTTTCTCTTAATATATCCTTTGGGGTACAAAAAAAACTACATAAGAAGTATTGAGGTTCAAATCTCTAGACTTTAATTCCCAATTCTTCTTGCCAACATCAATGCTAAAATTTACTTGCATATCCATGATACCATTATCATGTGCCAATTTTGTACCTACACTCAAATCCCACCAACATGTGACTCCAAGTATTCACATGTGTTGTTAGGGTTCAATAAGATCAAAGAAATACAAATTAACAATTATATGTAGATTAAATAACCTAGAAATAACAATGAAGAATAACACAAAAGAGATCAACACAAAATTTAATGTGGTTCACCCAATATGGGCTACATGCACAAAAACTCATCCATCCAATGATTTTATTATCCAATGCAAAATAGATTACAATCTCACAAACACCATACCATAACATACATCCCAATTACTTATATAAAATATTTTTGGAACCTTCTAGAATTAGTTTTCACAAGGTCATTTTTCATTTGATGTGTTAATGGGAAAACCTTGGTGTGTCAATGAGAAAAACCTTGACGCATCAGTGGGGAAAAACCTTGACGTGTCAATGAATTCTTTTTCAAGGAAATGCTTCAAACCCCATTGATATGTTACAATTATATAGTATTTGCATGATCAATCACCACATACCAACAATCTCCCACTTGAAGACTAATTAGGCTCCACACCAAAGTCTCCCACTTGGAGGTTGATCCTGGATGACACCATTGCACTTGCAGCTCCCACTGGATTATAGGTTTGGCTAGATTCTTATGTCCACCATTATCATTTGTGAAGGCCAACAAAAACTTATGAGGAAATTAATTTCCCTTGTGTAACTCTCTTTGCGAACATATCTACAGGATTCTCACTCATGTGAGTTTTTTCTAGCTTCAACTATCCATCCAAAACTGATCAGATGAAGTGGTATATGAGTTGTATGTGCTTAGTTTTGAATGTAGAGCCAAGTTCTTAGAAAGATGAATGGAAATTTAGCTATCAATGTACAAAGGGATATCTTATTTTCATTTTCCCAATTCCTCCAGAAAATTTTGTAACCAAATCATCTCCTTGCTAGCTTCCATAGTAGCAACATACTCAACTTCAATGGTTGAAATCCAAACAACCTTTTGCAGCCTTATAATCCAATTGGCTGCAATACCTCCTACAATAAAAACATACCTTGTAGTACTGTTGCTATCAATATCACCTACTAGATCAAAGTCAACATATCCTTTTAGAGAAGAATTTGTTCCTCCAAAACATAGTTTCTTTGAAGTAGTAGCTATCAAATATTAGAGAACCCATTTTACTACATTCTAATGTTACATTCCCGAAGTTCTCATATATCTGCTCACAACTCCCACTACACGTGCAATATCTGGCCTTCTATATACCATTGCATACATCAAGCTACTAATTGCTAATGAATATGGTATCTTAGACATTTTTGTCTTCCTCCTTTTGTGTCTTTGGACACATCTCCTTAGTCAACTTAAAATGAATAGGAAAAGTTGTAATAACTCCTTTTGCATTCTACATGTTAACCTTTTCAACACCTTCTCTACACAAATTCTTCCATACCCTTTACCTTATATCCATGTGGTTTTTGCATGTATATCTCCTCTTCCAAATCCCCATAGAGAAATTTTGTTTTCATGTCTAGTTGTTCAAGATGCAATTCTTTTGCAACCATAATACTTAGAATAGTTCTAATAGAAGTCATCTTTACAACTGGAGGAAATATTTCATCAAAATATATACCATTTTTTTGTGCAAAATATTCTACCACAAGTTTGGCCTTATATCTTTTATTTCCTCCATATTCTTCCTTCATCTTGTAAACCCATTTATTTGGCAATGCTCTTTTACCTGCAGGAAATTGGACTAAGTCCCAAGTCTAATTCTGGACCAAGGAATCCATTTCCTTTTTCATTCCTATCTCTCGTTGCTTTTTGGTATCTACCTACATTGCTTCTTCATAACCTTCAGGTTCACCATAATGAGTTAATAATATAGAATATAACAATGGATAAAATATTTTTGGAGTTCTAGTTATCCTTATAGAACGTCTAACACTTGTAGGAGTCTATGGGATAACTTGTTGTTATTGAGCATCAAGTACCACTAGTATTTTATTTTCTAGAATCTCATCCAAAACCACATATTCCTTTTTGGCCTATTCATGCTTCTTTTCTTGTAGTTGAACCTTATACATAACCTTCTCATTGAATATAACATCTTTTCTCCTAATGATTTTATGATTTTTGTAAACCCATAACTGATAACCAAATTCATCCATTTCATATCTAATGAAGGTACATATTTTAGACTTAGCTTCAAGCTTGGTTCTATTTTAAATATCAACATGGAAAAAGCTTCACAACCAAAGGTTTTTAGAAATGGGTAGTTTACCATTTTACCTATCCATGCCTCCTCTAGAATGACACCATTCAAAGGATTTGAAGGTTCCCTATTTATTAAATAAACAACAGTATGTACAACATCTTCCCAAAACTATAAGGGTAGTCCAGCATGCAATCACATGCTCCTTGTAGGCTCTTTAATGGTCTTATTCATCCTCTTAGACATACCATTTTCTTTGGGGTTCTAGGAACCATTTTCTGCCTATGGATTTCATTGTATGAATACTAACCTTTAAATTCTCTACTACAATACTTGCCTCCATTATCAAATTTGAGACACTTCAACTTTTTTCCTATCTCATTCTCAACCAAAGCTTTCCCCTTTTAAAAAGTTTCAAATACTTCTAATTTTTTTTTTAGGAAATACACCCATGTTTTCCTAGTTGCATCATCAATAAAAATAACAAAATAGCAAGAGCCACCAAGAGAAGATACCTAAGCTAGTCTACATACATCTGAATGCACAAGCTCTAATTTCTCATGCTGCTTCTCTTTCCCAACTTTGAGAAATCAAACTCTTTTTTTTCCATAAACACATTTTTGGAAAAACACCAAGTCAATCTTCTTCAGACCTAGTAGCAACTTTCTAGAGTGAAGGATCTTCATCCCTTTCTCACTTATGTTCCCAAGTCTATGATGCCACAATTATTTTTTGTCCATGTAGCAAGTGTTATAATTGTCTCAGTAGCAATTGTTTCTATAGTATCTAAGGTAGAATAAGTATTACTAGTACACAAATACAATGTGCCTACTTTTTCACCTTTAGCTACTACTAGTGCACCTTGAGTGATCTTCCAGACCTTTTCTGAAAAAGGTAACTATGTAGCCTTCACTACCTTTTTGTTGTACAAAAATTAAATTCCTTCTGAAACTTGTAACATGCCTTACCTCCTATAGCAACCATTCATTTCCATTATGTAACTTGATTTTTACCTTTCCTTTTCCAACAATTTGACAGGGTTCATCATCACCCAAATATACCTATCCAAAATCACCTTGAACATAATCTACAAAATATTTCCTATGGGGTGTGGCATGAAATGTTTCCCTTGAATTTACTACCTGGGAATCATTAGCATTATCTAAACATAGAATTAAAGCACCTTGTAATTTATCACTTGCATCATTAGCTTCTTTACTATCATCATGTTACATGTCTCCTTGTTTTCCTTTTCAAGACCAACACTTCTTCTTCAAGTGTCCTAGCTTTCCACAGTGTCAACAATTCATTCTTCCTTTTGATTTAGATATACCTTTCTTTGACTTCCCTTGTGACTTCCAATGATTTGGGATTTTTCCTCTCTCATTTGTTCTTTTCCTATTCTCTATAGTCAAAGCATTACCCAATATTGAACTCTCACCTGTGCTTTTACGTCACATTTCCCAACTAAGGATAACACCAAATAAAATCATCAAATTTCAATGTATTTGAACTAGAGATAGAGTTACTTACAACCATTACAAAGTTATTCCAACTTTCTATCACAGAACATAAAACCAAGAGATCCCTCACCTCTTCATCAAAATTCATTTTTATAGAAGTTAAATTGACTAGTAATCATATTAAATTCATTTAAATGATATTTCATAGATCTACCTTCAATAATTTTCAAATTAAACAAATTCTTCATGAGAAATACCTTATTTGAGGCTAAGGGTTTTTCATACGATTTAGCCAAAGCTTTCTTCAGATCCTCTATTGTCTTTACTTATGTTATATTGAATTCCATAGATGGTGCTAGGACAACCGAATGGTTCCCAGATCCTTTCTATCTAGAATCTCCCATTCTTCATCAGACATTGCAACTTCTTTCTTTACATTTCCTTGCAATGGCCACCATAGATCATTTTGATACAAATAATCTTCCATCTACATCTTTCATAATTGATAATTTTGGTCATTGAACTTCTTAACCTTGAATTTTCCTTCTTCCATTGCTCCCACTCAAATCTAGAGACCTTTCCTACCAATAAACTGAAATACACATGGCTCTGATATTAGTTGTTAGGGCTCAGGTAGTTTGGAGCAATAAACATTAACAATTATATGTAGATTAAATAACCTAGAAATAACAATGAAAAATAACATAAAAGATATCACATAGAATTTAACGTGGTTCACCGTATATGAGCTACATCCATAGAAAATTGATCATCCAATGATTTTATTATATAGTGTTAAATAGATTACAATATTGCGAACACCATGCCATAACATAGATCCCAACGGCTTATAACAAGATTTTTGGAAAACTTCTAGAATTAGGCTTGTAGAAGGTCATTTTTATTTGACATGTTCATAGGAAAACCTTGATGTGTCAATGGGAAAAAACCTTGACGTGTCAACAAGGAAAAGCCTTTATGTGTCAATGAATTTTTTTGAGTGTACAGTATTTACATGATCATTCACCATGTACTAACATTAACCCATGTCCTCAAAATAGAAGACAACCTATGTAACTATCACCATCAAAGTCTAACTCTAAAACAAAATTGAAAACTAGTACCAAGAATAACCAAACTAATAATCATCTATACCATCATAAATATCATATAAAACATGTACTCCCTCAAGGTTCCACTTCTTTAATTGTATGGATTCTCATACAATCACACACTAAATCCCAAACACCTAAAAGTGAAAAAAAAAATGTACAACCCTCTCTCTACACAAAAATAAAAATCTACCTAATCCACTATGTAGTATACTACACATGCTCTCCTATGCCTATTTTAAATTGAAAATCTTATTCCATATGTAAAGTTATAAACAAAATCTATAACTAAGAATATATGAATTTTAAGCCCCCAAAACTAGTGAAAATAGGAAAATAATGGAATCAAACCTATACCACTACATAGTTCTCAAAGAGAGCTTTCTTTTGATTATTAAAAGTCAAAAATATGGCATCCTGGGTGAAAGTTGTGTCTATTTGAAAAACATTATCTAATTTGACTAGTAGAGGTGGTTGGTGGGTAACCCATGGATAGTCAGTTGGTGGTGGCAATGCCCTAAGTGACACTCCAGTGGTGGTGGGGATAAGACAAAGTGGAGAAATCCAAATATTATGAACTTTGATAAGCCTGTGAGGTGAGCAATGGGGGGTGTTAAGCCCTTGCCAGCCCAACAATCATTGGTTAGGGGGCTATTGACTAATTTTGACAGGATACTGATGATAACCAAAGGTACTCACCTATTTTTTTCAGCATAGGGGATACGAGGTCTACAGATCCCATACCACCCAAAAAAATAATTTTTTAATAATTATCAATTTAATTTTAAAAGCATTAGGTTTTTTTAATTTTAGTTTTAATTAGTTATTTTTTTAAAAAAACTTGATGATTGTATGGCCATATAGTTGAGGGGGTAATTGGGCAATGAAATTTGCATTTTCTCACAATGGCCAAAATAGGGAAAATTTTATATCAATCTTTATTTCTCGATCATCTTTGATCTAATGACGAGTTATGTTTTGTATCAAGATTTCATCTATGAAACTTCCCCTGCAAAACACTCATATAAAAGAACAATATAGGAAACCCTTTTCACCCAAAATTCTTAAACCCTAGATCTACAATAAATCCAAAAAGAAATTAAACCTCAAAATCCCAAATCTACAAAATAACACCTACACATTTGGTCTGTATCTTGTAATTCCTTAGATCTTTCTTATATTTCAATCGATTCAAATTTTCACCAAATCTACTCAAACAAGAGTTATAATAAAAGTTGGGAGCTCATAGCTCTTATAGACATGAAAGCTTTGATACCACTTATCAGGAAATAATGCATCAATACCTAGTTCATTTAATGCATTTCCTACATAACACCATGAGAGAAAAGCATGCATACAAGATTATAAAATAACTATATAAAAATATAAAATAGACAATCCACAAGATAAGACAAGATATACCCTAGGAAAACCCTCAAGAGGGAAAATCCCAACATCCAAAAGCATCCATACTCCATATATCATTTGGTAAATAAATAATACACGCACTTATAAAGTTACAGTATACACTTATGAGACACTAAGCCTCTCAAATGCATCCTCCATGTGTCCAAGCATGAATCCACACATCCCATTCCACACTTCACATATGTGTTCCTAAAAAATACTCAATAATATGACAACCCACTCATGCAACCAACCTTAACCAATAATCATTTGTTTTCTTTTATAGACACAATATCACACAAATACAACCAAGTAGTATGATAAAATCATGTGAACACAAAACCATTGACCCATCATTTAATATTTGGTACTAAGTTTTTACATTACTAAATACTTTTCCCAAACATTAAATCATTATCCCATGTCTACCACATAAAATAATTAACCCAATGTTACAATACAACTTACAAGGGACCTCAAATAATCACCCAGTGTAGCCAAACACATATTCTAGATGTACTCCAACTAAATAATTATTTAATTACATTATAATAAACCAATACATGCATTTTTTTACAATACCAAATCCTAACAATTGAGGAGCATGTGTAGATGACAACACAGACATGTTGTATCTATCACAAGAATTTCAAAGATTCATAAATGAGTTTTTCAGTGTATGATGAGATATTTTATATCATTAAATATTTGAAAGAATGTAAATATCATCTGGTTTATGCTACATATGTGATTGATATAGATTACATTGGAGGGATGGTCTTCTAGGTTCAATATGATGAGAATGTTTTGAGTCACAAAAGAGAGAACTAGGAAGTGTAGTTGTTGGTGTAACTTCTAGTATGCTATTTACTTTGTATTTTTAACCATTATTAGAAATTTGAGTATTAAAATCATGGTGAATTGTGCCAATGATATTTTTTGCATTGAAACTTTATATGGAATGTTGAAGAGTGTCAAGTATTTTCTTAGAAATGATTTAAGGGAGTACATTATCTTTCATCAAAATAAGTTATTTCAATTTTGGTACCTAGAGTGCTATGGAAGAAATATTGCTACATCACACGCATATATTTTCTTCTACTATAAATTAGCTCCTATAGATCATTCCATTAGGCTTAAATGAATTTTGAAATATTGAGGTAAAGTATGATTTTCCTACTAAATATTTCAACAATTTTTGTTTCAACAATGTGGGGGTCAGAGTACCTATTATCTCCAAAATGTATTCTTGATACTATGAATTTTGTATTGAATGTTTTCATAATCCATTATGCTACAAAAATAATTACTGCACCATTATCAAAGAACTTAGGATTCTCTAGTGCAAGTTTCCCAATAACAATGCATTACTAGCTAGAGATCCAAGACACTATGACTTGTAGGGACATTAGAGAGAGATTGTATTAGATGTGGTTTGAGGAGAGAATTATTAAGTGCATCAATAAATTTCCTAACATGATTGAAAATTCTATAAAATGAATTTTATTAAGAGGGGTAAACACTTTTGACCTAGAGCTATGAACCAATAAGGTCACAAATGGGGGACCTCATCCCCAATATAAATTCTCAACAATTACACCCCAATGGGGTTTGAAACTTGATGGAAAGAATTAAAACACAACTTAACTATCACACCATGCCACTATTGGAGAACATTCCATAAAATTATGGTTTACTATCATTCTAAGAATTTTATTAGTTAATAGCATCCTGTTGGGTGGAGTATGGGATGCTATTATATGATTTTAATTTTTGTACCTCCATTGTACCATTTATGTTCTAGATCAGATCCATAATTTTTATCTAACATCCTTCAAGAAAAGGCAAAGTTTAGAGCAATTATTGTTGTTTCCTATAGGGAGTATCTCCATATTTTCAAGGTAAAACTGGTAATTGTTTTGAAGTTGTGAATTTTCTATTGTGGAGTATGAATTGACTATTTTAAAAAATTATAGCTTTCAAAAATCATATTTATATGATTAGGAAAATTTTCAAGAGTTTATGGTTCAACTTCCCTTGTGATAATGTGCATATGTAGTTTGGGAAAAAGGAAAAAGGGGGTTGTTGATTTGGAAGAATATTTGAAACCAAATAAATACCATAAGGTAGCTTGTATGATTTGGTTATATCTTACGAATTTATACAACAAGGTCATTCAATTCAAGCCCACAACTTTGAGATTTATTTGAATGCTAGGAAGTAAGTTGGATGAAGTTGCAATGGGGAAGCTCACACAATATTTTTAGGAGATTGTTGATCATCTTGGGAATAAAAGAAAAGGCCTAAATAATTTATATACTATATATGTTACATTATATGGATATTGTTGTTTGGAACACAATGTTGTCATATGAGAACTTGGGTCTTTGGGTTGGCACATTTTTTTGGAAAATGATGCAACATCTCACAAGTATAGGATCAAAGGTTAATATGCAGTTTGGCATAATTAATCATTTTGGAATCATAATATTGGAGCATCACATTTTTAATTACTTGAGGACAAGAAATTTTTGGAAGGGGGACTTGTCATGTACCTTTTTCTAGAAATAAAACTTACTAAAAATAGTAAGCTCCCACTATTAAAAAAAATAGCAAGTTAGAGGTAATGAGACACATTGGAAAACTTATTTATTTATTTATATTATTCAAGAATAACTTACATCATTGAGACAAATAAATAGTAAATTTATTATATTTTAAGTGGTTCTAGCATAGGTGGGGGATGTGATTCTCTTGGAGATAATTGGATTAAATTTAGAATTTTCTAGAGCATCATTGAGAAATAGAAAAATTACCAAATTTGATCATTAGTTACAAAATGGGGCCAATTTCTCAATTCAAATTGGTTTTCCCTCCCTAATCATGGCATGGGATTTTTGAGGACCAAACTTGGGCATGATGAATATAAAAAGAAAAAATATCTCATTTGGATTTATTTATTGATCTTTGATTTTC
>VDFB02049217.1:10580243-10768210 GCA_007258455.2 Sequoia sempervirens | reverse complement strand
ACTTCTCAAAAAATTAGGTTACAATGGAAAAGGATGCAAAAATAAAGAGAAAGGAATTCATGGCCTATAGAACCTAACATGCAAGAGAGAAAAAATGGTTTTGGATACCATCCTTCTAAGATAATGCAAGCAAAGAGAAGACCTTCATTAAACATCAACACTATTATGTGCAAACCAAAAATCAATCTCACTTTGAAACATCCTGAATTACTTGATATGGAGTTACCACCATCATGGGAGTACTTTGAAAATGATGAATCCTTGAAACAAATGCTAGTAGTTTATGATAAACCATTTACTCCTCCTCACAAGAAAAAGGTTACATGTAATATGGTAAGCACCAAACAAGTAGATGGAGAAAAATATAATAGAGAGACAAACATGCATAATGAAGAATACAATCCTGAATTTCTAGGATTAAACACATTTACTTTAGGGGATACAGTAGACATAGCAATAGACATCAATGATAAAGATAAAGTCATTAAGATAGGAAAATTTTGTGATGATGATGAACAAGAAGATACTCCAACCTTGCTTCATGAATTTCCTAAAATCTTTGCTTGGACTTATTTGGATATGATAGGAATTGACCCTAAGATTGTAACACACAATATAGTCCTTGCTGAAAATGCCAAGCCTGTTAGATAGAAAATTCAAAAAATGAATCCTAAAATAGCCTTTCTAGTTAAGGATGAAATTGAAAAACTCCTTGATGTTGGTTTAATAAGACCTATAGATTATTCTCCTTGGATCTCAAACATTGTTTGCGGTCATAGAAACTTGACAATCACATTAGGATGTGTACAAATTTGTGTGTCCTGAATAAATAATATTTAAAGGATTACTTCCCCCTTCTAATATCTCGACATGATAGTAGACTCAACTACAAGACATTCTTTGTTGTCATTCATGGATGGATTTTTCTAGATACAATCAAATTTTCATCCAACCCTCAGATCACTACTAAACAACATTTTACAACTATTTGGGGAAAATTTTTGTTGGGTTATATTCCTTTTAGTTAATGCAGGTGCAACATACTAATGAGCTATGAAACTAATGTTCCATGATTACATACATAAGATCTTGGAAGATTATGTTGATGATATTCTCACTAAATATTTAACATGACAAGACAATGTGAATGTTCTTCAAAAGATCTTTGAGCGAATTTGAAAATAAAACATGAGATTGAATCTGAAAAAGTGTGTCTTTGGTGTAGATAGTGGAAATTTTTTAGGTTTTATCGTATTTGACAAAGGCATCGAGGTGGATACAAAGAAAATTGACGCTATAGTTAACATGCCCTCTGAGAAATATCTCTCAATTGCATACCTTACAAGGAAGAATTCAAGCCATTCAACAATTTGTAGCATCCTTAGAAAATCGAACGTTACCATTTACACATCTTCCCAATAAAGGAATAAACTTTGACTGGGATGAGGATTGTAAATAGGCTTTTGAGAATTTATAAGATTACCTTGTCACTCCACCTGTTATACAACATCCCATGCTCTTGTAACATTGTTGGCTCAAAAAGATGAAAAAGGTAAAGAACATCCTATTTATTCCATTAATCAAACATTGATTGATTATGAGAAATGATACAAAACACTAGAAAAATAATATTTGGCTCTTGTATTCCTAAAATACAAGTAATAACGAAGTTTGATCCTTTAAAACACCTTTTCACTAATTTTTTTTTATTTGAATGCTTAGCTAAGTGGGTAATATTTTTAAATGAGTTTGAACTTAAATTTTTCTCACAAAAATCAATTAAGGGTCAAGCCTTGACTGACTAGTTGGATGATGCTCCTTCTTCTTTAGCGTTACCTGGTAATGATTCTTTCCCTAATGATAACGTGTTGAAAATTGAAGAAGATACATGGGAATTGTATATTGATGGATCTAAGTGCAGAATTGGCTTCAATGCGGGAGTCATAATAAAACCACTCGTAAAAGAGCATATTCCCTTATAATATCAATTAAATTTCCTATATAAAAACAACACTATTGAACATGAGGCATTACTTGTTGGATTGCATGCCGCTCTGATTATGGGTGCTAAAGACATTAAGATATTTGGAGATTCATATTTAGTCATAAAAAAAATGAAACATATCAAACAAAACATGAAAAATTATCAAAATACAAGGATCTCACAATGAAATTGTTAGATAATTTTGAATCATTCACCATTGATTACATCCCTCGAAAAGATAATTGTCACGTTGATGTAATGGCAAGTGCAACTTCTCTTATTTCCCCTCAAGATCCTTCAAAAGACTTCACTTTTATTGTGCATACAATTATGAAACCATCGATTGATGATAAAGTAGACGAAGTGTTAGTAAAAACAATTGAAAACTCAAGTGAAGGGTATGGCATGCTATTCAATTATTTGAAATATGGCACCTTTCTCGAGCCAACAAATAAAAAATAGTCACTCTCATCTTCAAAAATTTGCATCTAGATATATCATCCTAGTGGACATCTTACATAAGAGGTCCTTTGATGAACTCTTTCTTAGGTGTCTTAAACAATCTAAAATCCCTATAGCATTTGAACAAGCTCATGCAAGTGCTTGTGGGGGGAATTTTTGAGGAAGATAATTAGTTCAAAAGCTAATATGCATAGGGCATTACTGGAAGAATACAGAACGAGATTGATACATTAAGAAATATCACAAGTGTCAAGAGCATCAAAACTTATGCCTCCAAGCTTCATGCACAAATTCCTATTTGGCCATTCTTGGTATGGGGTTTGGATATTATTGGAAAAATATCTCCACCCTCATTTTTAGGACATACATTTATAATCACAATAATAGATTATTTCATGAAATGGGTAGAAGTTATTCCCTTGCATTCAACAATAATTGATGTAATATGTTGTTTCATATTGGAAGACATTATTGCTCACTTTGGACTTCCTTCTACATTAGTTTCAAAAAATAGAACACCATTTCAAAATAATGATGTGAATAAGTTCTTGGAAACATTTAATATGCAACATCAATTATCAACGCCTTACTACTCACAATCTAATGGACAAGCCAAATCAACTAACAAAACTCTTGAGAAAATCCTAAGAAAGACAACTTGAACAAACATAATAAAGACTAGCATACACAATTAACATACACATTATGGGCTTATCATACTAGTATTAGAACATCAATAGGAAACATACCTTATAACCTTATTTATGATGTTGAGGTAATTATGTCCCTGGAGTTAGAGATTCCCTCCTTCAGAATCACTCTTCAAGGGCTAATTGATGACAATACTTATAGGGAACAATGATTACACCAACTTGAAATGCTCGATGAAAGGTGAATCAACACCCTAAAAAATCTTCAATATTATCATAAGAAAATGTGGAAAAGTCATAATGATCATGTCATCCCTCAGTCATTTAACAAGGGTGATTTGGTGCTATACGAGAATCAATGAATGTCAATGCCAACCTAAAAAATGAAGAAGGAAATTTTAGCCCTAACTAGTTAGGACCTTATGTAGGTCAAGAAATATATGGGTCTAGAGCATACCTAATATCCAAAATGGATGGTACACCTCACTGGGAACCTATCAATGTCGCACATTTGGGTCGATACTATGCCTAGCCTTTTTGAATTATGAATTTTTAAAGCAGCGAACTATTAGAGTTAATGGATAGTATGTCATCATCTCTCGTGCTTGCTTCATTCTTGACACATAGTCCTTTGTGTCATGAATTATGGAGTTGTGGGTCCAATGTGGTTTTAGATTCTTACTTTGGGTATCATGTTATTCAGACCTTATGGTGTATGTTATGTTACGTTAAATCCTTATTGGTATTCAATTAAATCATAAGTGCATTTAATTTAGCATAACATACTACAACATATAAGAAAAACTTAAGAAAAGACATGTTAGATCATGTAGACATTTATTCAATAGTCTAACAAAGATTATTTAATAAATCACATTGCCATCTAACACATAAACATAAAATCCAAGCATGCTCATATATATATATAAATATCAAAAGTTTTATTACATCTTAATGTCACTATGGCCTATGACTATTGGATCCCTTGGGATGTGGTGTCCACACCTGTTGAAAGACACTTGTGTGTGATCAAGATCTACTCATGCTAGACATCTCTCACATAGTCCGTAGTGACCCATGTAACTCACCCTCACATATCAGTGCCTCCACACACTCTCTCTACAAGGTCTCCTATGGCTGGATTGACGTTCTCCGTAACCTTTGGCGGCTATAAGATGGCCTCTCACCGATCGGCATGTGAGCATTTTACCTCTAACTCTAATATTGCGATTAATTACCACCATGAAAGCCGCGCCCGAAGCGTTGGGGTGCTGGGTTGTTGATGTATTATACTCCCCTATTTCACACTTAAGACTCAAATGAATCCCCTCCGCCTTAGCGAAGATTTGAGGGGCATGTCCTTTGCTCATTTAGCGGCCTCGATGAAGGGGCGAAAGCACTCTCTCTATGGTTTCATCAAAAGAGATCCTTACCCAGGATTATTACGGTACAATAAGATAGAATAGCGAAAATCCCGATTATACATCATCGCTGTAAGATAGAAATCATAAGAATAATCAGTATACATCATCATAATATATATATATATATATATATATATATATATATATATATATATATAAACATGAGCATGATATACATAAAAAAACAAAGCGTAAATATCATCACTTGGGTCTATAGCATGATCTGTAGGGATCTTGAACACCCTAATGCTCTCCCCATGCTCTCAGACACTGGCACATGCAGACTATGACCTCATAACTCATGCAGGAACTATATCTCTCCACTTGGATCTAGGAGGACTAGCCTCACCTCTATCACTATCCTCGCTCATCGGTTGGATCTGCTCATCCTCTATCTCCTTGTCATCCTTCTCCCCCTCATAATTTCTATCCTCATCTATCTCCCCATCCCCCTCTAGGGATAGATCCGCTAGATCTACTCTCCTTCGTGACTCTCTATCATCCTCCCCTGGATTTGGTAAAGGTCCTAGGAGGCCCATAGGATAGTCCATAGGAAAGATGGCTCCTGGCCAAACCACCTCTCACCACTCCTCGTACTCCTATGTCATGCCAATGTCATCCATGTTAGAGACTGGGGGCATATTTGTCTCCTCCTCCTTTGCATTGCTTGAGATGACATCATCTATTGTCAACTGTTTAAGGTCCCTTGGTTTGTGGGCGCTATGTACTGATCATTTGTATGAATCCCGTAGTTGTGGTCACCGATGTACCTACCCAAACTACCTCATAACATGATCATAGTAGAAATATCTCACTACATGATCACGTTGTCCCAAAAATAGCATATCCCTTTGCATTTGCCTCATCTATCCTATAGTTTCTAGCTAGAATAGCTCAATTAGATAGGTCCTCCATACAATGTCCTCCTCCCTCATTCTATCAAATCTAACCCTCCAGAATAGTACATCACAGTGCTGCCATGCCTGCTTAAGAGGATAACTGAATGCCTATGGGTATCCCATTGCTATGGCAATCAAGAATCTTGTAGGCCTAGTGCAGGTAATGTGCTCTAGCATCCAAGTCTGTAACAGGGTGCAGTGTAGCATGTTGTGTAGCTCTTCATAAGTGAACCAACCCAAGTCATAGTACAAGTGTTCTAGTATGCTCTGACCCCATGCAAATATGACATGGTAGTGCTCCATGTCTCTAATCATGTGCACTAGTCCCCCCTCCAGATGTGCTTCACGAACATCAAGGACTAGTACTAGTGCTACTGTATAAATCAAGATGTGTCTGACTAGTGGTGAATGTGCACAAAGAAGCCATGATAGCTCAATATGCAATCCCATGATCCTACAACTGACTGGTTTTCCTAAGCAATAATCAATGTATCCATTCATCTCCTCAAAGCTCCTACCCTACATGAGGTATACCCTCTCTCCTTGGATAGGAACTCGTAGTATGTGATGCACGGCCTCCAGTGTGACTGTCACCTCTCATGTCGGTAGATGGAAGGTGCAAGTGTCTGTGTCCCACCTCTCTGCTATCACCATTAACATGTGTCATGATATTGTATGGCTGGTGAGAGGTAGGCTCAGTAAAGACCCATCTCTTGGAGGATTTGGATATCCTCCTCGAGTAGCTGATCAAAAAGCTCTCAAAGTCAGCTAAATGTATGACCGCTCAGGTATTAGCATGATTGGGGTACAATCTACCATAAGAAAAATAGGAAAATTTCATTTAAAATATCTTCAAATCTTAAATTTGTGCTTTAATGCTCAAAAATTGTGCTAAAGTCGCTCTAAGATATCTTAATTAAGGATTCTAGACACTTTATTCCTTAAGTGGGAAACTTTGCGACAAAATGGGACACTTTGTAACAATTTAAAAAAATGAAAGAAAAACTCTTTGTAGCCTATAAATTCATTTAAATTTTTCATATAAATGTTAAAAATTGATTAATCGAAGTGTAGAGCAGGAAAAATACACTCACAATAGATTGTAGCTCGCCTTGTGTGACTACCTCCCGTAGAAACTTGATCCATGGATAGGTGGATGGATGTCTGCTCGGCATGGTGGCTCACTCTACTCCAAGATCACTCTACAAAAGGTAAAAGGATAAAATGAATGAAATTTACCCACTCTTTTATCTTTTTATATATGCTTTTTTATGTCACTTTTTGTTAGAAAGAAAAGTGCTTTTTATTTAAACTAACATATTTGGAACTATCAAACTCTGTTTCTGATGTTGTTTGTTACGTCCAAATCGTGGTTTTGCTCCCATTCTCATAAAATTTCTATCATCAAGTGGCATGGTACTTGGAAATTCCCTATCATGGACTTGTCCAATTTGATGTGGTTGTTTTTCTACCTTGATTCCACCTCTGTAAAGCAAGAGGAATCAAGGGGGCCAAATATCTACCCTCAAATGTAATTTTCTAGGAAAGTTAGATAAGATGATTATTTTTGAGCTACTAATGAATCTATGATGCAGTATGTGGTTCCTAACATTGTGGTTTTGCAAGTAACTACAATGGGGGCTTGATTCTCCCTAACGAATCCATATGAGTATCCTTTTATAAAGTTACTTTTTGAAGTACTTTAGCTTGCATATGCACATAGTGTCATATGGGCTCTAAAGTGGGGACTATATGTAGTGTAGAAAAATGCATACCTTTGCATTTTCACAATTAATTTAGACCTATTATGGAACCCCTTGCATTAAATTTCCTTTAGGTCACTTGTTTTGGGCCCCTAAGACCCCTTTTGTGTATTTTGAGGCATATTTCAATTGTCAACCTGACCAAAACCCATAAACAATCGTTAATCTTGGTAACCCACCTTTTAAATTTGCAAGATAAGCCTTATGGGAGCAAGATGCCATTGGTGGCATCTTAGTCCCACCTATTGGGACCAAGATGCCACCTAGGGAATCTTAGTCTTGAGGGCTTTATTTTCAAGGATTAAGAGTGGGAAATGAAAATATTTGAATTTATTTGGCTTTTTGTCGGCCTTTGGGATCTAATAACCGGGTTATTAGATGATAATGCCTATAAAAGTAAGATTCACACCCCATTTTCACATAAGCAAGTAAGAAGCAAGAAATTTTAAGCAAACTAGTGATAAGTTGAGATAAGAGAAGAAAAGTTGAAGGAGAGTTTCAAGTCTTGGAACAACCTTCTAATGTTTTTGTAGGTTTTTCAAGTCAATTTCCAAGTCAAGATCTAGCATTGACAAAGTCTAATAATGGATGCCTATTGAGGATCATGAGAGATTCTAGGTTGGAGATGCAACTAGAAATTCTTCCAAGCCTAACGACTTGTTTCTTGTTTGACTCCATCTTCCATTTTTGTTCTATTTTCTGCCTAAAGAAGGTACATTTCATATTTATAGCCTATTAGGGTGATTGGAGATCTCCTTCATAGGTCATTTTCATTTTAGGAATCTATTCTAATACACTTGAATAGGGTTTCTCCATGTTCTAGCTTGCATAATCTTAGACACACTTAAGATTAGGGCACACACACATTTTCATTTTAGATTTATGTTCTTTCATCAAGGTTTAATTACCAAATAAGGGGTTTGACCAAGGAAAACCCCTATAAATAATCAATCCAATTTCCTTTATTTTGTAGGTCTTTTTGCAAGTTCAGATCTAGAAACTTGGTGGAGAACAAAGTATAGACCTTGAATCTTGGGATCATACTCAGAAACTTCAAAAACTCAAAGTGGGACTAATTCACCACCAAGGGCATCTTAGTCCTCCAAAAAAATAATTTTGTAGAGATTCTTTTGGATCCTAATCCTGCATCTAAAGATTTTGCATCTAGCCCGAAAAACAACAATGGGACTAAGACAACAGTAAGAGTGTCTTTGTCTTCCATAGCACTTTTTGACAACTTCTTTACATTTCCAAAATCCTCATTTCATTTCTAGACTTCCTAGGTACACACTTCCTAACTCCTTGTTGCATAATTTCATCATTTACATCTCTCATGTAGCTTGCATAACTAGGTTTTGTGAGTTGAATGTTTAATTGTCTTTTCCAATAATTTTCTTAGTGGTGAACCCCTAAAAGATTAAAGAACCCCCTCCTAGGTCCTCCTCATCAAGAATTGAATCACCTTGAGAGGTTGATAGTCAATCCAATTAGGACTCCTAGGACATTTTTGAGTAATTAGTTGGAGAAAGGGTGACATTTTACACTCATTTTTCACCTAAATCAAGTAGTAAGGCTTCTCCTTTGTTGGGGATTCTTTAGAAAGACCAAAAAAAGGGGTTGTTGAGAAATCCTCCAAGGTAGGGAGAAAGAAGGATTTAGAGAAAATCAAGATGATGGGAGATAATTTAGTGGAGTCAAGATCTGTTAAGACTCTAGACTCTCATTTCTCTAACCCTTTGAAATGATAATCCTATCCTAGAATGTAAGGGGCTTGAATAGTGGCCCTCGAGAAAAATCTATTCGTGATTTGGTGAGAATTCACTCTCATGATGTCCTTTTTTTATAGGAGACTAAGTTGTCTATTGAGAGTATGTTTTCTTTTTTCCTGAAAGTGTGGGGGCAGGGTGAATGGCAGTGTATTAGGGCTCATGGTAGTTCTGGGGGTGTGGCTTGCTTATGGAATCCATTGAAGATTCATCCTATTTGGTGGATGTCCTCAAAGTCTTTTATCTCTGCAGTTTCTTCAAGCCTAGAGACAGGGGAAACTTTTATTCTGTCAAATAATTATGTGCCTACTAATTTTCTCAGTAAGCAACAGTTGTGATCTCATATCAATTTTATATAGAGCCTTTCTTTTTTTTTCCCTTGGATTATTGTTGGTGATTTCAATGCCATTATAGAGTTAGATGAGAAGAAGGGTGTATTGTAAGGTTGGAGCCCTCTGCTTTCTTGCTCCATGATAACATTTCTTCCTTGAATCTTATTGGTATCAAGCCCTATAATAGTCAGTTTACTTGGAACAATAGGAGATTGGGGGAGAATTGTATTGCTAAGAGACTTGACCATTTCTTGGTTTCCTATTTTGGGATTGGAGGTTTGTGGTCTACTTGTTCTGAGATTCTGGATTGGAGGGGTTCGGATCACTAGCCTATTAAATTATCTATTACTTCAATGCATGTTGCTTGGTCCCCTTGATTCAAGTTCTAGCTTATGTGGTTGTGTGATCCTTCTTTGCAGGAGTATGTGGTTGTTTGGTGGAAGATGGGGAGACCCTCTCATGGCACTGCTATGTATTTTTTTCCAAACTGCTACAATATGTGAATTATCAGCTTAAATGATGAAACAGGTAGTGTTTTGGAAATATTTTTTATGCTAATATTGCTGATCAAATAAACCTGGATATCATTACCTGAGAGATAAGGGAGTTTGGTCTTTTAGAGGTTTTACTCAGGGAAGAGGTAAGGGCTTTGAAATTTCTGGAAGAGTGTGAGTTGCACGAGGAAATTTATTGGAAACAAAATTCACATGTTGAATGGTTACGTGAGGGGGACAATAACACTTCTTCTTCAATTCAGTGAAAGCCAAGTGACATGGTAATTCTATTCATGTTCTTTTAAATGATAGAGGTGAGCATTTATCTTCTTGGTATGATATGTCCAAAGAAGCTTCACAGTTCTTTTCTTATTTATTTAGAAAGGATTCTCAAGATGTTTTCGTGGAAGAAAACCTAGTTTTGTATTGTATCCCCCCCTTGGTTACTAGGGAGATGAATGAACATATTTTGGTTGAAATTTCAATGAAAGAATTGGAGGAGACTATTTTCGAGATGAAGAAAGGGAAAGCCTCAGGCCCTGATGGATTTCTGATTGAATTTTTTTAGGAATTTTGGGATATCATTAAGCTAGACTTATTAGAGGTGGTTCATGAATCTCAAAGGATTAAATAGATGTTGAGGGATTTGAACTCTACCTTCCTTACTCTCATTTCGAAATGTGAAGGGGTAGATTGGTGAGTCAATTTCATCCTATTTCCTTTTGTGATGTGGTTTATAAAATCATTTCCAAGTTGATTGCTAAAAGATTGAAGTGATGGCTCAGTTGGATTATCTCTTAGGAAAAAAGTGGTTTTGTGATGAATCAACAAATTCTAGATGGGGTGGTCACTGCTATTGAAACTATTCATTCTATGGCATCCTCCAAGGAAAATGCTATGTTCATCATGTTGAATATGGAAAAGTCCTATGATAGAGTTAAGTGGTCCTTCTT
Source organism: Sequoia sempervirens (assembly GCA_007258455.2). Taxonomy (NCBI): domain Eukaryota; kingdom Viridiplantae; phylum Streptophyta; class Pinopsida; order Cupressales; family Cupressaceae; genus Sequoia; species Sequoia sempervirens. Next base: position 10,757,483 of record VDFB02049217.1, on the reverse strand, counting down.
GTGCAAAATTTATTATTACTTTTGGTTTTGCTGAGGAGTGGGTCTAGTGGGTTATGTGTTGTGTTACTTCCACTTCCTTTTCGATGTTGATTAATGGTGAAAATTCTATTTTTGGTGTGTCTAGAGGCCTTCATCCATGGGATCCTCTCTCTCCTTATTTATTTATTATCATGGCTGAAGGTTTGGGGAGAGTGTTGAAGTGTGATGTGGAGTTGGGTATTATTTAGGGTTAGGTGTGAGGTAACAGGTTGCCTCCATAGTTTGTCCTAATTTTTTTGGATGATATAGCTCTGATGGGTATGGCTAAGGTCAGAGAAGCTTCTAATTTGTGCAAGGATTTGGATACTTATCTTGCTACTTTTGGTCAAATGATTAATGAAGATAAATCATCCATTTTCTTCTTCAATACTTTGTGGCTTATTCAGTAGAGGATTGCTTGTATCTTGAGATTTCAGATTTGTTCTCTCCCTTTAACTTATCTTAGTATTCATATTTCTTCTGGTATTCTTGCTAGGGAGTCTTGGTAGAATATTCTTGAAAAGTTTCGTGCAAAGGTTAATCATTGGACTCATAGATGGTTGTCCTTTTCTAGACATGTTGAGCTTCTTAAATATGTGGTGCAAGCCCTTCCCATCTATAGGTGTATGCTCCAAGTGGGTCCGGTTGGGTTTGCTAAGGATTTGGATGCTTTGGCTAGGAAATTTTTATGGGCAACCAGTTTAGCTTCTTCTATGTGGGGCCTTGTGAAGGGGAATATTGTGTGTAGCCCAAAGTAGTTTTGGGGTCTTGGTCTGTGGTAGTCAACTCTGAATGGTTTGGCATTAGTTGCAAAGCTTTATTAGAGGTGGTGTTTGGAACATGATCATATCTAGGCCAATATTTTTCTCTCAAGTACCTTTGGGGGATGCCGAAGGAGGAGATTCCCTATTATCCTTTGGTGGGGAATGGTTCAGTAATTTGGGAAACACTTAAGAAAGGGGTTGTGGTGATCAAGGAGGGCTTGTTCTAGATATGTAATAGGGGAATTGAGGCTCTCTTTTTGGTCTGATTCTTGGGATGGTTTTCCCCTCATTTTGCATCAATATCCTAGTTTATTGAATCTTTTCCAATGCTTCTTGGAGGCTAGCTAGTCAAGGCTGATTGATTTTAAGACTTCTTACCCATGTGGGCAGATGGAGGTGGCCAAGTGGAAATATCCTTGTGATTGGCATATTGTTGGTTTGGAGGAGGATTGTGTTGTGCTTTAGAATATTTTGGTTGGTAGACATTGCAACTCCCTTAGGGGTACGGATATTCTAGCTTGGAGTCTAGATCCTAAGGGTGCTTTCACTATGGCTAGTGGGAATCAAGAGTTGTTGGATCGTAGGTTTGGTGGTGTGGAGGTGCCTTGGTGGAAACATGTGTGGAAAAAGTTCTCATGGCTGAAGTGTAACTACTTCATGTGGACCCTGGCTTGGAATAGATGTTTGACTTGGGATAATCTTAGGAAGCAGGGATTCCAGGGCCCTTCTATTTGTGTTTTCTATGGGTGTAGAGGGGAGGATTCTTCCCACTTGTTTTTCTGATGTTATTTTTTTTTGGGGGGTAAAAGGCCCATGGCCTATATATATATATATATAAAATAAAGTTTGTACTTAGATTTTATGCCAGATGGAGTAACAGATGCAAAATTCAACATCAATTCCCAAACTTCCCATGAGATCATACTTTTGCTTACAATGCAGATGGGAATACAAAATTTAAACATATTTTTGCCAATATTTTCCAAATTCAAGGGGAAACATAGCCTGTGGATTATTTTTGGATAACCATCTTTAGTCCTTTCATTTTATCATTGTCCCCAAAACTAGACTTCATGCAAAAAAAAGACTCCCAAAAAGTTGCTTGTTGACGACCAAAATGCTACTACTACTTTGGTATGTTTTGTGGGGTGTTTGGAAACACCCTTGTGTGCACGATTCTTCCCTTGTTGAGTTCTAGAGTAGTTTAGGAAAACCTCCTACTCAAGCCTCTTTCCTCCAAATTGTGTGGTGCATTGGTCCTACCTTCATCATCTTGAAAATTTTGCTAGAAAGGAATCACAAGATTTTTCGTGGGGATAGGCTACTGGTCCAACAGGTTTGGCATAGAATTATGGGGAGATCTAGTAGAAAATGGAAGCTAAATGTGAAGTGTCTTATCCTTTGGAAAGGAGTGATGATGATATTGTGAATAGGTTGGGTTTATAGGGAGTGAATGCAGATTATGCTTGTGTCAGAAGAGGTAGGAGGGATAAAAAGAAGGTTTAGAGGATTGGTCAATGGGTGCTTCCTCCAACACATATTTTGAAGATCAAAACTAATGGTTCTTCTAGGGGTAATCCTGGACTTGATGGGATTGGTGGAGTGGGAAGAGATTACTTTGGCTTAGTTATTTTATTTTTCTCCATTCACAAAGGGTTACATTCTAACAATTTTATGGAAGGGTTGGCAATTCTCTGGGCTATTGAGTGTTCCTATTCTTTGGGTTCATGTAAGATTATCTGTGAATCTGAATCATATACTATTGTTAACTTGTTGAATGAAAAGAAGTTGGCCAATGTTAATTGGTAGCTTGCTTTGGTTGTTTGTTAGATTTTGCAGATGTGCTGTATGCTGGAGGTGGTATCTTTTACCCACATCCTACATGAATGGAATAGGGTTGCTAATTGTTTGGAAAAGTGGGATTTAGAGCATGATGATGAGTTGAAAATTGAGGGTTGGGGGTTGTTATCCCCTGATTATTGTCAATATTTAGAGAGGGTCATTTCTCATGATTTGGCTAGCTAATGTGATTTTGGTCTTGTGGGTGGTGGTTTTGATCTTGTATGGATGTTCTGGTGCTTTCTTTTCCTAGGATCCTATTGGGTCCTTGATCTCTTTGTACTAATAGTTTCTTAATTTCAATAAAAAATGTACCCCTCTTTTTTAAAAATAAATGTTATTCAGTTATTTCACTCATATTGCCACAATGGGTTATCACTTATTTCCTTCAACAATTCCAAAATTTTAAAACTAGCAGATGGGGGGAAACAAAAATGAAAAAACCATAACACAAAAACACATAAATAGCTTTGCATTTCAAATGAAAAACCCTTTTCCTAAGGTAAACCCTTTATTATCTTATCAATGAAAACCCATCTTCACAACAAATAGTTGTTCATTTCTTCACAGTTCCTAGGCAGAATGGCAAAATGACATATATTTCTGGCGGATATACATACTTGCTAGCTAGCTAGATACTTGCGACTATCAAATATGTTTTCGTATGGAGTGTGGCTGTATTTATTTAGCCTTCGAATGCCTACAACTCCTTCTTGTTGCTCTCCAACAACTTTTAAAATGTTAGTGTGGAAAATGGAATTGAAAATGGAACCTTGTCTAGGACTTTTTCTATTTCCAAATAATGGTTTCAAATGTGACGTTTTAGGATTTTTGTCCATTCTAAAGTATGATTTTGAAAATGTGCTGGTAGTGACATGCTTTCTTGGCGATAGGACAAGTGATAGCAGGCGAGTTAACATTCATCCATCAAGTCTTTCCATCAATTTGTTTTTTTCCATCCAACAATACTTTCCATCAGGGCATTTTTTCCAGCATGTGTGATGGGGGATGGGGGTTATGATATAACGTTACATACATATGTGTTTTTTGTCTACACTTTAGCTTTCTCCCTAACAAATGACTATCTAAAATAACTATTATATATAAAATTAATTACATGTGATAACTTTCTAGAAGTGAGGTTCCATTTTAGGAACAACTAATTATCTTGAGTGTCAACTTGTTCCTATCTTGTTGTAGTATAATTCTTAAAATAGTCATGTAAATATCTATTTTAAAACTCATAATTATCTTGAGCACCAACTTGTATTTATCTCTACACAATATGCTTCTCAAAATACTAAATTAAACTAACATAAAAATATTGATTCTTGACCTGAACTATTTTTATCACATAAAATTGAGACACCATTTTTTTAACAATTTTGATTAAGAAAATAAACTAAGAGGGGGGAGGGGGGTTTGTAATGTATATAAGGTAAATTATCCCTTATTTCCTTCCCTCATTAGGCTTGTGCATTAACGTATTCAAATGAATGATTACTTGATATTCGTAGGGTACATTAAAAATTGAAAAATATGTTGTAGTAAATAAGTTGAGATTAGGTTGTTTTTCCCATGAAACTTCTTAATTTGAAAGTGAAGTGAAGCTAATTTCTAAATTTCATCACATAAATCTTGTGAATTTACTCGATTATTGCAAAAAAGGCCCATAAACACTCCTGATTTATGAGTATATGCCCAACAATAGCCTTGAAAAAATATTATTTGGTTTGTTATTATTTCACTTCCCTCTTTTTCTTCTTTCATTTGTTACAAGAAAAATGATAAGTTTTCAAACTCTAATGGATTGCTCTACATGTAGGAGAGCTTAAAAATCCTTTGAGTTGGAATTAAAGGTACAACATTATACTAGGCATTGTTCATGGTTTGGCCTATCTCCATGAGGATTTTTCATGTTTGTATCATCCATTGGATATTAAATCAAGAAATATATTAATTTACCACAAATTTCAAGAAAAAACAACATATTTTTGGCTAGGAAGACTTCTTCCAAATGATAAAAGTTAGGTTAACACAAAATTTGAAGGAACATTGTTAGAAAATCCCTCCTTACTCCACTATTTTTCTAAGGAAAGTATTCAATAGGGATAGTAACACCATTTTTTTAATTTTGAAGATGTTACACAACTCTTGAATATCCTAGCCATGTGCAATTAACAAAGAAAGCAAACATCTAAAACTTTGGTGTGGTGGTTCTTTAAATTTTCAATGACATAAAAAGCCTTGAATTGAAGCTCAATAATATACTATGTGTGAATGGTGATCCTATACCTGCACAAACACAATCAAACAACACATCATTAGTCCATTATGCAAGTTAAATCAACATTCCCCATAGAATTCATTTGAAATACACAAAATAAGAAATAGAATGAAGAACACAAGTAAAAGCTTTCAAATCCTATTTAATGCAAAAAAACTCTCAATCCCATGGAGGAATCGGTACCATTTTGATGTGGAAACTGACCCTTTCCCAATCCCTTGTAAGCTTGAATGATGAATACATGAAGATTTGATGCTTCCTTTGTGAAATTCATGCATAACCTAGCTATGAAAATGTGAAAATGGATGAACAATGGATGAGAAAATTCAAAATCTCAAGATAATCTCTTTGCATGAAGTTATGGATCCAAAATCCAAATGAGAGATTCTTATTTATAGATGTGAAAGATGGAGGATGAGGAAAAATGGATGAATGTGGGACAAAAGACCAACCAATAGCATGAAACCACTTGTCAACATGTGAGTGGACAAAGGTGGAGCACATTTTGGTGAATGTGCAATTAAATGCAATTAGGTGGAATTTCAAAATGGATGAAATGACAAGTTGGAGGTACGAGAAAATAAAGTTAATGCCACTTTTCTCAAGGCAAAGGACATGTAAGAGGCTTTGAATGCCTTGTTGGATGTACAAACCCTTTTGGAGGGATTTTTAAAACTTAGAGAATATTCCCTTTTGGATGCCTTTTTGAAAGTAATTGAAGATTTAATAAATCAATTGAAATTATTTTCATGATAAAGTTGCAAAATCTAGAGGATTTAAGTGATTAAGACTAGCATTAATCAGGATTTGATTAATTAAGAGGGAGATTAGTTGATTTGACCATTTTGACTTAGACTTTTGGATTAATTTAAATCAAAATAAGAGGAATATGATTTAGACTTAATTAAATAAATATTTTGGTTTATTTAATTAAACAGGGATGATGTTAGATTAAATCAAATAAAGATTAATTTATTTAATTTAATAGAATGACTTTAGAGATTTAATTAAATAAAATGAATTATTTAATTAAAGAGAGACTATAGAAGCTAATTAAATAAAATGTTTTATTTAATTAAGAGATGAAATGTAATGAATTTAATTAAATAAATATTATTTAATTAAATGACTAGCAAAGGAGATGATTAAGGATGAAGCGGTGTTAGTAATTAGGATAAGGTGTATAGGATCAATCAGTATATTTTTCTTGTCTACATTTTTTCTTTCTTTGAAGCAATGTACCCACTATGTTGGTTCAAAGAATAAACTCATCATGATCAAAATTCAAAAAAAAATTGATTTCCTAAATGCCCCACTGCTGCCTCGGCGAGAAGAAACATGCTAGTACACTGTCCCCTCAAGAGATCGAGCAAAAAGTTCGATTTGAGGGTCGATCTTGCGATAAAGGTGTTCAAGATGGATGAAGGGTCTAGAAAGGGTCCAGGATGCCAAAAACATGTAAGAATGTGAAAAAAAGTACAAAATGATCCTCAATTGGGAGAAAATGGGATCGGGGGTCCAAAACCCTAGTTGGATGGCTAAAAAGGGTCAAAAAACCCTAGTTTTCAAGCTTAAATAGGTCTTGAGCGGCCACCTCCAATTCATTTGCACACCTAGCCTTTGGAGATTCTTCAGTTCTAATCTCTAAACATCAATCAAGATGGTGCAACGCGTGCTTCCATGACACATTTTCGAGTGCGTTTGAGTGTACTAACGACTACCAGGCACAGGACCAATGGTATGTCATCTTGTCCCAACCTTTAATTTTGATTTTTGAGTGCAGTAATTAGGGTATCTGAAAGCCTTAAATCAGCATTGTGTGGGCTTAAAGTGCACTGGTAATGAGAGTTCTGTCATGATGGCACAATTTAGAAATTAGAGTTTAACTTAAAAGTCCACCACATTCGTGAATAGCATCGTGGCGATCCCATTTGCAATTTAGGTTTAGGGGTCAAATTAGAATGCTATCAAAGTGTGCCACAATAGTGGAGTTTGGGACTTTTTAGTCTCCAGCAGTGCAGTTTGGAGTTTCCAAATAGTGCCGCTATTGAAAACAATGACATATTTGTTGTTCCATGTGCACAAAATCCAAGCATGACCTTGATATTTTACAAAACTTGATGCGGTGACCTTTTTGATGTAGGAGGACATGGAGCCAGTCCATTCATGAGAGCACAGGTCCTCGATTCTAGGCAAATTGACTCAGGATCCTAGTTTGCATGAGCTGTTATAGGAGCACCTGGGAGTGATTGGGCTCTGGTACATTGTGTATGCCCTAGCCATTCAGACACACCTTAGCATGATGACAATGCTGGTAGAGTGTTGGCACAGTGAGACATCCTCATTTCACTTCCCTATAGGTGAGGTGATAATGACCCTGGAGGATGTGGGGCATATTCTTTGATTGTCGATCCATGGAGAGAGGGTCATCTATGATGTGGATGTAGGGACAAAGGCCTATTTTGATGTCATGGGCCTGGATGAAATCATTTTTTTAGAGGGATAGATCGAGTTAGAGCGGTACAAGACTATAAGTGCATACATTCAGATTGATCGTAGCCACCATCATCCCAAGACTTGTGGCACTAGATCGATGTGGGAAATATTTCAGTCTAGGATGGGGTCTTTCTTGGGAGCGGATGCTCCAACAAAGAGAGTGATTTTCTTGGGGGTTATCAGATCAGGAGTTACACTACTACATATATGGGCCTAGGAGCACATTGTAGTGCTCTGCCCATGAGTCACACTAGTTGACATGGAGCCAGATGACCCAGTTGTCTAAAAATATAGGGGTGGACTGACATTTACTCACACAGGGGTAGTTGGCATCCATCACTGGTGAAGGGTCATCGATGAGATGACCATTTTCAATTGGAGGCCTTGGGTTAGCATGCCCACCTGGTACAACGACATACAACAGTTGTTCTTTTCCAGACAGGATAGACTGATGCAGGGTAGGGAGCACACGATGATAGAGTGCTACCTACTAGATCAGGTTGCTTGACAGTTTGGGGATGCATAGGACTGACCTGATGACTAGTACATGGCCATATTTGCATGTACTACAAGGGAGATGACATGGGGTCGCATGATCCCTACAAAGGAGGAAGTTGATTCTTTTAGAAAGTTGGTGGCCCAGCCATGGCCATACGATCAGGGACCAGCAGACCCAGGGATGACCTAGGTATATTCAGATTGGTTTTGTCTACCAATTAGATTGATAGTGATTGGCACATTGATACTGCAGAGGAGACCTAGAGGCCGATCAATAGGGCAGGGGCAGGGGCGAGGAGGTAGGGGAGATGGGGATGAAGACGAAGAAGGAGATAGTGGCAGAGGCAGAGGAGGAGGTGGACCACCTCCATATCAGAGCGGACAAAGAGATCAGGCCCATGATTAGAGGGATGGGGAAAGATAGCAGAGAGACAGGGAACAACAAAGAGATGCCCTGATGGATCACCAACAACAGACACGACCACCGCCACCTCCCCAGCTGAACTAGAGAGATGCACTTATATAGTGGTTGTAGGCATAGGTTGCCACTTTGATGGCCAAGAGAGATCAATCTTGCACAGAGTGAGACCAGGCCATCTAGTAGAGACAAGTCGTCAAGTTACAGTTGGCACAGGAGACTGGTCATTGTCAGTAGCTGGAGGCCAGACAAGGTAGGATCATCCCCGTGAGGTTGTATCATGAGGTGGTATAGGAGGTCCAGTATTATAGGGTACATTACCATTAGTCAATGCCTCGAGCGGCCCAGGTACCAGACTTCTCACAACAGACAGGGCAAAGGCAGGATCCACTAGGTGAGGGGAGCAACCATCAGGGCTAGCCTCACATTTTTTATAAGGGCCAACATTCTTTTTCTGATCCACAAGCTCTATTTTTGATAGCCTGGTGGGAAATTGTATTATATTGATATACACATTTTATCCTGATTCATGTACCATGACAGTTGTATTATTATTTTGATGATATATGAGATGACAGGGCTCGATTTGATGTATGATGTGTTCTATTCTATTTATGCATGATGGATGGATGTACCTTATTTTCTATATGCGATGTTTTATATGTGATGCGATGACTCTATCTTATGTGATGCATGTATGATTTTTATTCTCTGTGATGGAATGTGATATATGTTTCTATATGATGTCATGATGTGCTGCAATGATTTATGGATGCATTTATTTTTCAGTATTTTTTTATGCACTTTTTGTGATGATGTATGGATGATGCAAATGTTATGATATGTGAATGCTTAGACTAACAGATCTATATTATGCACCTAATGGATGATGATGATCACACGTATGAGATGCAATGACATATTCTTTTCTTTTTCAATATGTTTCTCATGTATGATATGGTGATGCATTTATAGATGACATGATGATGTACATGATATGATGTGATGATGCTTTTTACATTGATGCCAATGTGATGATGTATTTATGCCATGAATGTAAATGTATGGATTACGAGATGCTTAGAATAACCAATCTATATTATGCATGTGATGAAATCCAATGTATGTGATATGATCAGTGTTTCCTATATGTCATGATATGATTTGCATTATGTTGATGGTTTTTGGATGTAGGATGGATGCATTAGCAATGATTTTGTGAATAACTATCAAGATACCATGTTAGTGCGGAGAGAAGGAAGAAGAAATAAGAGAATCCAACAAGTCAACTTTATTAGAGATGATGATGACGATGATAATTATTTTGTTACCAGGAATTGGGACTTTAAAAGGGCCATTTAACTTATGTTTTATAATACACATAGGCACAATGCATCAAGGTATAAAGAACTAGGATGGCGTTGCACCTAGTGTCATGGACTTTGACTCGACAATTAGATAGGAGTACTCCTATTCACACCTAGCATACAAAACCTTATTTAAAATGTAGTTTAGATATTTCAAACATCTCAGAACAAACCATAGAAAGGCAAGGCTCCTATGTGGTCAACAAGACACCTAAAATACCCTCCCTACACCCAAACTAAGTAGGCATGTCCAAGGTTATATTACAAGAATATCTAACAAGTACAACAAATAAAAAGATAATGATCATTGCCCCATTCCTTTCTCTCTAAATCCCTTTGTTTGGACATCATCAAGAGGTCATCAAAATGAGCACAATAAAATAAGCCAAAAAAAAAGATAAAGTAATCAAACAAGCTAATGTTCTTCATACTACTAGCCAAGACTAAATTGCAGTGATTCCTGATGTTGATGTCCATTGTAGGAAGGATGCATCCTAGGAAATGATGCTATCAGATGATTTTGGGATTGATTGGATGATGGGCCATTAGTACCAAGAGTTGACTAACCCGTTTACTTACTGACCTAGACTTGAGACCTTAACGTTTTGAGTTTTCACTTTTAACCTGCTAGACTTGTTTCCAACTGTTTCACCAAAGGTTGAGGATGAGAATAATTTATTGTGAGTGATGTTTATTGTGGGTGGAAGTGAGATGAGACAGATGGATTTTTTCAAATATTTTGATGTTTTTGAAGTTTTTTTGAAATGTTTTGAGGTTGTTTTTGGTATTTTCAAGATGTTTAACAAATGTTTTCATTTTCAATTTTCCAATATTTTTGGGGTTTTCTACGATTTTGACCAAGGGACTAACCTAAAGACCTATCCTAGCAGCCTCAGGGGCTGATCAACATATTAACCTTACCCACGTTATACACACAGAGACCACGTAGTTTGACTGACACAAACTTGATTATTGATGAGATATGAACAAGTGGATTTCTAGTTTATTGTGATGAACTCCTAACAGACTGATCTAAGCATCTTAGGGGATGATCAAAGATCAAACTTGCCTATGTTCAAAGCTCAAAGACCCGTAGTTCAATAAGATGACTTTGTTTTTTGACTTTTACAACTGACATTTTGACCTGTTTTGGATTTTGATATGTTTTGAATGTTTTTGGATTTTGTGTTTTATGAATATTTTTGGATTTTTTGGATTTTTTGATGTTTTTGTCTTTTTTTATTTTAGAAAGACTCCAAGAATATACACAAATTTGATCTGATGATAACATTCCCCTAGTGTGGTGCAATAGACTACTCCAATATAGGCAGGACAAACTGACCTTGAGAATGGGCTGAGTAGTACTAGGAGGGATCATGATACGAACACATGACCAAGCTATGGTGCAGACGTGGATGGATGATGAATGGAGATATGGAATGCGATGGATGATGGAAGCATGATGGATGAGTGATGCGAAACAAGTCGTGGAGATCCTGGTGGATGGAAAGTGCTTATTTACACAAGGCACCTATTTTCTAGGTTTTCACCAAGGTACTTGCTCGAAGCGCCACTGAAGTGGTTTTCACTAGAGGACGATTTTTTTCTCTTTACTATTTTTAATATTTTTTCTGATTTTTTTTTAATTTTTTGTTGTCACCAAGACCCCTGTTTGCTAGGTTTTCATCAAGGTGACCATTTTTTTAAAGATATTTTCTATTTTTTTTGTATTTTTGGTTTTACACCCCGCAAGATTAGGCATAAAACTTTTTGAGATGAGATCTATTCATGGGCTCCTGCAAAGGTTCCCCTTCGAGCATTGATAACTGATATGCCCCTAGCTTATAGCTTGTCGTGATGATGAAGGGTCCCAACCAATTGGGTTCAAACTTGCCCTTGCTATTTGGATTTGGAACATTCTTCTGGTTCTCCTTCAACACAAGCTCTCTGACATGGAAGATTCGACTCATGATCTTCTTGTTGTAGCTTTGTTTGAGTCAATTTTGGTAGACTTGCAAATGGTTTAAGGCATCTATGTGTTGCTCATCTAGTAATTCCAGCTCATTCATTCATGATACCCAGTATTCTTCATCTGTGATGAGATTCTACAATGATATCCCTAGGGATGGAAGCTTGATCTCGACGGGTAATATGGCTTATGATCTATAGACCAGGGAGAAGGGGGTGGCACCTGTTGGTGTGTAAATGCTTGTTTCATAGGCCCATAAGGTGGGATTCAGCTGCAACTACCAATCGAGAACAATGTCATTGATTGTTTTCTTGAGAATTTTTCAGGATAGTCTTATTTATAGCCTCAACTTGGTTGTTTCCTTAGGGATAGTACATAGTGGAAAAGCGATGTTGGATTTTGAACTTCTAGCATAGGTCACGAACATCCTGATTCTTGAAAGGTGTCCCATTATCTGATATAATGGCCTAAGGGACACCATAGCAGAAAATTAGGTAGTTCATGATGAACTTGTATATCTGCTTTCCAGTGATATATGTCATGGGTATGGCCTCCACCCACTTCATGAAATACTCAGTGGCAGTGATGATGAACTTATGTCTGTTGGATGAGGTGGGGGTAATTTTTCCAATGAGATTGATCCCCCACTATGAAAAGGGCCAAGGTGTAACAATTGGGTGGAGCTCCTAAGCTAGAGCATGGATGAGATCCCCATCCTACTAACACTGCAAACACCTTTTGACATAGTTGTGTTTTTCCCTTTCAATTGTAGGCCAATAGTACCTAGTCTTCAGCAGTTTCTTGGCCAAGGTCATACTACTCGAATGTAAACCATAAATGTCATTGTGTACCTTAGTTAAGGTAGTTGAAGCTTCCTTAGCATTTAGGAAATGTAAAAGGGTTCCTTCAATGCTTCTACGGTATAGGGTATCTCCTAGGATGACAAAACGGGATGACTTCTTGACAAAGGCTCTTTTGAGGTTTAGGGTTATGTCGATGGGGAGGACTCCTATTCTCAAGTAATTGTATATATCATGGTACCAAGGATCACTAGGACCAATGATTTTCCACACAAATTCAGACTCTAGTACCTCGAATGGAGGCACAAGAAGCTGCTCTATGAGGAATTCTTACTTTGAGACATTGTGTGGGACATCTAGGAGTGATCCAATTGTAGCCATTGCATCTGCTGCTCTGTTGTTTTCTCTTGGTAGCTGCTCGAATGTGATATCAATGAAGGAATACTTGAGGCTTTCCACCAATCTCTTGTATGGAGTTAGCTTGTCATCCTTCATTTGATACTCATTATTTACCTGGTTGATTATGAGATGTGAATCTCTGTAGACCTTAAGTACCATGATTTTCCATTGCACTGCAATTCTCAACCCTATCAAAAGGGCCTCATCCTTTGCAATGTTATTTATGCAAGGGAATGACAACTTGTATTATTTTGGAATGCAATCCCCTTGTGGGGTGATAAAGAAGGCCCCTTCTCCCAATCCATGTTGTGTCTAGGATCCATCAAAGTACATTTTCCAATGATCCGCTACACTTAGGTTGAAGATTGATTTGTTGGGGAACTCTGAAACAAGTGGATTCTCTAAGTATATCAATGCCTCTACCAACTAATCTATAATTTCTTACCCTTTGATGGCCTTTCTCTCCACATACTCAGTGTCATGCTCTGTTAGGATCATAACCATTTTGTTGTTTTCCCTATAAGTATTGCTTTGGAAAGCAGGTACTTAAGGGGGTCTATCTTTGCGATGAGCTTTGTTTGATGGGCTAGCATGTAATGTCTAAATTTTTGTGCTACAAATACAACTGCTAGATAGGATTTTTCAATGGAGGTGTAGTTCAATTCATGGCCCACCATAGTTATGCTAATATAATAGATAGCTCTCTCTTTTCCATTTTCATCGTGTTGTGCTAGGAGAGCACCAAGAGTTGTTGTTGTTGCTGATATGTATAAGATCAAGGGTTTTCTTCGAATTGGCAGCATGAGGATTGGTGGTGTGAGTCAGTATTCCTTGATCTTGTTGAAGTCCTTATCACACTTTTCATCCCACTTGTACACTACCCCCTTGTGGAGTAGGTGAGAATAGGGGATAGCCTTGTCTGCTAGTTGTACTATGAATCAACGGATGGATTGGAGTCTTCCTTGTAGGCCTCTTAGCTATTTCAATGTTTTTGGTGCCTCCATTTTGAGGATTGCTTTGACTTTGGTAGGATCTATTTCAATTCTTCTCATTGACACGATATACCCAAGGAGATTTCTTGACTGTACCCCAAAGACACACTTCTTTGGATTGATTCTGAATTTGTATTCCTTTAACCTATCAAAGATGGAGCCCAATGCGGCTATGTGATCTCATCTTTTCTTTGATTTGGCCAATATATCATCCACATAATCTTCCACAATTTTATGGATCATGTCATGAAAGATTAGTGTCATTTCCCTTTGATATGTAGCCACCACATTCTTCAACCCAAACAACATCATATTCCAGTAATATGTCCCCCATGGGCAGGTGAAGGCCATTTTATGTTGGTCATATTTTGCTATCATTATCTAGTTATAGCCTGAGAATCCATCCATCAAAGATAGCATCTCATTCCATGATGTCATATCTACAATCATATTAATGTTTGGTAGTGGAAAGTCATCCTTGGGACATGCCTTGTTTAAATATTTGAAGTCCATGCAGATACGGATGCCCCTAGTTGGTTTTGAAACAGGTACAAGTTTTGAGACCCATTATGGATAATCTATCAGTCGTATGAACCCTGCATCTAGGAGCTTCTACAATTCCATTTTGACCAACAATGCAATCTAGGGATGCATCTTTTTGAGCTTTTGTCTCACTGGCTTTGCTTTGAGGTATACAACTAGGTATGAACCACAACCTTTGGATCAAGCCCAGGCATGTCGGCATAGGTCCATGCAAAGTTTAGCTTTCTTTCTTTTAGGAATGCAGCTAGAAGTTCCTGTTCTTATGTGAGAAGTGACTCTGCATAGAATGTTGTGTGGTAGTTCCTCTATTCCTAGGTTGACTGGATTGCACTTTTCTACTAGGTTCGTTGACTTTTCCTGATGAATTGCACTGAGAGGAATATTGAATCCTTCATCCTCCAGTTCCTTAGAGAGTTTTTCACTGTTGGATACGTCCTTTATTTTTACTTTTTTCATATTAGAGAGTGCCACATTGTGGTTTTCACTCAAAGATCTAGAGATTATTCTCAGATTTTCACTTTTGCAACTAAAGGATTCAATAATTTCCCCGTAATAGGCTTGTGTGTCTAGTATGATATTAAACCTGAACTTGTGATCTCCATATGGTATCATATCCCGCAATCCCATGAATTTTGAGAGCGCCTCATCATTTTTGAATGTGTCCAAAATCGATGGTCCTTATTGGTTGTAATCAATGAGCTAGGGATAGATTGAGTTTATCTCATGGGTTTGGTTGTTTGACTCAAAAGATAGGGTACTAATCATGAGAAGGGATGAATCCTCAAAAAGCATAGGTAAATTAGTTATGGGGTCTTCATCACTACTACACACATCAGTTATGTCAAAGGTAAAGTTGTCTAGGACTCGACCTGTGGATACTGGTAATTAAGGGTGGATGCTGATTGTTGAGGGGGAGTTTTGACCTTTCTAACCGAGGAACCTTTCCCAAGTATGGCCACCTTTAGAGGGGTACATCCCAGACGAAGATTTCTCATATGCTTCTCTAGAATGAGAGGTACTAGAAGCCTGTTATCATTCTGTCCAAGCTTCTTTTTTTTGTCATAGCCCATACCGAGCATCATTTGTAGTCCTTTGCTACTCTCATCCATTAGAAGGTTAGGCATGGGCCTTTCATCTTGGTATAGGAGTCTAGATACATCTCTTTCATCTAATATTTCCTGACTTAGATCCCCCAACTTCTCAATCTAGAAGGGTCTTCTTTGTAGGTTTGGGATGATGTCTCAGCTAGTTGGGGTTGCCCGTGAGTCCTAGGAGATTGAGGTAACTTTCTTATGATGAAATCACTTTTCTTCATTCTGTAATCCCCACACCCATTGTCCTAGATAATGACCTTGATTTCAGATACATCAGGGATGGCAGGTGTCTTTGTCTCAAAAGTGGAGGCTAATGTAGTTGGGTCTACATATGAGGTGGTGGGGCCTTCATCATTCTTCAGAACTTGGGGCATTTTATAGTATTTTGCTTCCAGATTCTTGCAGTAGGCAAAGGGTCTGAGATCACCATGGGCCATGACCTCTTGATTTTGATACGGAAATTTGATGCACTGATGGAATGTTACGCAACTACTTGCATCCCATGGATCCATGGACATCCTAGGAGAATGTTATAAGGTAAATCAAGGTCAAGGACCTGGCATGTGGTTTCCATAATGGCTAGACCTACTTGAATAGGGAGTTGGATTGTGCCTTGAGACACTCTTTCTTGATCACCATATGCTTTGATAGTTATGCCCTTACCTTTCTCAATTTCATCCTATAAGAATCCTAGATTATTTATTAGTTTGAGGGAATAAATGTTTAGGCCTGCACCTCTATCCACCAAGACCCTTTTGACTTTTTTTTTATGAACCAAGACTTCAAGGTGGAGTGCATGATTGTGACATGGTTGGGTGGGGAAGTCCTAATCAGAGAACATTAGGAGACTTGGGGTAGTGATATTTTTGACCATAGATTGGAACTGGTCAGCATCAAGATCCTCAAAGATGGTGGATGAAGTCAATGCTTCCTCTAGAATTTTTCTATGTGTGGGAAATATCTTCAGCAACCCAATGATGGAGATCTAAGCAGGGATTTTTTTTAGCTGGTCTAGGACATTGTAGCCATGAGGAATGAATTTTGGATTGGAGGTGGATGCCCTAGGTGGTTGTGATGGTCCAATAATTGTGACCTTGTCACCGCGTGTGGTGACTCCACAATCATCTTTGGCTCCCTTAATGCTAACAACAGTGACCATTTCATCTAGAGATGAGACAACATGCCCATACACATGGTTCACATTGGCATCCTTGGTATTTCCATGGTTGTTCCATTGGTTATGATCTAGAATCAGACTCGTGTATATTTTTAGGTCCTAATTTCTAGTTGGTTGCTCAACATTTATGATTTTTTCATTGTTGAGGTCTTGGATCATATTTTTACACCTTAGCTGGTGGTGGTGTCCCCCTTGATTTTGTGAAAATCACAAAGGTGATTCTCATTGTACCATGGTGGTTTCACTTGGGGTTCCTGATAGTTCTCATAAGTGGGAATTTTGATGAGATTTTTTTTTATTAGTTTCTTCATGATTGCTTCAATTGGTTCCCCAAGGGAAGTGTACTTTCACTTGGGGGGATTTCTATTTCATGGGGGTGGCACCCTAGATTATTCGGGTTATTGATTTGATTGTTGGGTGGTTGTTGTGATACCACGTTAAGTTTTGTGCATTGTTTCGATTGTTGTTTTGTGGTTGTTGGTAGGTTTGGGTGTTTTGTTTCAGAGTATTGATTATGACCTTGGCATCCACCACACCATTGTTGGTGACATTTTTGTTCCTCGCCCATGTGTGTGGTTTCTCACTGTAGCTGGTGGATGGGTGATTGTATTGATTTTCTTGATATGTGGGTGTTCCCCCTTATACAATAAGGGCTCGTTCGATGCTAAGCACCTTGGGGATCAGTTGTTTGTAAGTGGTGATACATTGCACCTTAAGATGGAATGCCAAGGTTTTCTCAAGATTGGTAATGATGATGCAAACTTGTTGTTCTTTTGGCAAGGCCCATTTTCTCTTGTTGACCTTAGATCACCACCGTTGCAAGAAGGAAGCAAATGATTCCCCCTTAGCTTGTTTAAGTGTCGATAGTTCCTCTAGACTAACATCCATACCAATATTGAAGGCATAGTTTTTTTATGAATGCGTGTACAATATCTTGGAACTTTTTGATGCCAGGAGGAAGGCGAGAGAACCACTCCATGGCAGAACCAACCAAACTTCAAGGAAATAGCCACATCAGATATGTATCATCATATGCGACCTCCATGCATTGAACTTGGAATTCCTTGATGTGATCTTCAGGGTTTCCCATCCCGTGATATTTATCAAATTTAGGGATTTCAAACTGCTTTGGGAATGGTACCGTTGCAAGAATCTTTTCAAAAAAATAGGGACATAAGTTGCTTGGTGTTTTTGTGGTTTTTCTCGACTAAAGATCAAGCACTTGCTACAAGAGCAACTTGATTTGTGTCATCACACCATTTTGCATATCAGGGGGTGGAGTGAATGTGTTTTGAATTGGCTAGTTCATTAGAGTGATGGGTGGAGTGTTGGGAGTTTGTTGCAAGCTCTACTATGTGGTCAAGGCTTGCTGATATTCCTACATTTGTTGTTGCACCAACAACACTTGTTATTGGTATTGTTTTTGTTGATCCAACAACGCTTGTTGTTGGTCTTGGTATTGTTGTGCAGACAATCCTTGTTGTTGGTCTTGATGTTGCTATGCCAACAATGTTTGTTGTTGGGCTAGTAATGCTACTTCTTGTTGTGCTTGGTACTGTTGCAGTGATTTTTGATATGCTTGTTGTTGGGCTACTTGTATTTTTTCCTGGTATTGAGCTTGCACTTGCATTTGTTGAGCTTGGTATTAGGCTTGTGACTGAGCTTCAACTTGCGCTTGAGCTTGCACTTGTTGGGTAGCTTGTGTATCCTATGTATCCTGAGTAGCTTGAGTGGCTTGAGTGGCTTGAGTGACTTGTGCAACTTGGGTAGCTTGTTGTTGTAATAGGGCTTGGGATTGGGCAACCTATTGTGCTTGTTGTGCAGCTTGAGTTGCTTGCGCTTGCTGAGCAACTTGTGTGTTTTGGGCTTCTTACGCTTGAAATTGTTGATATTCCTTTTGATAGGCATGTTGTGCTACTTGCAATGTGATGCTATATTGATTTGCCACATTTGGTCTTGGTGGTAGTGGTGGTGGTTGTAGACACGTAAAATGTACTGGTTGACATTACACATCTGATCCTCGTTTTTACTAACACTATTTTGTCCAAAATCATTCCTCTATCTAACCATTTAATTGAATACCCTTATTTGATTAAATTCATCAAATTTCCTCTCTTAATTAAATAAATCATTTATCTGATTAAGTCATTCTCTCTCATTAATTAAATAAATCAATCTTATTTAATTAATCCTCTGATCTCTATTTAATTAAATAATTTATTTTATTTGATTAAATCTTTAAAGTCATCTTAATTAAATTAAATAAATTAAACCTTATTTGATTTAATCTAACATCATCCTCTTTAGTTAAATAAATCAAAACCTTTATTTAACTAAGTCTAAATCATTTTCCTCTCAACTTTGATTTTTTTAAATCTTAAAATCTAAGTCAAAATTGTCAAATCACCTAACCTCCTCTTATTTAATCAAATCCTAATTAATCCTAATATTAATCCATATCCCATCCTCTAACTTTTTCCACTTGCACATGAAAATACATTTAATTCATTTTTTAAATCTCTATTTTCTCTCAACTTGGCATCTTTAGAGGAATATTCTTTCAAATTTGAAAATCCCTCCAAGTGGACTTTGTCCTTCCAACAAGGAATTTATTTCATCTTACAATTCCTTTTGCCTTGAGCCAAGTGGCCATAACTCCATTTGACTCTCCCTCCACCTTGTCATTTCACTAATTTCAAATTTCAACTAATTACATTTATGGGCACATTCATCAAAATGTGCACATCCTTTGCCTTTTCACATCTTGACAAGTGGTGCTTGCCCATTGGTTGAAGATTAGTCCCACATTGCTTCATTTTGGGCATTCTTCCATCTTGTCTTTCTATAAATAAGAGGATTCTTTCCTCATTTGATCATCCACAATTTGAGCAAGTCTACTATACCCAATTTCATCCCCAAGCATATCCATTTTCATCAATTTTATCAAGGTCTTAGCTAGGTTATGCAAATTTTTCATCATGGAGCTCAAGTGAATCTTCAAAGTGGATCAACCTTCATCACTCATCAAAATTGCATCATAGGAGTTGGGAAAGGGCCAATTTTCACATCAAATTGGCACTAGTTCCCCCATGGGATCAAAAGTTTTCATGCCTAATTAGGATTTCAATACTTTTTCGTTGTGTTCTTCAAGTTTATTTCCTGTTTTGAGCATTGTTAATGGATTTCATGGGGAATCTTGATTCTTACTTGCATTGGATCTAATGATGTGTTTGTTTCTTGTGTTTTGTAGGTGTTAGGATTGGGGTTCTACATTTAGCGCTAGAAGGAGGGAAAATATCAAGTTCTAATCATGTTTTTTCAAAAAAAATTATGCTTTTCTCTATTTTTTGGTGTCTATAAAGAACTACCCTGATATCAGTCCAACGATGCCATACAACACTACTATTAGTCCAGCGGCACCATACAACACCGCTTCAAACTACAAGCTGCGCCGCTCGGCCTTTCTTGCCCAGAATTCAAAACTCTAACTCCATTGTTGGGTCAATTCATGGTCACTGACTTTCTCAAACTCCAAACTACACCATTGGGTAAAGCTCTGCCACAATCACACTCTTTATTTTGCTGTAGAGTGTCACGTACAGATTTAGCAACACCATATAGTGTCGTTGAGTTTCTCAAACTGTGTCACCTATGCAGACTAAGCCGCTAGAGTCAAGTGAAAAGTCAATTATTAATTTTCTTTTGACGTCTTTTTTCCATTTTGGTTATTTTGGGCTACTAATTGGTTTTCTAACCTTTGTTTTGTAGTTCTAATTAGTTTTTACAGGTTGGTATAATCAAGGTGAAGGAGGAGAACAAAGTTGGAGGTTGCATTATGGCATCATTCTCTCATTAAATCAAGTGTTTTTGAACACTTTTGTGTTTGTTTAACACTTTTGGAGAATTCATAATTTCTCTTAAGGACTTGTTATCTTTCATGCTCTTAGGATACACTAAATTTCTTTTGGGCACTAAAAAGAACACTTCCAAAGCTTTCGTTTTTTCTACAAAGGGGTTTAAAAAGAAATTTAGGTAAATCCACCAGATTTTGTTTAAGGTTAACAATTGAACAAGGAAAATTTCACACTTTGGTGTTTAAAAAGAAGTCAGTTTTTCTTTGAAAGGATAAAATGAACATGTGCTAGTTTGTCTTGTAATTACTTACCCAAAGTAATACCATCAAAAAGATGTATGCACTTCTCTCGCACCTCATGACAATCTTGAGAATCAAAAGGATTTTTGGTGATCTTAAGTTGGGTAAAGTGATTGCCTTCATATTTCATTTTGGGATTAAAAATTGAACAAATCTTGCGAGTGTGAGTGGAACAAATCATGTGTGTTCTCTCTTTATTTCTCAACAAATATTGATCAAACTGTGAATGTGTTTGCTCTCTTTTATGTTATCTTAGAGGGCTTGCCTTGTGGGGAAAAGTAATCACCCAAGGGAATGACCCAACTGACAACACGCTAAAGCCAAGCAACTTCCAACCGGTATATAAGTGTGGGTCCTTGTTGAAAGGCAAGTATCAGGATGGTCATCCCAACGAGAAGGGCAATAATGGTCTCTCGTCGAATGGGTGATCCCCCATGAATGGAATGCCCGCATTAAAACCCTTGTTTAGAAAAGGCCAAAATCCTTGATCTATTTGTTGGTGCAAGAACGGTCGTTCTGAAGCCACCCCACACTTTTACGACTTTTAGTAGAAATGGAAAGTATTCCATGGGAGTTTCATGGGTACTAATGCTTGGCTGCCATGATAAGTGAGTGTCGTGGAGGGGAGCCAGTGGGGTCAAGCATCTAACCATTCACTAAAATTAGGTGTAGCTAGACTTGGCCAAGTGGGGATTCAACAAATATAGTCTTTCATATCCATAGGGTTGTACATGTCATTAGAAACAAAACACTTTGCTTGTTTGTAAACATTTGAAAACAAACAATCAGCATTATCATCAAACTTCAAACCCTTTAGGAGGCAAATATCTTTGACAAGATTCATGTGTTATTGCTTACCCTTGGGATTTTATCCGTAGAGGTTTCTAAACAGTTGAATTTATATCTCAATTTTCTTACTAAAGTCAACAATAGGAATTTTTTTCCTTAATTTCCTTGATTTCCACATAACACACTTTGTGGGATGATAAGATGTTAGGACATTAGACATTTAGTTTGGAGAAACCTAATCAATAATTGTTTGTGGTAAAATGAAGTCACTAAGCAAAGCTAATAACAATTGAACCCCACACATGTACCTCAAATGATTTCATGCAAGATCAAAATCCGAAAACCAAATTCAAAAGATCTTAGTCCAAAAGAACATCAAAAGTGTCTCTCAACGCTCTACAAATTTAGACAAAGATTTATTTTCAACTTTTATAGAAGAGCTTCAAGAAATAATCCTGGTTTGCACTCATTTTATTATTTTCAAAATCCAAATCTTTTTTGGGAATTTGAACACCTTGTTAAATAGAGGAAAGCATGCTCTTCAAAACTGAGGTCTTGTAAACAAGAGTCCTTTTAGGTACACATAGGATTAAATGAAAACCTTCATCCATATTTCAAACATCAAACCAAAATCGTCTCACCAACAACTCTTGAAAATGTTGAAATCATCCTTCATGCTAGACTTTTTGGAAAATCCATAAATCAAAATCCTTGAAACAAATCAAAATCCTTGAATCAAACATCAAATCAATTTTGTTTGGCTAGGTATATGTAGATGCATCCTTCTCCATATGCTTAGTTGAATTATCATCTTTTTTGGTTAGGTGTGGGTAGATGCATCCTTCTCCCTACACTTGGTCAAATTATCATCTTGTGAGAAAATCTATCCTATAGATAACATCCAAACTCAAAATAATCCAAAACCAAATCAAGGTCGAATAAAAAATCCAAAACAAATCCAAGAATCCAAGAAAGTCCCAGAAGTCTAGCATCCCCTCAAGATCTTCTAAGAGTTCCACCATCCATATCATCCATCTTTCACACATTTCATCATCACACCTTTTGATCCTTGAATCATCCTATATCTTCTCTTTTGAGCCTCATTTTATGGTTCAAACTAGATCTCAACACAAGAGGAACATGGAAGCCAACAAAGAAACATCCACTTCAAGTGACCTAAGTCAAACCAACAATTACTAAATGAATCCCATTGGATCAAGCAATCCCCTAACTAACTTTCCTTCATCATCACAAAATCCTCAAGAGGAAGGTCAAGTAGAGGATATCACTAATGATTCCTTCAGAATAAAAAAAGACGAGATCATTGAAATGGTCCAAAATCCCGAGAATCATAGAATTATCAACATCATGATGAGACTCAATCCCTCACAATACATGTTGGAATTAGCAAAAAAAGGGGCTAAAATCCCTTCTGATTTCGACGTGAGCACCATTGTGGAATCACCTTTTCGGGTCATGCCTCCAATTTCACCCATGCCCCCAATTTCATCCTCACCTCGATTCTAAAGCATCACTCAACCCATCCCCCAAATTACATCATCCATTGCTCCAACTCAATCCATTGTTAACAAGGGGATCACATTTCTCAATGCATTACAAACACACCCCCCTCATGAATAAACAAGATTTGGATGTAAACACCACCTTGGGGAAATCCATCACATCCATATGTCCCCCTCACCTTTCACAATCCTTGTGACGCATCATCATCATTTCACACAACACCTTAAATTTCTCTCCCCATAACCTCGCAAGGAGAAGGTGACTTATTTGGACCAGGGGGCATCTTTGACTCTTCATCTTCATCATTTCCTCAAAGGATTATGCCACTCACTTTTCCACCACTTCCACCCTTTCCATCAATATCCACATCACCTCTCGATTTAGGGCTTCCCCCTTTACCAAATATCAATCAACAAAATTAAACCAACCCCCTGATCATCAATCAAAATATCATACTGAATCCTTATGTCTTGTCATCGACATCGCAACAACATATGGTAACCATCCTGATAATGCAAGCCACCACCACATCATCAACCATCCCCCAAATACCTCAAAACATGGTCTCTCAAGGACCAAGCATATCGATCGCACCATCCACCACCCAAATCCCAATCATCAATACAACGGTCCCTCTCATCACCACAACCAACACTATTCCAAATCCACCACCACCACCACCACCCAATTCAAAAACATCAAACCAATACAACATTGTGTTGCAAGCCACTCAAAAAGCTACCTATCAAAAGGCACTTCAAAAAATTCAAAATTGACAAGCTACACAACTAGCTGCTCAACAAGCACAAACACAATTAGCTACACAACAAGCACATCAAGCAACGCAAGCCACACAAGCTGCACATATAGCATAAAGCTTCCCAACAAGCACAAGCTCAGGCTCAAGCACAAGCACACACATAAGTATAGGCACAAGCACAATACCTCGCACGACAACAAGCATATCAACAAGCACTAAAACAATACCAAGAGAAACAAGAAGTAGCCTAATTAGCAGCCCAACAACAAGTGTTCTTGGTACAAAAACAACAAGCTTAGCAATAGGCACTTTTAGCACAACAACAAGTGTTTTTGGTACAATAGCAATTGCAAGCATACTTGGCACAACAAAATGTGCAAGCACCATCTACCAATCCACCCATCCCACCAACAATTGAACCACCACAAAACACTTTCACTCCACCCTCTAATCCACAAAATGATGTGACAACACAAATCAAGTTGCTCTTACAACAAGTGCTTGATCTTCAGTCAGGGAAAACCACGAAGACAACCAAAAACTTGTGCCCTTATCCATTTGACAGGAGTCTTGCAATGAAACGGTTCCCAAAGGGATTTGAGATCCCCAAATTTGATAAATACCGTGGAACAGGAAACCCTGAAGATCACATCAAGGAATTCTAGGTGCATTGCATGGAAGTCGCATATGATGATACATATCTGATGCAGCTATTTCCTAGGAGTTTGGCTAGCCAAGCCATGGAGTGGTTCTCTCGCCTTCCTCTTGGCATCAAAAAGTTCCAAGAAATAGTAGACACATTCATAAAAAATTATGCATTCAATATCGGTATGGATGTTAGTCTAGAGGAACTATCAGCTCTGAAACAAGGTAAGAATGAATCATTTGCTTCTTTCCTACAACAATGGTGATCCAAGGCCAATAGGAGCAAATGGTCCATTCCTGAAGAACAACAAGTTTGCACCATTATTTCCAATCTCAATGGAGCCTTGGCATTCCATCTCAAAGTGCAAGGTATCACCATGTGTGACCAATTGATCTCCAAGGCACTTAACATCAAACAAGCCTTTATTGCACAAGGAGGGTCACCCACATATCTCAAACAGCAAAAAACTCACCCATCCACCAGTTACAACGAAAAGCCTAGCACATGGACAAAAAAAAAACATTACCAATGATGGTGTCATCGACGCCAAAGTTTTCATTAGTGCTTCTCGACAAAAACACAATAGTACCACAACAGCAACCCTAAAAAAACAATCAGAACCATCGTCATGCTAACACTGTGACTCAACAGTCGAGCAATCAAATAATCAACAATGTGAATGATCAAAGGGGGCCACCCCAGCAAAACAAAAACACCCCCAAGCGGAAGTACATAGCCCTTGGGGAATTGGTTGAATCCATCATGAAGAGACTGGTAGAGGAAAAACTCATCACAATCCCCACCTATGAAAACTATCAATAACCCTTGGTAAAGCTACCATGGTATAATGAAAATCACCTTTGTGATTTCCACAAGATCAAGTGACACACAACTACCAGCTGCATAAGGATGAAAAATTTGATTCAAGACCTCATTGATGAAAAAATAATAAATGTGGAATGACCAACAAGAAATCAAAACCTCAAGATCTACACGACTCTAATGCCCAATCATAACAACAAAGGGAACAATAACAATGATAAGGGGAAGGGTACCTTCAAGAGCGTGAATCATGTATATGACCATGTCGTTGCATCCCTAGATGAGTATTGTACTATTATCTCCATCAAAGGATCCCAAGTTGATTGTGGAGTCACCACAAGGGGCAGAAAAATCACCATTGCAGGGTCATCTCAGCCTCCTAGAGCACCCACTTCCAACCCAAGATCCATTCCTAATGGCTATAATGTCCTTGATTAGTTGAAAAGAACCCCAGCTCAAATCTCCATCATGGAGTTGCTAAAAATTTCATCAGCCCATAGGAAGATCCTTGAAGAAGCATTGGCTTCAGCCACCGTCTTCGCGGATCTTGATGTTGAACAGTTCCACGCTATGGTCAGAAACATCATCACCCCAAATCTTCTTACATTCTCTGCTCAATATTTTCCCACTCAACCATCTCATAATCGTGCACTCCATCTCGAGGTCCTAGTTCATAAGAAAAAATTCAAGAGAGTCTTGGTGGATGGAGGTGTAGGTTTAAACATTTGTTCTCTCAAGCTCATAAAGAATCTAAAAATCTATGAGGATTCCATTGAAAAATGCAAAGGCATCACAATCAAGGCTTACAATGATCAAGAAAGAGTGTCTCAAGGCACTATTCAACTCCCTATTCAAGTAGGGCCAACAATTATGGAAACTACCTATTAGGTCCTTGACCTCAATTTTCCGTACAACACTCTTTTGGGGAGTCTATGGATCCATGGGATGCAAGTAGTAGCATCAACCTTCCACCAATGTGTCAAGTTCACATACCAAGGCCAAGAGGTCACTATCCATAGGGATCATGAACCATTCTCTTACTGCAAGAGCCTAGAGGCAAAATATTACAAAATCCCCTAAGTGCCTAAAAATGATGAGGGCCCATCAACTCCATACATTGATCCAGCCACTCTCTCCTCCACTTCTATGATAGAGAAACCCACCATCCCCGCCATCTCTAATATCAAGGTCATTATCTAGGACAATGGGTGTGGACACTATACAATACCAAAAAATTCTTTTGTGGTAGGAGAGTTACCACAATCTCCTAGGTCATGAGGATGACCACAATCAAATGATGCTTCATCATCCCAAACCTTCACTACAGGATCTTCTAGCTTCAGAAGTTGGGGAGATCTCAAGTGGGAAGTAATTGAAGAGGACCCATCCCATCTCTTATACCAAGACAATAGACCAAAAACCGATCTACCTATGGATGATAGCAGTAAAGGCTTACAAATGACGCTTGCCATGGGCTATGACAGAAAGTAGAGGCTTGGATAGAATGACAACAGACTTCTAGTACCCATCATTCCAGAGACGCGAATGAAAAATCTTGGCCTCAGATGTACCCCTCTGAGTATAACCATATGTGGCCAAAATCTGCCAATTAAGAAGGTCAAAACTCCTTAGCAAATGATAATCGCCCTTCAATTGCCCGTATCCACTAGTCTACCCTTAAATGATTTCACATTTGACATAACTGATGTTTGCAGTAGTAGTGATGAGGAAGATGCCATAATTGACTTACCTAGGACTTTTGAGAATTCCTCTATCCTCATGATTAGTACCATGTCATTTGAGTCAACCAGTCAAACCCATGAAATCAACCTAGTCTACCCCCAGCTCATCGATTACAACCAACAAGGACCATCGGTTCTAGAAACTTTCAAAAACAATGAAGCGCTCTCGAAATTCATGGGATTGTGAGACAGGATACCATGCGGAGATCATAAAGGTGGGTTTGATATCATTCTGGACACACAAGCTTACTGCAGGGAGACAATTGAATCCTTTAGTCACAAAAGTGAAAAATTGAGAATAATCTCAAAGTATTTGAGTGAAAACCACATTGTGGCACTCTCTAACCCTAAGATAGTAAAAGAAAAGGATGTATCCAATGGTGAGAACCTCTTTGAGGCACCCGAGGATGAAGGATTCAATCTTCCCCTCAGTGCTCTACATTAGGAAAAGTCAGTAGTTCTAGCTGAGAAGTGCAACCCAGTCAACTTGGAAATAGAGGAAACTCCACATATCACATTTTATGTTGAATCATTGATGATAGAACATGATCTCCTGGCTACTTTCTTAAGGGAGAGAAAGGTCAAATTTCCATGGAGCTATGCCGACATGCCCAGGCTTGATCTGGAAATTGTGGTACACCACCTAGCAGTTTACCCCGAAGCAAAGCCTGTCAGACAGAAACTCAAAAAAATGCATTCCTAGATAGCCTTGTTAGTCAAAATGGAATTGAAGAAGCTACTTGATGTAGGGTTCATATGACCAATTGACTATCTAGAGTGGGTATCAAACTTGGTACTTGTTTCAAATCCTGATGGGGACATCCATATATGCACAGACTTCAAAGACCTGAACAAGGCATGTACCAAAGATGACTTCCCACTCCCCAACATTGATATAATTGTAGACATGACCATGGGACATAAGATGCTTTCACTGATGGATGGATTCTCCAGGTATAACCAAATCATGATAGCCAAAGTAGATCCACACAAAACAACTTTTACTTGTACATGGGGGGCATACTGTTGGAATATGATGTCGTTTGGTCTAAAGAATGATAGAGAAACATATTAGAGAGCCATGACCTTAATATTTCATGACATGATCCATAAGAATATAGAAGATTATGTCAATGACATATTGGAAAAATCCAGAAAGAGAAGGGACCACATAGTAGCATTAAGTGCCATCTTTGATAGACTTGAGGAATACAAGGTCTGCCTTAATCCAAAGAAGTGTGTCTTCAATGTACAATCATGGAAACTACTAGGATACATTATGCCTATGAGAGGAATTGAAATAGATCTTGCTAAGGTAAAGGAAATCCTCGAGATGGAGGCACCCAAGACTTTGAAGCAACCAAGAGGCCTACAAGGCAGGCTCTAGTCAATCTGTCAGTTCATAGCTCAATTAGCAAACAAATCAATCCCATATTCTTACCTACTCCATAAGGGGGTAGCATAGAAGTGGGATGACAAGTGCAATCAGGCCTTTAACAAAATCAAAGAATATATTCTCACACCTCTAGTGCTTATGCCACCAATCCCAAGAAAGCCTCTAATACTCTACATATCAGCAACAACAACTCTCGGTGCTCTCCTAGCTCAGCATGATGAAAATGGAATAGAGAGATCCATCTACCACATCAATTGGAACATTGTAGGACATGATTTAAAATATTCCTTCATTGAAAAATCCTATCTAGCAGTGGTGTTTGCCTCATAGAAGTTCAGACACTACATGTTAACACACAAAATCAAACTCATTGCCAAGATCGACCCACTCAAGTATCTACTTTCCAAGGAGGTGCTCACAAGAAGGATGGCCAAGTGGGTCATGATGCTATCATAATACGACATCGAGTACGCAGAACAGAAGGCTATCAAAGGGCAGGCATTGCAAACCAATTGGCAGAAGCACCAATGTACTAAGAGAATCTACTAATTTCATTGTTCCCTGATGAATCCACCTTCAACTTGAACATAGTAGACCACTGGAAGTTGTACTTTGATGGATCCTACACACAACATGGATCAAGAGCTGGGGTATTTTTCATCACTCCACAGGGAGATTGCATAGAAAGGTTCTACAAATTTGCATTTCCTTGCACAAACAATATCATAGAATATGAGGCTCTAACCATAGGACTTGGAATAGTAGTGCAGTGGCATATCATGGCTCTCAAGGTGTATGGGGATTCACAACTAATAATCAATCAAGTGAATGATGAGTACCAGACTAAGGACGAAAAGCTAACTCCATACAAGAAATTGGTGGAAAGCCTTAAGGAGTCTTTTATTGAGATCACATTCAAGCAGATACCTAGAGTGAACAACAAAGCAACAAATGCCATGGCGACAATTGGATCCTTATTGGATATCCCTCGCAATGTCCCAAAGCATGAATTCCTGGTAGAGCAACTTCTCGTGCCTGCATTTGAGGTACCAATGTTAAAATTTGTGTGCAAAATCATTGGTCCTGACAATCCTTGGTACCACAACATATACACTTATATGAGAATAGGAGTCCTCCTAGCTTACATAACCTCAAACCTTAAGAAAACCTTTGTCAAGAAAGCATCTCGGTTTGTCATCCTAGGAAATACCCTTTACTGTAGGAGCATAGAAGGAAACCTATTATGATGCTTAAATGTTGAGGAGGCCTTAACCACCTTAACCAAGGTGCATAATGACATATGTGGTTCACACTCGAGTGGAATGACCTTGGCCAAGAAATTTGTGAGGACGGGGTACTATTGACCTACTATGGAAAGAGAAGCACATGACTATGTCAAAAGGTGTCTACAATGTCAGCAACATGGGGACCTCATCCATGCACCAGTGCAAGAGCTCAATTGCATCATCACACCATGGCCCTTTTCATAGTGGGGGCTTGATCTCATTGGAAAAATCACTCCCACCTCATCTAGTGGCCACAAGTTTATCATTACCGCCACTAAGTACTTCACCAAGTCGGTGGAATCCATTCCCATGACATACATCACTAGAAAGTAGATATCAAAGTTCATCCTGAACTACTTAATATGTTGATATGGTGTTCCCCAAGCTATTATCTCAGATAATGGGACACCTTTCAAGAATCAGGATGTTCATGACCTTTGTGACAAATTAAAAATCCAACATCGCTTTTCCACTCCATATTATCCCCAAGGCAATGGCTAGGCAAAAGCCACCAATAAAACCATTTTGAAGATCCTAAAAAAGACAGTCAATGACAAAGGTTGTGACTAGTGTCAGCAGCTAAATCCTGCCCTCTAGGCTTATTGAACCAACATCTGCACACCCACAGGTGCAACCCCCTTCTCCATGGTCTATAAATCATAAGCCATATTACCCATCGAGATCGAGTTCTTGTCACTAATAATATCACTGTAGAACCTCATCACAAATGAGAAGTACTGAGTATCAAAACTGAATGAGCTAGAGCTATTGGATGAGTGGCATATGGAAGCATTAAACCATTTTTAGGTCTATCAAAACTTACTCAAGATGAGCTACAACAAGAAGATCAGGAGTCAGACATTCCAGGTCGGAGAACATGTCCTAAAGGAGAATCAGAAGAACATTCCAAATCTAAATGGAAAAGAAAAATTTGTACCCAACTAGTTGGGACCATTTGTTATTACAACTAGCTACAAGTCAAGGGCATATCAATTATCAATTCCTGAAGGGGAACCTTTGCAGGAGCCCATGAATAACTCCCATCTTTAAAAAAATTATGCCTAAACTTGCAAGGTATAGAACCAAAAATCAAAAAAAAAAAAAAGTCCTAAAAAAATGGTTACCCTGATGAAAACCTCATAAACAGGTGTTTTGCTGACAACAAAAAAAAAAAAAAAATCCAAAAAATTAGAAAAAGGATTAAAAATAGTAAAGAAAAAAATTGTCCTCTAATGAAAACCACTTCGGTGGCACTTTGGGCAAGTACCTCGATGAAAACCTGGCAAACAGGAACCTTGTGTAAATAAACACTTTCCATCCACCAGGATCTTCACAGCTTGTTCAACATCATCCATCCATCATCCATCCATTAAGCATCATGATCCATCACATTACATATCTCCATCTATCATCTGTCACATCCACATCATAGCTTGGTCCTATGTTTGTGTCATGATCCCTCCTAGTACTACTCGACCCATTTCCAAAGGTCAATTTGTCTTGCCTATATCAGAGTAGTCTATTGCTTCATGTTGGGGGCATGTTCTCATCGGATGGGATTTGTGTATGTTCTTGAAGTCCCTAAAATCAAAAAATACAAAAACATCAGAAAATTAGAAAATTCAAAAACATCAGAAAATCAGAAAATCCAAAAACATTCATAAAACCAACAAAATCCAAAAACATTCAAAACATATCAAAATCCAAAAACAGGTCAAAAGTCAGTCAAAAATTGAAAAAACAAATTCGTCTTTTCAAACTACAGGTCTCTGAGCCTTAAACGTAGGCAAGGTTGATCTTTGATCATCCCCCAAGAGACTTAGGTCAGTCCTTTAGGAGTTTGTTATAATAAATTGGCAACCCATATGTTTGTATCTTATCAATAATCAAGTTTGTGTCAGTCGAACAATGTGGTCTCTGCGTGTATAATGTAGGCAAGGCTAATCTATTGATCAACCCCCGAGGCCACTATGATAGGTCTTTAGGTTAGTCTCTTGGTCAAAATCTCAGAACACCCCAAAACATTGGAAAATTCAAAAAATCAAAACATTTGTAAAATCTTGAAAAACTAAAAAACAACCTCAAAACAATTCAAAAAACTCCAAAAACATCCATTTATTTGAAAAATTCATCCATCTCATCTCGTTTTCATCTGCAATAAACATCATTCATAATAAATCAATCATCATCCTCAACCTTTGGTAAAATAGTTGGAAACAAGTCTAGTAGGTCAAAAGTGAAAGCTCAAAACGTCAAAGTCTCAAGTCTAGTTCAGTACATAAAAAAGTTAGTCAACTCTTTGTGTCAATAGCTTATCATCCAATCAGTCCCATATCAAATCATCTGATATCATCATGTCCTAGGATGCATCCTTCCTACAATGGACATCAACATCAAGCATCACTGTAGTTTAGTCTTGGCTAGCAGTATGAAGAATATTAACTTTTTTGTTTACTTTATCCTTGTCTTTTGACTTATCTTTTTGCACTCATTTTGATGACCTCTCAATGATGTCCCAAAGGAAGGGATTTAGAGAGAAAGGAATTGGGCATCGATCATTATCTTTTATCTATTGTGATTTTTGGATATTCTTGTAATATAACTTGGTCAGGCATGCTTTGTTTAGATATACGGAAGGTGTTTTAGGTATCTTGTTGACTACATAGGAAGGCTTGCCTTCCTATGTTTTGGTCTGAGATATCTGAGATATCCGAACTACATTTTGAATAAGGTTTCATATGCCAGGTGTGAATAGGAGTACTCCTATTTGATTGTCGAGTCAAATTCCATCACACTAGGTGCAACGCCATCCTGGTTCTTTATACCTTAATGCATCGTACCGTGTGTGTAATCAAACATAAGGTAATTGGCCCTTTTAAAAATCCTGGCTCCTCAGAAAATCATCATCATCATCATCTCCTATCTTGTTGGATCTTCTTCTTTCTTCTATCTTCTTTCCATGCTAACATGGTACCATGATAGTTAATCAAAACATCATCACTAGTGCATCCATCCTACATCCACAAACCGTCAGTATACTATATATTGCACATCATATCATATAGGAAATATTAAATCATATCACATGCATTGCATTTCCATCATTTGCATAATATAGATTGGTTATTCTAAATTACACACCTCCATTCATTTGCATCCATATCAAACACCATTGGAATTCATCATATCATATCATAGATATCATCATATCGTCAATTTGTATTACCATAACATAAGCATCATATCATAAACATTATACATCATTCCATGTCATTTTTATCATCAGTTCATCACCATATCATACATGAGAAAAGTACTTAAAAGAAAAAAATTGCATCTCGTCACCCATTAAGTGCATAATATAGATCTGTTAGTCTAAGCATTTTCATATCATAGCATTTTGCATACATCATCATAAAAAATGCATAGAACGATACTAAAAAAGAAATGCATCATAACATCAAATAGAATCATTGCATAACATATAGAAATGAGATCCATCACATTTCCATCATCACATAGGACATAATATAAATCATTTGCATTGCATCACATTACACCACATATAGGAAGTAAAGGCATCCATAATGCATAAATAAAATAGAACACATCATATTGCATTGAATCATTATATCATATATATCATCAAAATGTACATTGTCATGGTATAGAATTGATTCAAAATATATGTGTATGTCAATGGATTACAATGGCCCATCAAGCTATCAAAAATTAGCCCATGTGACACAAAAAGAATACTGTCTCTTATCAAAACTGGGGCTAACCCTATTTGTTGTTGCCCTCACCACATGTTCTCTCCCTGCGGTCCTCTACAAGTCTGTGGCCTATCCTCTATGAAAAATTTGGGACTCGGCCTACTCTTGATACCACCTGATAATAGTGCATCCTATAGTAATTGGCCTCCTGGATGGCCTCCCTATATGATTGAAGTGATACCATACTCTGGGAGGAGGATGCAGACATGCTCTCTAGTTGTTGTTGTCTTCCCATCTTTGTTGTTGCCTGCAGCTTCGTATCCTATCTCTATTGGACCACCTAGTCCCGATCTACCTATAACTGATCCCTCTCAACTGTCAGTACCTATACCTGTGCCTGTAACTGGAGAATATGACCATCTCTAGGGTCTGGCTATAGGGGTGGATACACAGGTGGGTGATCATGGCCCTCGTCTCTAGGTGGTGTCAAAACCCTATCCTGGTGCCCATCCTACCATCCTAGGTTTGGATCCTGTCTGGGGACATCATGTCTTTGCTCACCCACCTGAAGATCTGGGAATGGCTGATCTTATTGATCCCTATCTTGGTTTGGCTTGTGTGGTAGCCAATCACCATCCCCGTCTTCATCCCCTCGGCCTCGTCCTGCTCCTCTTCCTCTGGCCCTACACTAGGTAAATGGTGTCCCTGGTACTATTAATCGAAGAGGTGGTCAGAACCAATCTGTATATGCCTATATGGTGCTCGCATCTACCTGACCCTAATCATATGGCCATGGCCTAGCCACCAATTGCATAAAACTCTACACTACCTCATGTGCAGGAATTTATCAACCCCAAGAGCTCTGGCTCATCGTCCGTGCAAAAATGGCCACATATTGATCATCTAGCCTATCCTGTGGCTTGCTGAACTACCTCTAAACTCTGCCTGGTAGGTACATCTCGAGCATCATGTGCTCTCTACCCTGCATCAATCTGTCATGGCAATCAAAAAAGAGCTATTGCACATCATCAAACCATGTGATCCATCCAAGATATGGCTGCCCTATGAATGCTCGCATGTCATCCAGAACTCTCCTCTAATTAGGAATCTTGTGATGTCCTGTATGTGTGAAGGAAACTGTTAGAGTAAAGGTTTTAACTTAATTATGTTAATTAAGTTACCTTTATTCCTCTCTTAAGATTTCACTTTAGTTTGCATATTGTGACATTTAATAATTATATTAATTATTAAATGTCTACCTATTAGGTTTTGCTTGATCTCCTTTTAAGGATTGATCTTTGTAAATATTTCATTCTATTGTTCTGATAATATATATTTCATATTACAGAGCTTCAAAACCCTCTCTTTCTTTTTTCTCCATTCTCTTCCCTGTGATAGATATCTCTTTCCATGTAGGTGTTCTTGGACTTTGAAGTTAGTTTTTCCAACTTCTACATGGTATTAGAGTGTGGGCCTACTGTAACCTATTCTTGTTTTGAAGACTTTGGAGCTACGAGGGTTTGATCAGGCTTTAATAGGTTTTTGGGTTTTTTTTATGGATCCAGCTTACTTCATTCTTTGTGTTCATTTTTGGCCCAAACAGACTTCACCATTGGATTCGTAGCACCTGAAAACCCCTATTTGCGTATAAAACTTGTTGAATTTGGCCATAGTTGATCAGGGAGGCAAAAAAAAATTGGCCCCAAGGTTGTACGGCCCCAGGGCATGATTTCTGAGGTGAAAATTCAAAAAAATAAAAATAAATTAGAAAAATGTAGTTTTTTTGTTTTTTTTAAGCGCCACCAGTATAAAGGCCAATGCCACTGCTGCTCAACCAAGTAGCCACCAGCAGAGGCGATGGCCACCAGCTCTTGCCGCTGGGTCGCCACCTCCGCCGGTCAGCCACCCAGCCGCCGCCGCCTAGCCTCCACTGGCCCGCCACCAGTGCACCACCTCCATGCCACCAGCCACCCAGAGACCACCTGCGTGCCACCGCCTTCAACTCCCTAGTCGCTGAGAGGACCAGGGGCCAAAATTTTTAGCCCCCAGGGCTTGTAGGGGGCCAAGTTGCGCTTGTTTTAGCTACTTTCACTAAATCGGGCATATCTCATGCGTTTTAGTTTGGATTTTCAAACAAAAATAGGCATTCGAAAGCTGTCTCCGAGCTTGTTGTGATGGTGCAAGAAATTTTTCAAAAATTTCTAGTTTGGTTGCAATTTTTTGCAGTCAAAGTAAGATAATTTGTTTGCACTTTGGGGGGCATAACTTGGTCATTTTTGCTCCATTTTTTGAAAATGAATAGGCGTCAGAAAGCTCTTCTTGTGCCCTATTGAGATATTCTGTTATTTTTTCAAGAAAAATTATCAAGTACACAAGATTCAATCTGAAGCCTTTTTTTTCTTTTTTCCTGCTTTTTCGCTAAAAAATCACTACTGGGGTTTGGTTTCTTGCATTGTGGGGGGAGTTTTTTTCTTGCTTTCTGTCATTTACTTCAGAAAACAAGAAAATCTTCACACTAAAAATTCATTAAACCTCTCCAAAATTGGTTGAAAACCCTTCTTCTGTTGAACTTCTCACACCTCATAACTATCATACTTGGAAGGCATTCATTACACGTCATCTCGGATCAAAGGGGTTGTGGTCCTATTTAGATATAGTTCAACTAATTTTGACATGGCCATTTGAGGTTATGCAGCATAGAAATAATATGGATGAGGCTATGGGTTTGATTTCCTTACATGTTTCAGACAACTTGTTGTTTCATCTTGATGGGTGTAATAGTCCTCTTGAATTGTGAACCAAGTTCAATGATTTATTTGGTACCATCAATCAGTTCCATGCCATTCAGATTGAGGCAGAGTTGACTTCACTTGTACCTGATTCTTTTCCCACTATTGAGGAATTTCTATTGAAATTCAAACAATAGAGATCTCTTCTACAAGGTTGTGGTAAGAACAAAATAGATGAGGAGTGTATTTACTTGATTCTCTCTAATCTTCGAGGTCCTTTTCAGATATTCTCTTTGACATTTTATTCCACCATGGATGCATTGGGAAACCACTTTACCATGCCTACTTTTGAGGTATTTTGTGATTGGTTGACACAAGAACAGGCCAAGTTGGATGCTCTCACAAGATCTAAGAACCAAACATTGGTAGCTCAGTCATCTAAAGGGAAAAAGAAGCAAAAACCGAAGCCCAAGACAGATTCAGCAGGTAGTGAGAGTTCCTCCAAGCCACCTCCTAAGACTAATTCAAAACCATAGTTCAATTCTAAATAGGGAAAATCTTCAAAGTCTAGTGAGTCTTCCTCCAAGACTAAGAAGAAATATGGTGATCCTTGCAGTTTTTGTGGCAAGGAAGGACATCCAGTTTCCAGGTGTTGGAAATGATTAGAGGCTTTAGAGGAAGCCATGCAACACCATAATATGACCTCACCTCAGCCTCCTTCCCAAACCATAGGGAAAGGTCATGCTCTTTCAGTACGAGCATTGTCCTCAGGATCCACTTGGATTCTAGATTCTGGTGCTTCTCACCATATGACACACACAGAGGATTTGGTCACCGCTCTTGCCCCTATTGGCACTACACATATTGCAGTTGGTGACTCAACAAAACTTTTAGTTTAGGGTTCAGGTACTATTTCATTGGATGGTGGTTGTCTTCAGGATGTGCTTCTAGTTCCTGACATTTCGACAAACCTTCTTTCCGTTTATCAGATTTTCCACTCTGGCTTTGGTAAGACAATTGAGTTCTCACCACATGATGTGGTTATTTGAGACCTTCATGATCCTAACTTGGTTGTGGCTACTGGGAGTGTTGATTCTGGATCTCACTTATACAGATTTGATGGCTTTGAGAGTTCAGACACTATTGGTTCCTCTCTTATAGCACATGCAGACTCAGTGAGTAGGTTTTGGCATAAGCATTTTCGTCATGTCAATTACAAATATCTACAATAGATGAGTACTCAGGCACTTGTGATTGGGCTTCCTTAGATTTCTTGTACTGATGGTGTATGTCAAGGTTGTTCTCTTGGAAAACATCATAGAGATCCTTTTCCTAAGGGTTGATCCACACGTGCTAAGGCACCCCTAGAGTTGGTACATAGTGATCTTATGTCCTTTCTGATTCCTTTTTCAGGGGCCCAATATGTGCTCACTTTTATTGATGACTTCTCTAGATGTACATGGGTGTACTTTCTTAAGTACAAGTTTGATGTCTTTGATTCATTCAGGACCTTTAAGACATTTGTGGAGAAGCAATCTAGACTTTCTATCAAGAGGATACACACAGATAATGGGGGGGAGTATTTTAATCAAGCTTTCAAAGATTTTTGCACTGAGCATGGTTTACACCATCAATTTATAGTACCTTACACCCCTCAATAGAATGGTGTCGATGAGAGAAAGAACAAAACCTTATGGGAGATGGAAAATTGTATGATACAGTCTGGAGCTATAAGTTCTTCATTTTGGGCTGAGGCAGTCAATTGTGCCAATTATATTCAGAATCAGATTCCTCATAAGGCATTATGACATATGACTCCTGAGGAGGCTTGGAACCATGTCAAGCCTAATGTTTCTACATTCTGAGTTTTGGTAGTGAGGCTTGGGAATTTATTCCTGATGCTCAATGAAAATCCATGGAGAGGAAGATCCGATCACTCATATATGTTGGCTATTGTGAGGATGTTAAGGCGTACAGGTTATTTGATTCTGATTCTAGAGAAGTCTTGTTTCGGCAGGATGTCCAATTTGATGAGCACTATCCTCAGATGGATTCTCCATCACTAGCTTCTCCCTCACTGCCTACTCCTCCCTCTTCATCTCTTGAGGATTACTTATCCCTTGAGGATGATGCAAATAATGATCCACCACCACCAGCCACTCAATTTTTTCCTAGGTGGGCCCGTGTTACTATTGAGGCAGTTGGTTCTTTGGCAGGTGATCCTTCAGATACTCGTCGTACTCATGCTCAGACAACTGGTTCTAGTCTTTTTATTCATGCCATTTCGGATGATCCTAAAAATCTTTCAGAGGTGATAGGTCACCTTGAGTTGGATAGGGCCATGGATGAGGAGTATTCTTCTTTGATGAATAATCATACTTGGGATCTTTGTCCTCTTCCTAAGGGAAGAAAGTTGGTTTGGTGCAAGTGGGTGTACTGTACCAAGTATGTTGCAGATGGTTCTATTGATAAGTATTAGGAATGTCTTGTTGTGAAGGGGTTTTGTTAGGTAGAGGGTATTGACTACTCCAAGAACTTTGCTCCTATCACCAAGATGAACTCTATACGCCTTGTACTTTCTCTTGCAGCTTCACAAGGATGGACAGTGTTTTAGATGGATGTGAAGAGTGCCTTCTTGCATGGAGACCTACATGAGGAGATCTATATGGAGCAGCCTTAGGGATTTGTGTTGGAAACTTCTTTGGTTTGCAGACTTCGGCATTCATTGTATGGTCTCAAACAAGCCCCTTGGGCTTGGTATGAGAAGATGGACTCTTTCTTTCTTTCCTCTCACTTCACACATTGTCATTCTGATCACATAGTGTATATTCAACATCAGGAGGGTGATCTTTTGATTTTGGTTCTATATGTAGATGATCTCATTCTTACAGGTAGCTCATCCTCCATGATTCAAAGTGTTCAAAGAGCTTTGATGGAGCAATTTGAGATGACAGATCTTGGTCTTCTGCACTTCTTTTTGGGTCTACAGGTTATTTAGTCTTCGGATGGGATTTCCATATTTCAGCATAAGCATGCTCTTGATATGCTTCAGAGATTTGGCATGCTTGATTACAAGCCTTCCCTCACTCCATTTCAGTTAGGTGTTATTTTTTCTTCCACTTGTTCTACTCCTTTAGTTGATCCCACTTTATACAGGCAATTGGTTGGCAGTTTGTTGTACCTGACACATTCTTGTCTTGATCTTTCCTTTGTGGCTAGCCTTGTTTCTTGATTCTCCCATGATCCTCATGAGAGCCATTGGAAAGCAGCTAAATGTATTTTGAGGTACATTTGGGGCACCACTCATTATGGCATTCACTGCACTTTAGGATCCCCTCACATTATTGGCTTCACTAACTCAGATTGGGCTGGTGATGTCAATGATTAGAAGTCTACTTTTGGCTTTTTTTTGCCTTGGTTTTGGTCCTATCAAATGGTCTTGCAAGAAGTAGTCTGCTATTGCATTATCATCTATAGAGGCTGAGTACGGAGCAGTAGTATTCGCTAGTCAGGAGGTTTTATGGCTTTGGCAGTTGATGACAGAGTTTGGGTTTCCTCTAGATAGTCCCACTATTCTTTGGTGTGATAATCAAAGTGCCATTCACATTTCTCGCAACCCAGTGGAGCATTAGTGGACTAAGCACATTGAAATACATATGCACTTCATCAGGCAGTTGATTTAGGATGGTTCTCTC
The DNA here is from genome assembly GCA_007258455.2 of Sequoia sempervirens. Classification (NCBI taxonomy): domain Eukaryota; kingdom Viridiplantae; phylum Streptophyta; class Pinopsida; order Cupressales; family Cupressaceae; genus Sequoia; species Sequoia sempervirens. The sequence goes on along the minus strand of VDFB02049217.1, from coordinate 10,717,564 downwards.
ATCTTGGAGTACATTCCTATAGAGGAGCAGGTTGCAGACATCTTCACTAAACCTTTGGCATCTCCGCGCTATCTTCAATTGTGCTCCATGCTTGGGGTGAAGGAAGTTGTCCTTGGGGGGTCTTAGTAAGGCCTTCCTTCCTTCATGTTTTTTTTCAGCATGTTTCTTTATCTCTTTTTGGAGAGGAGTTTTTTCCCACTAGGTTTTCTCCTTTACTTCGTTTTATAGAGATTTGGTTGTATTTGGGCACCTAATCAGGCCTAGTTGTCAGGACCCAAATTTACTTTCATGCATTGTAGTTACTTTTTCTTTCTTGCACATGTTTGTAGCTGTAGTTTTTCTCATCTTAAGGGGGGTGTTAGAGTAAAGGTTTTAACTTAATTATGCTAATTAAGTTACCTGTATTCCTCTCTTAAGATTTCACTTTAGTTTGCATATTGTGACATTTAATAATTATATTAATTATTAAATGTCTACCTGTTAGGGTTTATTTTTAGGTTTTTCTTATCTCCTTTTAAGGATTGATCTTTGTAAATATTTCATTCTATTGTTCTGATAATATATCTTTCATATTACAAAGCTTCAAAACCCTCTCTTGCTTTTTTCTCCATTCCCTTCCCTGTGATAGGTATCTCTTTGCATGCAGGTGTTCTTGGACTCTGAAGTTGGTTTTGACAACTTCTACATAAACACCTCCTCTATATCACTAGAAAACTAGATCATCTAGCTCCACAATAATAGGAACAACTCTCGGATGAAGCACAACTATGTGCTCCCATGCCCAAGTGTGTAGGAGTGTGACCCCCACCTCGATGGATCTGTCATCGACGTATGCAAACTCATGTAGATCTCTATATAGCGGGCCAATAGGACTGACCCCCACGCAAAGCATGTCCATCGCTAGACCATCAGCTCCCAAGAAAGCCCCCATCTATGACTGAAGTATCGGCCCCACTGATCTAGTGCAACGAGACCTGATATGATAGCTGCAATCACTAAGCGAAAGTGTGACATGATAGGCCTGTGATGCTCCAGCTCGATCTAGCCCTTGCAAAAGACAATATCGTCAAGGCCCATAATGTCATAGTAGGCCTCCCTCCTAGCATCCACATCATATATCACTCACTCTCCATGGATGGGTAATCTAAGTATCTGCCACATGTCCTCTAGTGTGATTGTGGCCTCTCCTGTTGGAAGGTGGAATGAGGATGTCTCATTGTGCCATCTCTCAACAAGTGCCATCATCATACCCAAGTGTGTTGTCACAGGCGATGCATAAGAAATGTACAAAAGTTTGATCTGCCCTAGGTGCTCCTACTGTCACTCAGGAAAACCTAGAAAAATGCCAAAAAGATCTTGAGACCTATGCTCGCGTGAGTGAAGTATTGACACCTCCTCCTGCATCAGGAAAGCCACTGCATTAAAATTTGTAAAAAATCATGATCCTAATTTGTCTCGGTGTATCCCAAGCAACCTTAGCGTCCTTGTCTATGGGTGCGGTGCAATTTGAAAGTTTCAAACTATGTTGCTAGGAGTTTTTGACCCTCAAACTCTATCACGACATTGCAACTTGAGTATGTGGCCCAGATTAACCTAAACCCTAAATTGCAAAAAATCTTGTTGCAGCACACTTAACATGTGCGGCTGGGTTTGGAATTTAAACCCTAATTCCAAAGTATGTTGCGGCATCGCTACTCATGACTGCGGTGTAGTTTAAGGTTGTGCGGCACTGATTTAAACTTTCCAGCAGTGCAATACAAGACCGCTCCTAAAAACTAAGTTTCCTAGCCTAATAAATGCACACGAAAATTGAAAAATGAAGTCGGATCAAGTTGACTCACTGGTGGTCCAGTGCCAGGTAGCCCCTGGTGTGTGTGCTCGATCTGAAATGTGTGAGGAATCTGTCATTGCGCCATCTCACGAAGGGGGTCAGAGCTCAAATTTGTAGAATCTCTAAAGGTTGAATGTTGAAATGAATTGGAAGTGGCCCCTCACGACCTATTTAAGCCTAAAATTTAGGGTTTTTTGGACCCATTTAGCTATCTAGCCAGGGTTTTGGTCCCCTGATCCTGTTTTTTCCTAACCGAGGGCCATTTTGCAATGTTTTTTGCATTTTATCTCATTTTTTGGCCTCTTGAAGCCTTTTTGAACCTGTCAGGCACCTTGTCCTCTTTTTTTGTGAGATCACCCAAAATTTTGAAATTTTCATCCGATCTCTCAAGGGGGCAGTATAGCAGCATGTTTTGTCTGTTGGGGCAGCAGTGGGGCAAATTTTGAAAATCAATTTTTTTTAAATTTTGATCAAGACATGTTTATTCTTTGAACCAACGCAACAAGTGCATCACTTCAAAGAGGGGAAAAATGTAGACACGTAAAATGTACTGATTGACAATACACATCTAATCCTAGTTTTTACTAACATCATTTCATCCTAAATCATCCCTCTGTCTAACCATTTAATCAAATACCCTTATTTGATTAAATTCATCAATTTTCCTCTCTTAATTAAATAAATCATTTATCTAATTAAGTCATTCCCTCTCATTAATTAAATAAATCAATGTTATTTAATTAATCCTCTAATCTCTATTTAATTAAATAATTCATTTTATTTGATTAAATATTTAAAGTCATCTTATTAAATTAAATAAATTAAACCTTATTTGATTTAATCTAACATCATCCTCTTTAGTTAAATAAATCAAAACCTTTATTTAACTAAGTCTAAATCATTTTCATCTCAACTTTGATTTATTTAAATCCTAAAATCTAAGTCAAAATTGTCAAATCACCTAACCTCCTCTTATTTAATCAAATCCTAATTAATCCTAATCTTAATCCATGCCTGATCCTCTATATTTTTCCACTTGAACATGAAAATACATTTAGTTCATTTATTAAATCTCTATTTTCTCTCAACTTGGCATCTTTAGAGGAATATTCTTCCAAATTTGAAAATCCCTTCAAGTGGACTTTGTCCTTCCAACATGGCATTTATTTCATCTTACAAGTCCTTTTTCCTTGAGCCAAGTTGCCATAAATCCATTTGACTCTCCCTCCACCTTGTCATTTCACTAATTTCAAATTTCAACTAATTACATTTATGGGCACATTCATCAAAATGTGCACATCCTTTTCCCATTCACATCTTGACAAGTGGTGCTTGCCCATTGGTTGAAGATTAGTCCTACATTGCTTCATTTTGGGCATTCTTCCATGTTGTCTTTCTATAAATAAGAGGCTTATTTCCTCATTTGATCATCCACAATTTGAGCAAGTCTACTATACTCAATTTCATCCTCAAGCATATCCATTTTCATCAATTTTATCAAGGTCTTAGCTAGGTTATGCAAATTTTTCATCATGGAGCTCAAGTGAATGTTCAAAGTGGATCAACCTTCATCACTCATCAACATTGCATCATAGGAGTTGGGAAAGGGCCAATTTTCACATCAAATTGGCACCAATTCCCCCATGGGATCAAGAGTTTTCATGCTTAATTAGGATTCCATTGCTTTTTTGTTGTGTTCTTCAAGTTTATTTCCTATTTTGAGCATTGTTAATGGATTTCATGGGAAATATTGATTCTTTGGATCTAATGATGTGTTTGTTTCTTGTGTTTTGCAGGTGTTAGGATTGGGGTTCTACAATGGTAGATTTGGAATGGTGTTTGTTGTTGTGGTGAGAGGTACCATTGTATTGATGGTGGGGATTTGTGTGGTAGATGGTGCAATTGATATGCTTGGAGCTTGAGAGATCGTGTTTATGGATGGTGTCATGATTACTTGTGTTGCTTGAATGGTTTGCACCTGTTGTTGCAATATCAATGGCAAGATTGGAGGATTTGGTATGATGTTCTCATTTATGACTATAGGGTTGTTCAGATTTTGTTGATTGAGTAGTGGTAAAGGAGGTAGCCCTAAACCGAGGCGTGGTGTGGATGTTAATGGAAAAGGTGGAAGTGGTGGAAAGGTGAGTAGTGTAATCCCTTGAGGAAATGATGATGATGAGGGATCAAAGATGCCCCTGGTCCAAATAGCCCACCTCCTCCATGTGAAGCCATAGGGAGAGAGGTTTATGTGTTGGGAGGATATGCGGGTGTTGCATGAAAAAATGATGATGGGTCATTGGGGTCTTGAAAGGTGAGCAGAACATGTGGGTGTAACGGATTCAATGAGACAGATTGACCCAAGATAGTGTTCACATCCAAATCTTGGTTGTTCACAAGGGGGTGTGTTTGTAGTGCATGGAGTAATGAGCTCCCCTTGTTAACAATTGGTTGAGTTGGAGCAATGGATGATGTGATTTGTGGGATTCTTTAAATGATGCTTTGAAATGGAGGTGTGGATGAGATTGGGGGTGTGGATGAAATTGGGGGCATGATCCCAAGAGGATTCTCCACAATAGTGCTTACATCATAATCAGAAGGTAGTTTAGCCCCTTCTTTTGCCAATTCTAGCATGTATTGGGAGGGATTGAGCCTCATCATGGTATTGACAATTCTGCGAGTTTTAGGATTTTGGACCATTTCAATAATTTCATCTTGTGTCATCCCTAAGACATTGTTGGTGATGTCTTCTACTTGACCCTCCTCTTGAGAATCTTGTGGAAGTGGAGGAAGATTGAGCATGGGATTGCTAGACCCAATGGGATTTATTTCGGAAGTGGTTTGACTTAGGTCACTTGAAGTTGATGTTTCTTTGTTCATTTCCATCATGTTCTTGTGTTGAGATCTAGTTTGAATCATAAAATAGGGATCAATTTTCAAGAATGTAAGAGATGAACCTCTAATTCTTTGGATTGATCTAAAATTTAGGTACACAAATAAATTCTAAGATTATTGAGGACCAAAGGACGGATGGTGGTGATAATGAAAGATGGATGATTGGTGAATGATTGAACTCTTAGGAAACCTTGAAGGGGATACTAAACTTTAGGACTTTGGTTTTGATGTTTGATTTGATTTTGGATTGACTTGATTTGATTGACTTTGATTGGATTTGATTTGGATAATGAACTCATAAACTCTAAGAGGTTGGATGTTGTCCTAAAGTAAACTTGTCCACAATATGATAATTTGACTAAGTGTGCAAAGAAGGATTCATCTACACACACCTAATCAAACAAGATGATTTTTATTTGATTAAAGGATTTGCCCAAAGTTTAGCATAAAGGATTTTTTCAAGATTTCCAAGAGTTTTTTGTGAGGTGATTTTTGATTTTGATGTTTGAAGGGTAGATGAAAGTTTTTATTTTGATCCTAAGAGACTTAGAGAGACTTTGTTTACTAGACCAAGGCATTGAAGAATATGCTAATAGTCCCTATGTGACATACTCAAACCTTTGAAAGAGACTTGGATTTTGAAAATAGTAAAATGAATACAAATTGGATTGTTCCTTGATGCATGTTTGTAAAATTTGAAGGTCAATCTTTCTCTAAATTCGTAAAGCATCTAGACAAATGTTTCTTGTGAGCTTTTTGACTAAGACCTTTGGACTTTGGTTTTCAGATTTTGATCTTTCGGGAAATCATTTGGAAGAGCACATGTGTGAGGTCCAATTGTTTCTTATCTTTGCTTAATGTGTTATTTTTACCACACACAATTCTTGATTAGCTTTTCAAACTAAATGTCCAATGTCCCAATTTCTTCTCATCCCAAAAAGTCCATTATGTGGAAATCAAGGAAATCAAGGCAAAAGTTCCCTATTGTTGACTTTAGTGAGAAAATTGAGATGTAAATTCAAATTCTTAGAAGCCTCTATGGATAGAATCCCTGGGGCAAGCAATAACACTTAAATTTTTTCAATGGTATTTGCTTCCTCTAAAGAGTTTGAAATTTGATTATCATCATTGAATGTTTGTTTCCCAATTTTTAAGATCCAAGAAAAGTGTTTTGATTCCAAGAACATGCAAAACCCTATGGATAAAAAGATAATATTTGTTGAATCCCCACTTGGATAAATCCAGCTGCGCTTATTCTTGGCGATTGAATAAAATTTTGACCACACTGGCTCCCCTCCATGACACTCACTTCTATGGGTCATCCAAGCTTTAGTACCCATGAAACTCCCATGGAATACTTCTCATTTCTACCAAGAACTACAAAAATGTGGGGTGGCTTCAGAGGTCTAACCTCTTGCACCAACAAATAGATTAAGGATTTGGGTATTCTAAACAAAAGATTCTAGTATAGGCATTCTGTTCATGAGGGATCATCCATACAAAAAGATACCATTGCTTCCCTTCTTGTCAAAACAATCCTCATGATACTTGAACTTTCCTGAAGTACCTGGACACTTATATCCCAGGTGGAAGTCACTTGGCTTTAGCATGTTCTCGGTTGGGTCATTCCCTGGGGTGATTACTTTTTCCCACTAGGTAGGCTCTATAAGGATAAACAAAGGCGAGCAAGTACATCCATAGTTCGATCAATATTTGTTTGTGTGAACAAAGAGAGAACACACACGATATACTTCACTCACACTCGCAAGATTTTGTTCAATTTTGAAGAATCCCAAATTGAAGTGTGGAGGTAATCACTTATACAACTTAATATCACAAAATCCCTTTTGATTCTCAAGATCATCATGAGGTGCAAGAGAGGCGTATATGTCTTTTAGATGACATTACTTTGGATAAGAGATTACAAAACATAAAAGCACATGTTCATTTTAATCCCTCAAGGAAATAATTGGGTTCTTTTTAAGCACCAAAAGGAAAAGTGAGATTTGTTTGTTCAATTGTTAAGCCTTAAACAAAATCTAGTAAGTTGCCTAAGGTTCTTTTTAATCCCTTTTTCTTGTTCTTTTTAACACAAACAAAAATTAGAGAGTCCTAAAAAGCATGAATATGACAAAGTCCTTAGAAAAGGAATTAAAATTCCTCCACAAAGTGTTTAAAAACACTTGATACAATGAAATAACGATTCCATAGAGAAGCCTTCATCTTCGTTTCCTCCCTTCACTTTTGATCAAGCCAACCTAGAAAAACTAGTTAATGTACTATAGAAACAGAAGCCAAAAAACTAGTTAGTAGTCAAAAGCAACTAAAATGAAAAAGCACATGTTGAAAATAATCTAAAAAGTGTCTTTTACCCAACTCCAGCAGTGCAGTCTGCAGAGGTGGCATAGTTTGAAGAAGTTAGCGGTGTTGTATAGCGTCGTTGGGGATTGATAGTGGTGGACTGTGGAAAACTAGTGAGCATAGTTGCGGCGCTATATTGACCAATGACGCAGTTTGGAATTTGGATGCACAGTCAACTCAAGCGTCGCTATTTGGAATTTAAATTTCTGGGAAAGAAGAAGCCAACGTTGTGGTTTGGAGTTTGATAGTGACGCTAAATGGCACTGCTAGACTGACACAAAAACTTTTTAAAAGACCACAAAATTTCTCAAAAAAATGTGTTAGATTCTTCAAGTTCGCCCTCCTTCTAGCGCCAAAATGTGAATGGTGATCCTACCTGCACAAACACAATCAAACAACACATCATTAATTCATTATGCAAGTTAAATCAACATTCCCCATATAATTCATTTGAAATGCACAAAATAAGAAATAGAATGAAGAACACAAGTAAAAGCTTTCAAATCCTATTTAATGCAAACAAACTCTCAATCCCATGGGGGAGTTGGTGCCATTTTGATGTGGAAAATGGCCCTTTCCCAATCCCTTATAAGCTTGAATGATGACTTGATGAAGATTTGATGCTTCCTTGGTGAAATTCTTGCATAACCTAGCTATGAAAATGTGAAAATAGATGAACAATGGATGAGAAAATTCAAAATCTCAAGATAATGTCTTTGAATGAAGTTGTGGATCCAAAATCCAAATGAGAGACTCTTATTTATAGATGTGAAAAATGGAGGATGAGGAAAAATGGATGAATATGGGACAAAAGACCAACCAATAGCATGAAGCCACTTGTCAACATGTGAGTGGACAAAGGTGGAGCACATTTTGGTGAATGTGCAATTAAATGCAATTAGGTGTAATTTCAAAATGGATAAAATGACAAGTTGGAGGGAGGAGAAAATGAAGTTAATGCCACTTGGCTCAAGGCAAAGGACATGTAAGAGGCTTTTAATGCCTTGTTGGATGTACAAACCCTTTTGGAGGGATTTTTCAAACTTAGAGAATATTCTTTTCTGGATTCCTTTTTGAAAGTAATTGAAGATTTAATAAATCAATTGAAATGATTTTCATGAGCAAGTTACAAAATCTAGAGGATTTAAGTGATTAAGACTAGCATTAATTAGGATTTGATTAATTAAGTGGGATATTAGTTGATTTGACTATTTTGACTTAGACTTTTGGATTGATTTAAATCAAAATTAGAGGAATATGATTTAGACTTAATTAAATTAAATTTTGGTTTATTTAATTATAGAGGGATGATGTTAGATTTAATCAAATAAAGATGAATTTATTTAATTTAATAGAATGATTTTAGAGATTTAATTAAATAAAATGAATTATTTAATTAAAGAGAGACTATAGAAGCTAATTAAATAAAAATGATTTATTTAATTAATAGGAGATGATGACTTAATTAGATAAAAAATGATTTATTTAATTAATAGATGAAATGTGATGAATTTAATTAAATAAAGATTATTTAATTAAATGACTAGCAAAGGAGATGATTAAGGACGAAGTGGTGTTAGTAATCAGGATCAGGCGTATAGGATCAATCGGTATATTTTTTGTGTCTACACTATGCAATATCTACTTCAAAGAGTATTTTAATCCTTTAATCCTATCATTCTCTCATTTAAAAATCTTGATCTTTTTATAAAAGAAACTTATGGAAAATTTGGAGGTTATACAAAGAAGAAAGGTCTTAGAGATAGTTGAAAGTGAAAAAGAGATGGAAGGGTATAACAAAGAAGAGTTTGTGGGGGTGATAAACCTTGCACTTCTATGCATACAATATTTTTAGGTGGTGATAATATTGCTAAGTAAAACAAAGATTGATTTTTAGAAACCTCTGCAACCATCATTTGTAGACTTCCAGGGTATAAAGTGCATGGAGAAATTTCCACTTCTAGCACATATTAATCTTAATCAAATGCAATGATTACAAAATCCCTTAATTATCAAGGTATGTGCAGGATCATCATGGAAAAAATGGGCCCTTAAGTGGCAAAAAATTCAGAAAAATCAGAGTTAGGCAACTTGACGATTTTTTTTGAATAAGTTATCTATATTATTTCAAAAATATGTAAGAATGGAATCTATAGAAAATTGAATGTAGTTTCTAAACTACTAGTTTTATTTTTTATTTTTAAATTTATTTTGTGAAAATTTGAAATTTCAATGGATAGTACTTAAATTTCAAGGAAAAATAAGAACTAGGTGTTTGTCTGACCACCCTAACCACAATAAAATGATAATATTTTTTTATAATATTTTAGATATAAATAGAGGATTCATGTCCTGATGTGATGCATAATTTTTTGTAAAAAAAATTCCAAGTAAATAATTAATTATGATTTTTTTATTACAACTTTTCAAAAATATAAAAATTTGTATGTCTGACCACCTTAGCTTGGTCAAAACTTCGTGAATTATTTTTTTTTGTAATCCTATAGTATGCGAAGTATAGAATGTGACACATGTTTTAGATTCAAAAAATGTGATACCATTTGAAAGCTATAGGTTTTTTTCAATCAGCCTATCAATTAGGACTTTAGTTGTACTTCAAATAGAAAATGAATAAAAATTATTTAGTAAATTCAAAGTAAAGCATAATTTATATTGGTGGAAAGCTGAGAATCTCCTTTAAAAACCTTTTTTATTTCATCAATTTTAGGTTAAAAAAAAGTCGTCAGCCACATACCCTATACATACCCATCATATCACCACTTTTTGGCCCATCATGATCCTGCACATACCCATCATTAGTAGTGGTCATTTCTCTTGTTGATGGACACATGGAGAGTAGCAAGGGAGGATGGATTGTTAAGTTATAATGGATTATATAGTTCCCCCTCCCTATTTTCAAATACATTTTTTAAATATTAAAATATATATTTTTCTTTTAATCAAGAGATTAAATATTTTTGGATATTTTCTAAGTGAGATGTGTCATTAAAATTTATGGATATAGATATTGGATAAATGTTGTTTACTTTGTGTATTTTATGTACTTGAGGGTGATCTTATTTAATATATTTGTATTTAAAATAAAAGATAGAATTTGGTTATCATAGTGTTGTATGTAGATGACATGTTATTAAAACATATCTTTATAATTTGACATGAAAGATCTTGGTGAACAAAATTTTATTTTAGGAATAAAGATTATAAGTAATTGTGCAAATAGAAATTTTTGGTTATATCAAAAGAAATATGTCTAGATGATTTTGTAGAGATTTAGGTTACAAGATAGTGAGCCCATGGAATGTTAATAAAAAATATTTATTAAAAAAAAACCTCTTGAATAGAAAATAAAATTGAGAAAAAGTGTGAGGTTCCTATGCTAGAGTAGATGGCATACTCATGTCTACAATGTTTTGAACTAGACTTAACATTGCACATGAAGTGGTAGTTGTGATTAGATATATGGGTCAAATAAGGTAAATAACTTTGGAATATTGTGAAAAAGGTTTTAAGATATATGTATATTGCACATTAGCTTACTCAATTTATTATGAAGGAAAAGATGATGAAAATAATACTTGAAATTTGCAAAAATAATAGATTCTAATTAGGTTGAAGATCAGCTAGTGGATATTTATTCAATATTTTTGGCAAAGTAGTAAACTATATGAAACCAATATCTACATTAGATATTAATTACATGGTAGTTACACATGCATGTAAGGAAGTAGTGTAGCTATATAGTTTGTGCTTGACTATTGGCTTGAGACAAAAAATTGTAAAAATTAGCAATGATAGTTAGAGTGCAATATATTTGGCAAAGAATCCTATTTATCAATCTTGGTCAAAATAATATTAGAGTACAATTTTTTTGAGATAAATACTTAAAGAAAAGTGGGTATGATTGGAAAAGGTTGATATATAGAAGAATGTTGTTGATTTATTGACAAAGCTACAACTGTTTCGAGAAATTTTCTTAGCTTGTTGGAGTAAACAATTGACAAGTTAAAATTATAATTCCCTATATAAAGTATTCAACAAGTGGGAGAATGTAAAGTGTTGTATACTTTGTATGTATTATAGTCAAGGGGCAATCTCATCATGTTTTACATACTTTACATGATGTATAGTTTCTAGATATTTTTAGTGCTATTTAAGGTAATTTATAGATTTTCTAATATTTTAAAGCACTAATGTTTATCTTTTGCATGGTTTGTGCTATGTGTGAAATTACTTTTAACATGTTTAGAAATATTCATACATGTTTAAGGGTAAAGTATGATATTCATTATTGTATCAGAGAATGGTTGAGTTTTATGCAATAAAAACAAAACTTTGTTGTGCTGGATTTTTTACCCAATTCACCACAATTGTAACTATAGTTTAACAATAAAAAATGTGGGTATCTACAGTTACAAACCATCAACTACCAATATTTAGAACTCAAGAACACATCTTGAATAACACCTTCAAAATATATCACTTCATATTATTGTAATACCAGTAATCTTGTTCATGCTATATAATCACTAAGTGAAATTGTAATGCTTAAATGAACTATTTTACATTCTTTGTGTTACAAGTAAAAAAAATGCATTAATAAAAATAAATAAATATTAACTATTTTTTTCTTTTGACAACAAATTATAACATCCTAAAATTTTCATTTTGTTTGAATATATTGTTTTATTACTTAACTTTCATATGTAGATATTATAAATCTCAAGGAAGTGAGTTTGTTTCAACGTCTTGAATCTCTATTGATTTTGTGGGAGAGCTATCCATTGTGTATGAATTATGATGTCTTATAGATTATTTGTAGTCATCATTTTTATTTTGTTGTTGCCCTTTGCCATATCAAAATTAAGTTAGTAGAGCTAGTCTAGGTTATGAGTCCAAAGCACTTGTAGTGTGGCTCAAAGAAGGTTGTTATAAAATGAGCCACACTTGAACCATAGATGGATTGGTCACTAAGTGGGTTCGTAGCTTAGTGGTAGAGCACCCCAACAACAAATAGGGGTTCCTAAATTTGACTCTTAATTTATCAATCATTTTTTTTTTATCAAATTCTCTAAAATCATAAGAATATTTTCTAACCTTTTTTAAAAAAAATTATAATAACCTCAGAACACTTTCTAAAAGAATCCATGAAATCAGTATTATCGATATAAACAAATATATATATATATATATTTTATTTATTTTTATCTTAAATGAAAGTAATGATGTAACTATTTAGAAAGGGGAAAAAAACCATAACACTAAGAATATTGTGGTTGTGAATCTAGTTGCCTCCAATAATGATGGCAACAATACGATGGAGGGCATTGTGCGGAGGAGAGAAAACCTCTACCTCGTACGGTCTTCCAAGAAATTACAGACATACTGAATGCATCCGTGTCTTGTATACATCGATATCAAAATTCGAAAAAAATCTCCCACTAATCACGCGTTCATGAACATGAATATTATAGTCTGAACACAAGATTTTTTCGAGGACTTTGACGGAGTGGAGTTATACTCATGAAACGGTATCTTCAGAAAATTTGATTTGCTTCATTGGATAGATTCTAACCTTGCTTTCATGAACATGAATATTATAGTGTAACAGAAGGCTTTTGGAGGACTTTGACGGAGTGGAGTTGTACTCATGAAACGGTGTCTTCTTCCACTACACGTTCAACCGATGGTTTACCTTCTGGACAGCCCATCCATTAGTAAACGTTAAATACATTTTTAATATGGTAAGACAACCAGAAAAAGCTTCAGAAAATTTGTTTTGCTTCGTTGGATAGATTCTAACCTTGCTTTCATGAACATGAATATTATAGTGTAACACAAGGCTTTGGAGGACTTTGACGGAGTGGAGTTGTACTCATGAAATGGTATCTTCTTCCACTATACGTTTAACTGATGGTTTACCTTCTAGACAGCCCATCCATTAGTAAACGTTAAATACATTTTTAATATGGTAAGACAACCAGAAAAAGCTTCAGAAAATTTGTTTTGCTTCGTTGGATAGATTCTAGAACTCAAAGACTTTTTGAGTTGCTAGATGGGTTATACTGAAATTTAAAAAGTATTATATAGCCACCGCCATTGACGTATACAGTCATTGAATATAATTAATTTGTCTCGATAACTTGAAGGCATCTTCTTCAACTGCCGGTTCCGTGAAGGGCTAATTTTCTTTTTTAAAAGACTGAAATGTTGGCTACGCTCGCGACAAGATAGTAATGACAAATGAGAGATGCGCTTCTGCTTGGACAATAATTCAAATGCTCTCTTTTCCTTCCGTGTGTTTACGTGAGAGTAATTGTAGAGGAAACAAATAAATTATAAATTAGATTGATATAACATCTCATCATCTTTAATAGATTAATAGTTTTTTAATGAGTTGTTAATGATCAAGTCTTGTTGAGTGCAAGACCCTAACATTATAAGGGATAAAGTTAAGATAGTGCCTTGGACAACCCTTCAGTCCTTGACTCTCAACTGAATAGATTTCAGCTTAAGGTTCATTTGATTTTGTTGGTGTTCTTCATTTTATTAAAATTAAGTTAGTAGAGCTAGTCTAGGTTAGGAGTCCAAAGCACTTGTAGTATGGTTAAGAATATTGTGGTTGTGAATCTGGTTGCCTCCAATAATGATGGCAACAATACGATGGACGACATTGTGCAGTGGAGAGAAAACCTCTACCTCATATGGTCTTCCAAGAAATTACAGACATAATGAATGCATTCGTGCCTTGTATACATCAATATCAAAATTTGAAAAAATTCTTCCACTAATCACGCGTTCATGAACATGAATATTAGAGTCTAAACACAAGATTTTTTTGGAGGACTTTGACGCAATTGTTTCAATAGAGTTAAAACTATAAACATCAATCATTATCTTCTTCAACCACGCGTTCAACTGATGGTTCTATATATGGCTAATCTTCATTGTTAAAAAGATTACACATATGGAATAGGACAAGATCATTGACTACACATATGGAATAGGGCAAGATCACCAAGTACACAAATAGATATGAAATGTATGGGATGAAACAAGGTTTAGAAAGTTAAAAGATGATGTGATACAAATTTCTCTTAAAAGTTGGAAGGATAGAAAATATAATTTTAGTTTTTTTTTAAAGTAATTTAGATTTTATTTAAGAAAGTTTGAGGGGTTAAATACAATCAAGAGGATCATTTTTTAGTAGGAACAATGTCTTTTGTAAGGTTAATGTTAATATTTTTTATATTTTTTCATGGAGAGGTTAACATAGAAACTTAGATCAATAGATTATTCAAATGGAAGTCTAGTTTAGTTTGCACATAATGAGTCCTCACTAAGAAATATCTTTTGCATGTCTAAAGCTATCCAAACATATTCTAAAATGGAATGAAAGTTATGCCTCTTTCTTTTGAATTCATAATGTACCATCAATATCTAAGTGAGATGATTTTAAGGGATTATTCAAGAAATGATTTGTAAACTCTATTTGTAATGAAGAAGAAAAATTCCTTAAATTGCACTATTATGGAAAAGAGTGAGGCCTATATGTACAAGTGTGAGCCAATGAATTTACAAAGAAGGGACTTTATCTTCTTCTAAGAATTTTATAGATCAAGAGGTATTCATAAAATACTTGGTAGGCTACAATTTAGCCACCTCAAGAGGCTCATGTTGATGGTCAAACCCAAGGATATAAATTAGGGTTAACCCTAATTCTATTATTTTGAGAGAAAAGAAAATGAGCATTTATTTCTCCAATGTAAATAGTAGGGTAAAGGAAAAAAAAAGCTATTGGAAAGGATAAAGGAAAAGGAAAGTAAAGGTTAAGAGGGAAGCAAGTATAATCAAAATTACATACATTGTGATAAAGATAGGCATATGAAGGAAACATGTTTGAAGTTGTATATGGATTTGGATTCTTCAAATAACATGAAAAAGGAGAGTAAGAATGTTACATATGTGAGCAAGGGGAAGAAGATTGATTGTGGCTCCAAAATAGATGATCAATTATGTGCCAGTATGAGGAAAGGTGCATCTATTTGAAACAATGGGTCTCAAGATGAAGGTGATTTAACCAATCTATTTTTCTTAAAAATTACCAAAATGGAAGAAAAATGAATTATATATTTGACGTGCGTTTACAAACAATCCCATTTTTATAAAATTTAAGAGCATAGAACTTGATTTAAAGACTGAAAATCATCTTAATTTGCATTATTTTGAATGGTTGAAACAAGGGATAGATATTTCAATACATTTAAATAATGCAAAATTTAAACTTTGGAAGTTACCTAAAATTCATGGATGAGGTAGTGCTTGATCATATACCATTGGATGTGGTTGGCGTCATCTTTGGTAGTGCTTATCTCTACACTTGGTATTCCATATACTGAACATTAGAGTGAATTTGTATAGGTTGGTATTGAAGGGTACTAGATTCACTCTTAGTAGGTAAGTCCAAAATATCAAAGGTGAGTAATTCACAATCCAAGGGATTAATCAATGCTACTATTGTAGTGTAGAAAAATGTACTCCTTTACAATTTCACACTTTGTTTGGGCCCCTCAATTAAATTAGACTTAATTATGCCTTAATAAGACCTATTTTACATCTACAAGCCTAATAAATTACATTTTACGAAGGGTAAACCTGGCAATAATTAATGCCAACACATAACACTTTACCTTGAGTAATGTGTGTTCTAGGAATAGGGACCTGGGACCCATTCGTCCATGGAAAAATGGGTCCTCCCCAGCCCTTTGAATCTAAATGTAAATTATGTTTTTGGCAGTATTTTAATGTCCTCGAATTTAAATTTTAATTTCAGCTTGTGATGTTTAAATTTTGAGAAATTAAGGATACATACCTATAAATACAAGGTTATTTTATCAAATCAAGCCTAGCATTTCTATGAGCACCTATTCAAGTTTACAAGAGAAAAGATTATGATCAAAGGAATTCAAGAGCAGATTTATCAGTGATTTATTATAGCAATCAAGATCTCAAGCATCATGTCAAAGTCTTTTACACTCATGCATGTTTTTGGAGCTAACATTGCGATGTAGGTTTCAAAGATTCAAGCAAGCATTCAAGTCATATTTCAAGCATCAAGATCCACATCCATTGAATCCATTTCATGCAAGATCAAGCTCAAGATTTCAGACTTCCAAAGGTTTATTCAAGGGTTTGGTGAGTTGCAACATAGCATTATTCATTCATCATTCTTTTCATATTTCATTATTTCAATTCAAGGTTTAATTACCCAAATAGGGTTTGACCAAGGCAAACCCCCATTCACCAAAAACAAACACTTTTCCCTCTTGGGTTTGTGTTGTAGATCTTAGGTTGAAGAAGAATTGAAGATATCTTGAAGAGAAAAATTGGAAAAGTTGTCTAAGTTGTCATTAATTCACGGAATCTCACCTACAGATTTGATTCCCAACTTTTTGACATTGAAACCTAGATCAAACAGAAGCTACAACCTAACATTAAAGCCTCTTGAAAGTTGTTTGAAAACTCTAAACAAAGACCCATTCACCCATGGGCGAATGAGTCCCATTTTTCCTCTCAAAATTGCCTTTTGGTGACTGGTACATAGTGTTTAACCCTTCTTAGATCTGCAGAAAGTTTATTGCTTCTATTTGTATTGAGCTTTAAATTGATGTTTCACGTTTGAATGAGCATAATTGAGTTAATTTACTATTTTTAGTTTTTTTGCCAAAAGTGTTGTTCAGGGTAATACCCCCATCCTCAATCATAAGGAAATCAATAGATTCCCTCATTGAATTGACTCACCTAAGGGTTGTAAATCAATTCTTTGTGTGGATCTCATTTCCTAATGAGATAGTGAGAAATAGGCCTATCCACATCTACATTTTAAAATTGGTGAACCCCCCCTTTGCAACCACCTATTTTTCACCATTTCAACTATAAATATTGTTGTTGTTGTGTGTGAAAGAAGAAATAGAGGGAGCTAAAATGAAATCAATACGTTTAGGGTGCACTCAAACAAGTAGGAAAAATGAGTGGATAGCTTATATAATAGTTATTAAATTTATTCCAACAACACAAGGAGTTAGCCAAACATAGTGCAATAGAATATTAGATCCAATTTAATTTGGGGCTTAAATTTGAATATGCTAGACAACACTCTAAATAAGGATCTAAACGAAGGTATATGTATATATAGAAGCTTATGTGATGAAATAGAGAAAATACATAGTTTGAGAGATATAGAATGAAAAAAGAAATGTTGCATTATTTAATTACTTATTTGTACATGACATACCCTTAAGAGAGTTGTATCACTACTATTTCTATTAGTTACCTATATGTTTGCTTAAATATATTATAGATCTATATAATAGATTGGCAAAGATCTATGCAATGCAGACCAATGGTCAATATGATGTTGAACTATCTCATTTAAAAGTGGAACTATTTCCTATTTTTTATTCTCATCTCCTCATAGTCAAGTGTCTTAGTCGTCTTGACTTGACTTCGAATGCAATAAATAATATAGCTGTGAATAGGAATGACTAATATAATTTGAAAGTCTATATACCAAATAGATCAATTTGTTTTCCTATCAAAACAATCTACGAATTCTAGCATTTTAAGTCTCTCTACAATATCCAGAGGCATGGCTGCAAGGTGCCGACAATTTGAGAATATTGTACGCTTGATTCTTTTGTTTCCCATGCTAATTGCCCCCATTAGAGCAGACCCAGAGACCAGACTTTTATCCCACAAATGCAGCCCTGTCCCCAACAACAACGCTACACTCTCTGGGGAAAACATAAAAGCTGCTCTGGCAGGCGTGGAAAATGTTGTTCCATCTGGATTTGCTATAAAAAATGTGACGCAAGAAACAGATCTGGCAGCTGCAGCATATGCATTGGCGCAGTGTAGAAAGGACAAGTCCTCTGCTGATTGCGCTGAATGCATAAAGGTTGCAAAAGAACAAGTTGACAAATGTTCCAATGTTACCGGCGGCAGCGCAAACTACGACGGCTGTTTTCTGCGTTATGAGAACTTTATTTTTTACGATACGTACAGTACCGATTATGAAGAAAGTAAACAGGTGTGCGGTAATGCCAAGGCGCCCACCTCCAACTTGTTTTCCGCAACTGGTCGAAGTTTGATAAGCGATCTTTGCACTGCAACTCCGCGAATAAAAGATTATTTTGCTGCGCATACGAGACAAGGGCCGTCTAATACGACAATCTATGGACTTGCCTCCTGTATACGTTCCCTTCCAAGGGATTCCTGCGAAAATTGCCTGACTAAAGCTATGACCAACATAAATAAGTGTCTTCCTCGCTCCGAGGGAAGGGCTGTAGACCAAGGCTGCTACGTGCGATACGATTCCAAACCCTTTTTTCCAGCCAATGCAACTATCGACTTGGCACCTTTCTTACACACAGGTTAGAATTTAGTTATATTCAATTGAAGAGCTTGTAATTTTGTTAACGTTTTTTGAACTTTTCCTTTGAATTTACAATTTCAGAAATGCAATTTCACAAAATCAAGTAACTGAATCGCTTTTGTTTAAAATTTATGTCATATTTACAATGATTTATTCACAGTTGAGATATTCTCCATTTTGTTTTTCAGGGAAGAAGGCGAGTTCTAGAGTGTGGATAATAATCGGTGTTGTAGGAGGGGTATTCTTACTTGGTCTTATAACTTGTCTACTTGTCTTCTGGAAGCGGCCTAGTCAGAAACAAGGTAAACTCTTAAAAGGCTAAATTTAATTAATATTAATATAACAAGTCAATTTGATCTTAATTAATATTAATATAACAAATATTACATGGAATAGTGGATACTGAAGGAGCAACAAAACTTCGAGGGCCAGGAGATTTTGACTTTGAGATACTGAAAAAGGCAACCAACAATTTTGATCAAGCAAATAAGCTTGGAGAAGGAGGGTTTGGTGAAGTATTCAAGGTAAATTATCTCTTGTTTCTTTTTTTCATTAGGCTTGTGTGTTAATGTATTCAAATGATGGGTTACTTGATCGATAATTGTAGGGTACATTGAAAAATAGAAATATTGTGGCAATAAAGAAGCTGACATTAGGTCGTTCTCCCCATGTAATTACTGAATTTGAAAGCGAAGTGAAACTCATTTCTAATGTTCATCACAAAAATCTTGTGCGTTTACTTGGATGTTGCAAACATGGTCAAGAAAGACTCCTAGTTTATGAGTACATACCCAACAGTAGCCTCGATAAAATATTATTTGGTTTGCTATTCCTTCACTTTCCTCTTTTATTTCTTTCATTTGTAACAACAAACATGATAGGTTTTGAAACTATTGAATTTCCCTACATACAGGAGAACATAAAAAACCTTTGAGTTGGAAGCAAAGGTTCAACATTATCCTAGGCACTGCTCGTGGCTTGGCCTATCTCCATGATGGATTCCATGTTTGTATCATCCATCGTAATATTAAATCAAGCAATATATTACTTGATGAAAACATTCAGGCAAAAATAGCAGATTTTGGGCTCGCAAGACTTCTTCCAAATGATAAAAGTCATGTTAGTACAAATTTTGCAGGAACCTTGTGAGTAAAACCCTCCTCACTCCATTGTTTTTCTAATCAAAATTTTCAATAAATATAGTAACACCATTTTTTTTCCTTCACAGAGGATATGCAGCTCCTGAATATGCTAGCCATGGGCAATTAACAGAGAAAGCTGACACCTATAGCTTTGGTGTGGTGGTTCTTGAAATTGTCAGTGGCAGAAAAAGCATTGACTTGAATCAACCACCTCATATGCAATATCTTCTCGAATGGGTATTTTAATATTATAATAATATTATTTTAATCATTTCATCCTGTCATTCTCTCTATTAAAAAACTTGATCATTTTCAAAAAAAACTTATCGCAGGTTTGGAGCCTATATGAAGATAACAAGATTTTAGAGGTTGTGGAAAGTGAAGGGAAGATGGAAGATTATAGTGAAAAAGAGGTGGTGATGGTGATAAACCTTGCACTTCTATGCATATAAGCTTCTGCCACTCATAGGCCATCGATGTCTGAGGTTGTGACAATGTT
The DNA here is from genome assembly GCA_007258455.2 of Sequoia sempervirens. Classification (NCBI taxonomy): domain Eukaryota; kingdom Viridiplantae; phylum Streptophyta; class Pinopsida; order Cupressales; family Cupressaceae; genus Sequoia; species Sequoia sempervirens. The sequence goes on along the minus strand of VDFB02049217.1, from coordinate 10,697,387 downwards.
GTTAAGTAAAGGTGAGATTGATTTTCATAAACCATTGCAACAAGAATTCATAGATGATGGGTACAAAGTATGTGGAGAAGGTTCCCCTTCTGGCACATTTTCATCTCAATCAAATGTTATGATTACAGAATCCCTTAATGCTCATTAGTAGTGGTTATTTCTCCTATTGATGGACACATGGAGAGTAGCAAGAAAGGATGGATTCTTAAGTTCTAACTGATTATATAGTTCCTCCTTATTTTTTAATAGGATTTAAATATTACAATATATATTTTTAATGTCTATCTTCATATATCACAGAGAAGGTTTTCATAGGAGATTTTGTATCTCATTCAAGTTTGTAAATTTAGATGTTGGATAAATGTTGTATACTTTGTATATTTTATAGTTGACAAGTGGGCTTCCTTAATCTATTTCAAATATGAAGGATAAATATGGATGAGCTTGTTTTAATGTTGTTTATCTTTTTCATGATTCATGTTGTGTAAAACTAGTTTTTATGTGTTTAGAAATATTCATGATTATTAGAGAATGGTTGGGTTTTACGCAATAAAAAGACTTTTTGTTGTGTTAGGATTTTTATTCAAAAATATTTTCTAAAGTGAACTATTACATATAGTCTCTACTTTTTATTTATTCTATTGTTTCTTTAGATCTTATATCCACCAATTCTATTGTACGACTTCATTACAATTCTTTTTTATACAATAAAAGAAGTTCTCTTTAGTCTAGTATATCTCAAGGAAATGGGTCTGTTGACAACTTGAATTTTCATTAATTTTGTTGGAGAGCCTTCCACTATGTATGTATTATGTAGATGATTTGAAGTTATCATTTTTATTTTTATTTACTCTTCATGGTTTCAAAGCTAAGTTAGTAGAGCTAGGCTAGGTTAGGATAGGAGCCCCAAATAGTCTAGCAACAAATAGATGATCCTAGATTTTACTCCTAACTTATCCATAAATAGACGATCCTAGATTTTACTCCTAACTTATCCATAATTTTTTTGTCACAATTTTTGGGATCATCATATCACTTTCTAACCTTGTTAAAAGTAATTTATAATAGCCCCATAAAACTTTTTAAGAGAATGCACAACCTTAATATTATTAAACATAAACAAAAATACATATTGTTATAAGAACTCTCATCTCAAATGAAATTATTAATGTTACTAGTTAAAAATGAAAAAGAAAAAATCCATATGACTAAGAATATTGTTGCTTTTTTCAGTATTTCCTCAAAATTTCTCTGGAAGAGATCTCTTTGTTGTATATTTTGTTGCTGGAACTACTGTAAATATTGTTGCTGTTGAAGTATGTTTTGTTACTACTGCATTCTTTGATCGTGACCTTGCTAGAACACCACTGCCTCCAGTTAACTATTTCAATTTTATTTCAACTGATGTGATGTAATCTGATTTATTTTTCTTCTTAAACCAATAAAAAATAATATTGTTATTACGGATCATAAAATTGCCTCCACAAAAATAATATTGTTGCTATGGATCAACAAATTGCCTCCACAAACCCATATTGAAAACCCCCGAATGTTGAGTATAGTGGGAGACAACAATAATACGATGGACAGCTTTGCGCGGTCGAGAGAAAACCTTTCATCTCATAGAAATTACAGACATACTGACTGTGACTCATGGGAAAACAAGCCTACATACTAAATGCACACATACTGAGCATGAGTGTTAACTCGTGAATGCCTCGCTGGTTGACTAATAAATGCATCCCTGCCTGTATACATGGACATGAAATCTTCCACTAACCATGCTTTCATGAACATGAGTATTATAGTCTAAAACAAGGCTTTTGGAGGACTTTAACCTAATTTGTTTCGATAGAGTTAAATTGTAGTAATGAAATATTATCTTCTTCAACCACATGTTCAACTAATGGTTCCGTTTAGGGCTAATTTTCTTTGTTAAAATACCGATCTGAAACAAGTTTATGCTCGCGACAAGATTGGGTGGGGTTGGCAATTTGTATTCTTTTGAACAAAACCTAAGAATCGGCATTTAAGAGGATGGAATAGGACAAGGAAAGGATGAAGATGAAACAAGGCTTAGAAATTAGATTTTATATAAGAAAGTTAGAAGAAGTAAGAAGAGTTTAAAAGGGTTAAATAAGATCAAGAGTATATTTTTTAGTGGGAATAATGCTTTTTATAAAGTTGAAGTTAAGATTGATATAGTTTTTTTATGGATATATTGGCATATAAATTTGTTAGATCAACAAATTATTCAAATAGAAGTCTATTTCAGAACTTGCACAAGGTGAGTCCTCACCAAAAAATATCTTTTGCATGGCTAAATCTATCTAAACATGCTCTAGAATAGCATGGAACTTATGCCTCTTTCTTGTGAATTCAAAATGTACCACCAATATTTAAGTGAGATGATTCAAAGGGAGTGTTCAAGTTTTTTTTATCCTATTTGTCATAAGAACATATATCCATTTAATTGCACTAGTATGGACAAGGGTGAGACCAGTATGTACAAATATACAAACTAATGAATTTAGAAAGAAGGCACTTTAGCTTCTTGTAAGGATATTATAGATCAAGAGGTACTCATGAAATATTTGGTAGGTCATTTAGGCCTCTCATGAGGCTCCTATTGATAGCCAAACCCAAGAATATAAATGAGGGTTAACCCTAAGTGCATTATTTAGAGTTAGAAATGAAAAATGAGTATTTATTTATCTAATATAAATAATATGGTAGGAAAAAATATGCTAGTGAAAAGGACAAAGGAAAAGGAAAGTGAAGGGCAATAGGAATTCAAGGATAATCAAAATTACACACATTGTGATAAAGATAGGCTTATAGAAGAAACAAATTTGGCTCCTCTACAAAACATTAAAAAGAAGAAAAAGAATGTTGGATATGTGGGCAAGGAGAAGTAAATTGATTGAAGTTCCAAAATAGATAACCAATTTTCATAAGTCATTATGAGAAATTGTGTATGTGCTTGAAAAAATGGGTCTCAAGATGAAGGTCAATCGACTAATTTTTTTTCCATAAAAAATAACTAAATGAAACAAAAGTGGATTATTTATTTGATGTGTTAATAAATAATCTCATTTTCATAAAATTTGACTTTGGAATTTGGTTTGGGACTAAAAATCATCCTAATCCACATTCCTTTAGATGTGTTGCTAGGTTCTTTAACACACTTGTAATGCAAATAAAATATTAGGTATCCCACCTCTTCTAAAAGAATCAAATTCCAAAGAATGAAAAATGACTATCAAAAGGTCTTGATAGATCAATTTCTCATTTTATTTGTTGTTCAAATTGTAAATTTTAATGATCATATTTAATGCACAAAAAATAATTCAAAATCAAACAATAACACAATAGATACCTTGGGAAAACCATCCTCTTGAGGGAGCAAAACCCAACAACAAAGATCTCTCTTATATATATAAATAGAGGCAACAATTCTCTTTACAATGAGGCCAATCACAAGGCCAATATTTAGCACCTACACTAGATGCAATCACAGATAATGATTTGTACTTCTTTGATATCTAATTTTGCTCTTGAATAAATTCGTACCCTGCTCTTGAGAAAATTCACACTTGAATGAAATGAATCAAACTTGCTTTTTGAACTTGATGATTACAAATGATAAAGTGAACTCCTATATATACATATTGAAGAGATGCCTCCTTCTATGAAGCAAGTTGGCTAATCAATAAATATATGTCTCTTACAAATAGATGTGACCAATCAATGGTAAGTCGTCCTCATAGGTAATCGTGCCAATAAGGAGGTCGTCCTTGGATGAAGACGTGTCTCTTTATTTCTTTAACAAATTCGTGCCATATATATAAACTAAATAGCCTCATGGCTATCATTTAATTTGTCAAGCTAGAATATTAAATCGAAGCTGTATGTTATCATTAACACAAATAAAGATAATTACACAATTATTCTACTAGAATCTTATTGTAAGTATTACATATAAAATATGAAGAGATTTGCACCACCTTTTATTAGTAATAGGAATTGTATGCCTTATGTAACATGAATTATTTTAATTATGTCAAATATTTTTTTGGGTGCATCATTAGGAGATGTGTTTGACCACATTAAGTGTTTTTTTGGGTCAAAGTTGTATGTATATATGAATGAGAATTCTCACCTAGGTGAACATGAACAAAACAAACAAGGTTAGTCATATTAGCAAACCATAAAAATATCATTCCCTATGAGATTCTTGATCATACTAAGAGATGAAAACATGAACCAAAGCATGGAAGACAAGCAAAAGAAACCATGTAAACCTATCTAAGTAGCTCAAACCTCCATTCCATAAGGGGATTGGTGTTACTTTGATGTGGAAAGTGGCCCTTTCCCAATCCCTAGTTGATAAGCTCTAAGATCTTTAGTGTGAAGTAGTGATATTGATGCAATGAGACAATAGATTCAAGCTAAAAATGATGAAGAAGTCATGTGATATATGGATGAAAATGAGTAGAGAAAAAATGCATGAGATGATGGCCTCAAAATGACTATAATGACTTTTCCTAAAGAAGTGGATCCATATTCAATAGAGGAAGCCTCTATTTATAGGAAGGGTTGAAGAATGAGAAAATTTGGGTAGTGTGGGACTAAGATGGGATTCAATAGCCAAGTGACAAGTGTCACAAGGATAATGAAAGCCATGGGGATATGTGCTTACACATGTGTGAGCACATTTTGGGAGAAGGGATGAGTTAAGGCATGTAGGTGAGAATGTAACAGAATGTTGGTGAGGATGTAAGAGGGGTAAATTCCCTTGTAAGAGACAAGATGACATGTAAGAGGAATTGAATTCCCTTGTAAGAGACATTAAAGGTATTTGTAAGAGACTTTCAAGGATTTTGGAGGGAAAATCAATAAATGGGTTGTTGAGGGAATATTCTCAAAGAATATGCCTTTGTGAGGGAAAATAGGCTAATTAGTAATAAAAAGAAATGAATTTCATGTGCATCTTGGTTAATAAACTAGGGTTTTTTTTTACCAAGGTGAAGTTAAAATATAGAGAATTGAAAATGAGGATTAGGAGATAGCTTAAGGTTAAATAATTAATAATTAATTAACCTATGCAAGTTGGGGGATTTATGACATTTGTTTAAATAATTAGATTTATTTAGTCAAATGAGAGGAATAGGGGTTTTAATTAAATAGTTTTATTTATTTAATTAAATGAGATGAACATTAGTAAGAATATGATGAATTAACTTGATAAAGTTAATTATTTGATTAATATTAGAAATTGATGAATTTAACTAAACAATAAAGATTATTTAATTAAATGGTCAGAACATAAGTAATTTAGGAAAAAACAATGTTAGTAATTGAATTCAAATGTGTAATATTGATCAAGACTATTTAAGTGTTTACATTTTTCCCCTCTTTGAAGTGAGGTACACCTATTATGTCAGTTCAAAGACTAATACTTCTTAGGATTAATGATGCTATCAAGATCAAAATTCAAAAAAAATCTTATTTTTTGGATGCCCCACTAATGCCTTAGTGAAAGAAATCACGCTACTACATTCCCCCCTCAAGATATCGAGCAAAAATGTCAAATTTTCGATCGAGATCACGATAAGAAGTGTGAGAGGAGTGGTTATGTTGATCAAAGGATCAAAGATAATGAACTTTAGAAAGATCAGATATTGATGTAGACAATTTTGATGATGTAGAGACAATCATCAACCATGGGTAGTCTTGTGTATATTTTGAGATAGCACACATGTTTGGATAGAAATGTTAGTAAAGAGAGAAGAATAAGAAGAATAAGATGGATGCATCCTTGATTACAAGATTGATTTAGAAGTCCAACAAGTCTATGAGTTGTTGAGACTTTATTAGATATGATGATGAGTGATGATGATTTTTCTTGTCTAAGGATTGGGACACAAATGATACAAATTTCCTTGTGTTTGATCAAACACATAGATACAATGCATCTAGGTATGGACAACTAGGATGGCGTGGTATCTAGTGAGATGGAATTTGGCTCAACAAACATATAGGAATATTCTTGTTCACACCTGACATACTGAAACCTTGCTTAGATGTACTTCAGAAGTTTCAAACATCTCAAACCAAAATACAAAAAAACATAACCTCTCAATGTAATAGTCAAAAAGTTGTCCAAAAAACCTTCCATACACACCTAACAAAGCAAGTATTCACCAAGGTTATATTACAAGAAAATCCAATAGGCACAACAAATGAAAGATAATGATCATTGCCCCATTCCTTTCTCTCTAAATAATTTTGATATCATTGAGGCATCATTGGAATGGGCATAATAAGATAAATCATAAGAAAAGATCAAGTAAACAAACAAGCCAATGTTCTCTATACCTCTAGCCAAGGGAATGTGTGTGAGGATAAGAATTCAAAGTGAAATCCAAAAAGATGCCCATTGTTAGAAAGATATATCCTAGGACATGTATTGTACAAGATGATGATGGGTTGATTGGTTGTTTGAAAAGGTCGTTGATATAAGGTTGATTAAAGTTTTTGCTAAAAAGATCAAGAGTTTGATTTTGCATGTGAAGTTTGTTTTTGTTGATTGTTGTGGTTGTTTTTGTTTGTCTTGCCAAAGGATGAAGGTGACGATTGATTTATTATGGAAGGATTTTATTGTGAGTGAAAGTGAGATTTGATGGATGGTTTTGGATTTTTTGGAATATTTCAATGTTTTTTGTGTTTTGAAAATGTTATGAGACTGTTTTGGATTTTGGGGTGTTTTACAAATGTTTCAATTTTTAAGTTTTCGATTTTTTTTGTGTTTATTGATATTTTGACCAAGAACCTAACCTAAAAGACTATCCTAGGGGCCTCACGGGTTGATCAAATATTAACCTTTTCTATGTTACACATGTAGAAGCCTTGTAGTTTGACACAGTTACTATGTTTTTGACTTTTTTTTATTCTATGAATGTTTTTGGATTTTGTGATGATTTTTCAAGTGTTTATGGATTTTTAGATTTAAACAATGCCTAGATGATGCAGAGCCAAGGTTCATAACCTTCAACCATCACAAATAGATCAGTTTCAAACAACTCTTCAATAAAAAAAATTTCAACTTGCTATCCTACTCACCATTCATATTGATGGAATACAAATGATCATTACATCAAACAACTAAACAATGCATTATTTTGTTAAAGCCTCATTTCGCCAAGGGTTGTGAAAATATTTACTATGAAAAGACACACAAAAAACTTCCATATCTTTCTCAAATGATCAAATAATTCAAATCCATTTGTAGGAACCTTGTGAAAAAATGTAAAGAAGACCCTCACCAAGTTTGAGCCTTTTTGGACAGCGCAATACAAAGATATAGTTTTCTTAATGCTTGTTTGAAACCCTAGTTTTATCACATACCTGCTCTCAACAAAAATGCCATAACTCTTTCAAAACTTAATGAAATTAGATAAAATATTTAAAGGAAATGAAACTAGACTCATTTATCCATCATTTTCCATTGGTTTCAGACCATTATTGTAGCATACCAATCTGTACCATGTGTTTCTTTTGCACTATTGCAGAAAAAATCAATTATTCAGGATAGCCTGCACCAGAAATGACATAACTTTTACAAATCTCAATAAAAATTATTCAAACCAAAACCAAATTGAAGGTAATTTGAATGTTTCCATCAATTAAAATTGCAATTTTGATTAAAAAAAAATTGATTAGGGCTATACAATGGCTTGCAACAACAATTTTACCATAAATTTATGAAAAAAATAGGGTTTTATTTATGGTTTCTAGTTCAATACAAGACTCCAGCTCTTGCCTCAACTTGTAGGAGGCTATTTAAACACAAAGAAACCAAAACTAACTCACAAAAATGACTAACCACCCTTTGGACTCCAAAATGACTGTTGGTATTCTCAAATGTTCCATTTTTGCCCATGACAACTTTTGCAAGATTTACAATATTTGCAATATTAATCCCTAGTGACTCCAATTACATGAAAAATGGTCTATTATGACCTTATTCATGAGAATAAAACTCAAAAAATTTAAAACCAAGCTTAAGACCCTATTCACAAAAATTGACATGGTGCCCCTACACCACTAGATCACAATGTTGATATCACGTTGTGAGATATAAGCCATGGATCAAGAGTTATTAAAAAATGAGGGCACATAAACCTACCCCCAGTGTCTAGCAATTTTTCATAACACAATGGAAAAATCAAGATATCAATTAGAAAACCATATGAAGAGTGTTGACATGTAATAGGAAAACATGAGATGTATGGTAAAGACCATGTCAAAAATTTTCTAGTCATGAGTAAAATCAAAGTATACATGTCAAACCTTTTATCAAGATCAAGATATGTTGGAATGTCTAGATAAAGATGGATTAAATAGATGGAGGAAATACTAGATTATTTATGAAGGGAATGAGATTCTTTAACTTCAAAAGGTTCATATGATGCTCGATTCTACTCATGATGCTTGTTTTCTAGGATTTCATCATAGTACTTTCCCAAAGCACCGTCCATGCGGTTTTCACTAGAGGATGACTTTTATTTTTACTATTTTCTTATTTTTTTGATTTTTTTTTAAATTTTACCCTCATGTTGAGCCATCTAGTGGTATTGATGTAGAGGTCACTGTCAAAACATGCCAATAGTGTCCTACTTGAAGGATTTTCTTTGCTAAGATATAAGCACTTGAATGCAGCTTTGAAGATCTTTGATTTACCTTATCGGTACTGGAATTATCCTTGTATGTGTGTCCACATCACGATAAAGTACCTTCAAAATCCTTATGATGAAGAGTAGTTGCCAACACACAATCAATGTGAGAATTGGATATCAAGGATGGAGTGTATGGTGTCATGCATGATGGAATATGAAATGAATTTGTTTATAGTTTGGAACCTTTGACTCTCCAAACTTGGGAATATGAACGATGATGAGTGGAAATGGGGCTTTGAGCGGGATTAGGGCCAACTCCTTGATATTCTTTATTCCTTGCTTGAGAAACCTACTTTTGTTTTTGAGGACATCTTTGATGGATACCTTTCCCTTTTTAACTTTTCACCATAGTTTCTTTGATTGATGGAGTATGTTTGGGATGATTTTCTTTTGCATTCTTTGGTATCCATTTGTATTTACTTTATCCTTTTTGTTTTATGGATTCATTTTCTTTGGTGATCTTCTCCTTGCTTTGATATGAATATTTATTTTCATGTTGGTCCCATTTTATGTATGAGATGATGGGTGGATGATGATTCATGATACAACTAGTTGTAGTGTTGATAGTACTTTCATCATAAGGACCCTTTGTGCTCCTTATGTTAACATTTGCTTTAGACAAGATTTCCCCCAGTGTTGTGAAGGTATTGAAAATGCCTAGCTCTTTGCCTTGATAATATATACTCTAAAACATAGCTATTGATTATGACTTGTCACGAACACACAATACTGCTATGGGTTCCCACTATTCATGAATATCAACTATTTGAACTAATATTGCGGTTTATTGATTTGTTGGTTCTACTTCAAAAGATGTTGGTGCTGATTTATAAGATGTTGATGATGCACCATCACTGTAATAATCAAGGATCTTAACTATCACTTTCTCTTTTGTGAGAATATCAAGAGTGGGAGAGTCTTGTTTTGTATGAAGAATGTGTATATGTCCATCCATAGAAAGCATCTCATTGGTGGAATCTAGTATGTTCTTGAAATTCTAGAAGGATTGGAGAATGCTCATTAAGTGATGATAATGCTTCGGAGAGTTAATCTATTCAGCATGACTTGCGGTAGAGAAAATATTACTCTCATGACTATGTTGTGGGGGAATAGTATCTAGATCTTGACTTAGTTCAGCACAACTTTTGTTATCCTCCAGACTATCTTCTTCACATGACCCTAGGGTAGAGGGTGTATCATTGATAGGAGGCTCTTCACAAGCTGTAAGGCTTATGGATGGAGCATGAAAAGCTTCTTTTTTCCTTGGAACCTCCTCAATGAGGCCAATTATGGAGTCATATGAAGGGGTAATGTGGCTATTTGAAAGATACATGATACTATTTTGATATGAAACATTGCTAGACATTGTTGATTGATCTTGAATCTATTTTAGGAATGTTTCTTGATGTTTGGCTGACTCCTCTTCTTGTCATGGATGAGCAACATAAATGTGTGCTACTATGGTATCATAGGTATAGTTTACATTAGTAGAGCTTGATTCCTTTCCCGTATCTTTTTCTTTTCTATGATCAAGCATAGGGGTTTTGTAGATTTGCAAGTCTTGGTTTCTAAATTTTTTATCTACCTCAATGTCTATTTGTTTGATAAGATCTTGAATAAGGTGTTTGATTCTAAAAGAAACCTTTCTATTATGACCTTTGTTTTGGTCAAATTCACAAAAAAAAAATTCTCTATAGCTAGGGTGTTTGATTTGCGACTCTTGATAGCTTGAGAAATTTGGGAGTGTGATAAGGTTAGCCTATATCAACTTCTTTGAAAATACATCTGTGGGTTCTCTAAAAGGAGTGAATTATCATCTAGGTGCATTGTTATTTCTTTTTGGTGCCCTTTGAGTATTCGTGACATTGATTGTTGATTGATTGTTTTGTAATTGCATGTTTATTTTTAGTTTAAATATTGCATTATTAGTTTAGCTTCCATTAATGGATTCCATGGTAACATAGGTGCATCCATTTAACATGTTTTTAAATTATGTTTTGATCTTTTGAGGTTAAAATTAATTTAGAATAGCTTTGCACACATTCATATTGATCATCATAGCATTTATAATAGAATAAAATATATGACAATTTGAATGTTTCCAAAGAAAATGGAGTATTGGTAGAAGACATAAAGGTTGCACAAGAGTTACAATTCTTATGAAGAGTCAAGAAGATGATAAATCCCAATAAATAAATTAGAGAGAGGTGATTCATTGATCATAAAACGAGTTTTGTTAAACAATGATGGTATCAATAAAGAACTAGTACAAAGGAGAAGTATCTTTAGAAATATATACAAGACTAAATATAAGTATCTTTAGAATATCCAAATCCATATAAAAATTCGCAGTTGTAGAAATAACATAAGGTACTAGTAAGTGAGATATGTTTGTTAAAAATTAAGATAGATACATATCATGAGGAAGTATTGCATCATGTTAAAGGATATATGCCATTCATTTTTTGGGAATCGTGGTCATGGTAGTATTAGAATAAATTCATACATTTGTATAAGGAGAATAATATTTTTGGATAATATGACAAAATTGAAACACTATTTTTACTCTAAGTAACAATTGTGCTAAATTTTGAAGGTTCCTTTCATTATATTCATACTCTCTAAATAAGAAAAAGTTTTTCATTACACTAATTAGAGGTTGGAAAACATTGGGTGTTACATGCTTCAAGGGATATCTAATGTGTATAACCTCAAAAGACTTATCCTCATTGTGATGATCCTTTAGCAAAGGGGAGTGTAATTTTATCTTATCATCTTCATCTAAGGAAGCCACATTACTATTGTTTGAAATACATGTACTATTACTATCATCTTCTTACATCATGATATCTTCCATAGTAGGAGAGCTTTTAGGAGAGGAGAAAGCAAGAGAAGAACATCAAGAGAAGAACTATGATTTTCATTCTTACCAATGATTGGATCCTTTTGTTCAAGAAAATTTTCCCAAGTGGGAGAAGCATTAGGAGAGGAAGAAATAAGATTCTCATGACTCTCAATGAGTGTATCTTCTAACACCAAAATACCTTTGTCACAAGTAGGAGAGGTATTGGGAGACAAGCAACTATGATTGTCATGATTGTCTATTCTTACATCCTCTTTCACTAAAACTTTCTCACAAATAGGAGAGATATTAGGGGATGTGGAATTAAGGGACATGTCAACCATTTCATTCTCTTTCACATTGGGGGATTGAATAACATGCTTCTTAATGAGGTTTTTATTGACATACTTGGAAAGAAAAGATACTAACATTGTGAATTATGAAAGATAATATATCTAACTTATGCAATGCTTCAGAAATGTAAGCAAACGTATTACAAATTTGATGATTTTCAATGCTGAAATGATTTAAAATTTCTACACCAAATGGATGATTTGACCTATATGCATAAAATAGAAATTCCTAAAAAATTGCTAGACTGAAACAATGGGTTACTAGGAGATCTAGGAAGTGTAAAAAACCACAAAAAAGCTCAAAAAAGATGGTTTTAAGAGGCCTTGATGGACTCATTTTCCCATGGGTTAATGGGTCTTCGTGCAGGGTTTTAAAAAATGAAAAATACAATTTATGAGTGATTATATGTGTTCTTTGTTCCAGATCCTAGACTATACCTTCTGTAACATAATTTTCTATAATTTGATGTCTAAATGCAAGTGAAATTAATGATTAATGATGAAGTATGAAACTTTTTCAAATTTAATTTTGACTCAAGTTTCTGATTTAAGTGACTAAAAATATTCTATTATGTAAATACTATGCAAAATCAATCTAACATTATGCAATTTTTGTTGATTTTTCATATTTAAAATGAATGCAAAATGCAATTTTACACCTAAAATTCCATGCAACTTTATACAAAATTTAGAAACCATAAATGCAATGAATTAATGAAAATCCTAGCTCTAGGTTTTTGAATGCACTCCAAATCAAAAATTAGAATTTTCAAATAGTCGGGTTCACCAAAATTAAACATAGAAAAATAAGGTAGGGGTTCAAAACACATAGGGTTTTATACTAAATTTGGAATGTTTTACCAAACTTAGTATAAATAGAAAGGACAAAATGGGGTGTAATGAACCTACCTATTTTCTATTTCATTTAGGAAATGATATCCCTTAGATAAAAATCCACTTTCAACCCTTAGGTGAGTGAAATCTTTGAGGAATCTCACAATTTCCTTTATGTGTGTGGATGGGGTAAATACAACTAAAATGCACTTTTGGGAGATGAATATAATATGGAAATTGACCTCAAATATGCAACTAAAGACTTGATTCATGTATATGTAACATAACTCTAATAGGAACAATTAACTTTATTCAAATTGGATGAGTGGAAGACACCTAAAACCTACCTCAAATCAGTTATAGAGTGTTTTTTGCCATAATTTAAGTGACAAAATTGACTGAACAGTGGTTTTGGGAGAAATATTAAAAATACCAAATGCACTCATTTATGACATGTAGAAGTTGGATTTGACAAATGAAACATAGGGCTATCATAAATAATAAAGCTTCTAGCAAATCTAGGAATGTTAAATGTTGTGTACCTATCACAAAACACTATTTTCAAAAGTTGTTACCTGTCTCTTTCCAATTTAATTGATTTATGGGTCCTTTGTTTCCATGTTTTCTCTTCGAGATCCTCTGGGTTTCATAGTTGCATAGTCATAAATATATTTGAGATCTGAGTTTCCGTGAGATGACAACAGAGGTGAAAACAAATGCAACTTTGCAATTTTGTAGTTTTGAAATATTCAAATTTTCTTGAACCTATAAACCTATGAATGGTCTACAACACACAAAGAGAGGGAAAAATGTTTGTTCAAACTCTATTTTGGTAATTAAACCTTGAAATGAAATAATGAAATGTGAAGGAATGATGAATGAAAAAATGCAATGTTGTAAATCACCAAACCCTTGATTAAACCTTTGAAGGACTAAAATCTTGATGTGGATCTTGTATGAAATGGATTCAATGCATGTAGATCTTGATACTTAAATATTTATTTGGATCTTTGACTTGAATGCTTGAATTAGATATTGAAACCTACATCACAATGTTAGCTCCAATAACATACATGATTGTGAAAGAATTTGACATGATCCTTGAGATCTTGAATGTTGCAACAAATGCTTCATAAATATACTCTTGAATGCTCTTACCAGTAATCTTGGCTCTTTTTAAGTTCACCTCTTCCTATATTTTTCCTTAGACTTGATTTGATCAAAATAACCTTGTATTTATATACATTTATCCTTAATTTCTTGAAATTAAAACATTACAAGCTAACCTTTAGAATTTGAATTTAGGATCATAAAAATACTGCCAAAACATTATTTAAAAATGGGTTCAAGATCTTAGGGAGGACCCATTCACCCATGTAAAAATGGGTCCCAAGCCCTAACTCCTAGATCACACATTGCTCAATGCAAGGTGTTATGTGTTGGCATTAATTTATGTTGGGTTTCCCCATCGAAAAATGTAATTTATTAGGCTTGCAGATGTAAAATAGGGCTCATTTTAAGGCACAATTAAGCTCAATTAATTAAGAGGGCCCAAATAAGTGTGTAAATGTAATAAGGTACATTTAACAACACTAAATTAAGGCATTATTAAGTCTAGTTTGAATAGGAGGGTCCAAACAAGTGAGAAAATGTAAATGGATACGTTTTTTGACACTACATAAACATACATTTTTAGTAAGAAATATAACCCTACAACCTATGAAACTACAAATTGGACATACTGCACACAAACTGAGTTGAAACTACTAAAACCTCTTGCAAATATTAGCTCCAATGCAATCCCTAGATGGAATTTCCCTTTTTGATTAAAGGGATTCCATCCTTTGGACACTAGGAACTCATGGGGTTTGGTACACAAGCTCCAATATCCAATGGGTTTTTGTCTACTTAAGATATCACAAGCATACAACTCTATGAGAGAAAATCAAAGATCAATAAATAAATCCAAATGAGATATTTTTTCTTTTTATATTCATCATGCCCAAGTTTAGTCCTCAAAAATACCACGCCACGATTAGGGAGGGCAAACCAATTTGAATTGAGAAATTGGCCCCATTTTGTAACTAATGATCAAACTTGGTAATTTTTCTATTTCTCAATGATGCTCTAGAAAATTCTAAATTTAATCAAATTATCTCCAAGAGAATCACATGCCCCACCTATGCTAGCACCACTAAAAATATAATAAATTTAATATTTATTTTTCCAAATGATGTAAGTTATTCTTGAATAATATAAATAAATAAATAAGTTTTCCAATGTGTCTCATTACCTCTAACTTGCTATTTTTTTTATAGTGGGATCTTACTATTTTTATTAAGTGTTATTTCTAGAAAAAGGTACATGACAAGTCTCCCCTTCCAAAAATTTCTTGTCCTAAAGTAATTAAAAATGTGATGCTCCAATATTATGATTCCAAAATGATTAATTATGCCAAACTACATATTAAGCTTTGATCCTGTACTTGTGAGATGTTGCATCATTTTCCAAAAAAAATTGCCAACCCAAAGACCCAAGTTCTCATATGACAACACCATGTTCCAAACAACAATATCCATATAATGTAACATATATAGTATATAAATTATTTAGGCCTTTTATTTTATTCCCAAGATGATCAATAATCTCCTAAAAATATTGTGTGAGCTTCCCCATTGCAACTTCATCCAACTTACTTCCTAGAATTCAAATAAATCTCAGAGATGTGGGCTTGAATTGAATGACCTTGTTGTATAAATTTGTAAGATATAACCAAATCATACAAGCTACCTTATGGTTTTTATTTGGTTTCAAATCTTCTTCCAAATCAACAATCCCCTTTTTCCCTTTTCCCAAACTATGTATGCACATTATCACAAGGAAAGTTGAACCATAAACTCTTGAAAATTTTCCTAATGATATAAATATGATTTTTGAAAGCTATAATTTTTTTAAAATAGTCAATTCATACTCCATAATAGAAAATTCACAACTTCAAAAAAATTACCACTTTTACCTTGAAGATATGGAGATACTCCCTATAGGAAACAACAATAATTGCTCTAAACTTTTCCTTTGCTTGAAGGATGTTAGATAAAAATTATGGATCTGATCTAGAACATAAATGGTACAATGGAGGTACAAAAATTAAAATTATATAATAGCATCCCATACTCCACCCAGTAGGATGCTATTAACTAATAAAATTTTCAGAATGATAGTAAACCATAATTTTATGGAATGTTCTCCAATAGTGGCAAGGTGTGATAGTTAAGTTGTGTTTTAATTATTTCCATCAAGTTTCAAACCCCATTGGGGTGTAATTGTTGAGAATTTATATTGGGGATGATGTCCCCCATTTTTGACCTCATTGGTTCATAGCTCTAGGTCAAAAGTGTTAACCCCTCTTAATAAAATTAATTTTATAGAATTTTCAATCATGTTAGGAAATTTATTGATGCACTTAATAATTCCCTCCTCGAACCACATCCAATACAATCTCTCTCTAATTTTCCTACAAGTCATAGTGTCTTGGATCTCTAGCTAGTAATGCATTGTTATTGGGAAACTTGCACTAGAGAATCCTAAGTCCTTTCATAATGGTACAATAATTATTTTTGTAGCATAATGGATTATGAAAACATCCAATACAAAATTCATAGTATCAAGAATAAATTTTGGAGACAATAGGTACTCTGACCCCCACATTGTTGAAACATAAATTGTTGAAATATTTAGTAGTAAAATCATACTTTACCTCAATATTTCAAAATTCCTTTGAGCCTAATGGAATGATCTATAGGAGCTAATTTATAGTAGAATAAAATCTATGTGATGAGGCAATATTTCTTCCATAGCACTCTAGGTACCAAAATTGAAACAACTTATTTTGATGAAAGATAATGTACTCCCTGAAATCATTTCTAAGAAAATACTTGACACTCTTCAACATTCCATATAAAGTTTCAATGCAAAAAATATCATTGGCACAATCCACCATGATTGTAATACTCAAATTTCTAATAATGGTTAAAAATAAAAAGTAGATAGCATACTAGAAATTACACCAACAACTACACTTCCTAGTTCTCTCTTTTGTGACTCAAAACATTCTCATCATATTGAACCTAGAAGACCATCGGTCCAATGTAATCTATATCAATCACATATGTAGCATAAACCAGATGATATTTATATTCTTTCAAATATTTAATGATAGAAAATATCTCATCATACATTGAAAAACTCATTTATGAATCTTTGAACTTCTTGTGATATATACATGTCTATGTTGTCATCTACACATGCTCCTCAATTGTTAGGATTTGGTATTGTAAAAAAATGCATGTATTGATTTATTATAATGTAATTAAATAATTATTTAGTTGGATTACATCTAGAATATGTGTTTGGCTACACTGGGTAATTATTTGAGGTCACTTGTAAGTTGTATTGTAACATTGGGCTAATTATTTTATGTCGGAGACATGAGATAATGATTTATTGTTTGGGAAAAGTATTCAATAATGTGAAAACTTAGTACCAAATATTAAATGATGGGTCAATGGTTCTGTGTTCACATGGTTTTATCATACTACTTGGTTGTATTTGTGTGAGATTGTGTCTATAAAAGAAAACAAATGATTAATGGTTAAGGTTGGTTGGGTGAGTGGGTTGTCATATTATTGAGTATTTTTTAGGAGTGCATATGTGAAGTGTGGAATGGGATGTGTGGATTCATACTTGGACACATGGAGGATGCATTGGAGAGGCTTAGTGTTTCATAAGTGTATATTGTAACTTTGTAAGTGCATGTATTATTTATTTACCAAATGATACATGGAGTATGGATGCTTTTGGAGGTTGGGTTTTTCCCTCTTGAGGGTTTTCCTAGGGTATATCTTGTCTTATCTTGTGGATTGTCTATTTTATATTTTTATATAGTTATTTTATAAGCTTGTATGCATGCTTTTCTCTCATGGTGTTATGTAGGAAATGGATTAAATGAACTAGGTATTGATGCATTGTTTCCTAATAAGTGGTATCAAAGCTTTCATGGCTATGAAAGCTATGAGCTCCCAATTTTTATTATAACTCTTGTTTGAGTAGATTTGGTGAAAATTTGAATAGATTGAAATACAAGAAAGATCTAAGGAATGACAAGATATGGACCAAATGTGTAGGTGTTATTTTGTAGATTTGGGATTTTGAAGTTTAATTTCTTTTTGGATTTATTGTAGATCTAGGGTTTGAGAATTTTGGGTGAAAAGGGTTTCCTATATTGTTCTTTTATATGAGTGTTTTGCAGGGGAAGTTTCATAGATGAAATCTTGATACAAAACATAACTCGCCATTGGATCAAAGATGACCGAGAAATAAAGATTGATATAAAATTTTCCCTATTTTGGCCATTGTGAGAAAATGCAAATTTCATTGCCCAATTACCCCCGCAACTATATGGCCATACAATCATCAAGTTTTCAGAAAAAAAATAATTAATTAAAACTAAAATTAAAAAAACATAATGCTATTAAAATTAAATTGATAATTATTAAAAAATTAATTTTTTGGGTGGTATGGGATCTGTAGACCTCGTATCCCCTATGCTGAAAAAATATAGGTGAGTACCTTTGGTTATCATTAATATCCTATCAAAATTAGTCAATAGCCCCCTAGCCAATGATTGTTGGGCTGGCAAGGGCTTAACACCCTCCATTGCTCACCTCAGAGGCTTATCAAAGTTCATAATATTTGGATTTCTCCACTTTGTCTTATCCACACCACCACTGGAGTGTCACTTAGGGAATTGCCACCACCAACTAACTATCCATGGGTTACCCACCAACCACCTCTACTAGTCAAATTAGATAATATTTTTCAAATAGGCACAACTTTCACCTAGGATGCCATATTTTTAACTTTTAATAATAAAAAGAAAGCTCTCTTTGAGAACTATGTAGTGGTATAGGTTTGCTTCCATGATTTTCCTATTTCACTAGTTTTGGGGGCCTAAACTTCATATATTCTTAGTTATACATTTTGTTTATAACTTTACATATGGAATAAGATTTTCAATTTAAAATAGGCATAGGAGAGCATGTGTAGTATACTACATAGTGGATTAGGTAGATTTTTATTTTTGTGTAGAGAGAGGGTTGTACATTTTTTTTTCACTTTTAGATGTTGGGGATTTAGTGTGTGATTGTATGAGAATCCAAACAATTAAAGAAGTGAAACCTTGAGGGAGTACATGTTTTATATGATATTTATGATGGTATAGATGATTATTAGTTTGGTTATTCTTGGTACTAGTTTTCAATTTTGTTTTAGAGTTAGACTTTGATGGTGATAGTTACATAGGTTGTCTTCTATTTTGAGGACATGGGTTAATGTTAGTACATGGTGAATGATCATGAAATACTGTACACTCAAAAAAATTCATTGACACATCTAGGCTTTTCTCGGTTGACACGTCAAGGTTTTTCCCCATTGACACGTCAAGGTTTTCCTATGAACACGTCAAATAAAAATGACCTTGTAAAAGCCTAATTCTAGAAGTTTTCCAAAAATATTGTTATAAGTGGTTTGGATCTATGTTGTGGCATGGTGTTCGCAATATTGTAATCTATTTTACACTAGATAATAAAATCATTGGATGAACAATTTTCTGTGGATGTAGCCCATATACAGTGAACCACATTAAACTCTATGTTGATATATTTTGTGTTATTTTTCATTGTTATTTTTAGGTTATTTAATTTGCATATAATTGTTAATGTTTATTGCTCCAATCTACCTGAGCCCTAACAACTAATATCAGAGCCACATTTATTTCAGTTTATTGGCAAGAAAGGTCTCTAGATTTGAGTGGGAGCAATGGAAGAAGGAAAATTCAAGGTTAAGAAGTTCAATGACCAAAATTATCAATTATGAAAGATGTAGATGGAAGATTATTTGTATCAAAAGGATCTATGGCGGCCATTGCAAGGAAAGTAAAGAAATAAGTTGCAATGTCTAATGAAGAATGGGAGATTCTAGATAGAAAGGCACTGGGAACCATTTAGTTATGCCTAGCACCATCTATGGCATTCAATATAACAGAAGTAAAGACAACAGAGGATCTAAAGAAAGCTTTGGCTAAATTGTATGAAAAACCCTTAGCCTCAAATAAGGTATTTCTCATGAAACATTTGTTTAATTTGAAAGTTATTGAAGGTAGATCTATGAAAGATCATTTAAATGAATTTAATATGATTACTAGTCAATTTAACTTCTATAAAAGTGAATTTTGATGAAGAGGTGAGGGATCTCTTTGTTTTATGTTGTTTGATAGAAAGTTGGAATAACTCTGTAATGGTTGTAAGTAACTCTATCTCTAGTTCAAATACATTGAAATTTGATGATTTTATTTGGTGTTATCCTTAATGAGGAAA
Source organism: Sequoia sempervirens (assembly GCA_007258455.2). Classification (NCBI taxonomy): domain Eukaryota; kingdom Viridiplantae; phylum Streptophyta; class Pinopsida; order Cupressales; family Cupressaceae; genus Sequoia; species Sequoia sempervirens. Next base: position 10,677,184 of record VDFB02049217.1, on the reverse strand, counting down.
TGTGACGTAAAAGCACAGGTGAGAGTTCAATATTGGGTAATGCTTTGACTATAGAGAATAGGAAAAGAATAAATGAGAGAGGAAAAATCCCAAATCATTGGAAGTCACAAGGGAAGTCAAAGAAAGGTAGATCTAAATCAAAAGGAAGAATGAATTGTTGACACTATGGAAAGCTAGGACACTTGAAGGAGTGTTGGTCTTGAAAAGGAAAACAAGGAGACATGCAACATGATGATAGTAAAGAAGCTAATGATGCAAGTGATAAATTACAAGGTGCTTTAATTCCATTTTTAGATAATGCTAATGATTCCTAGGTAGTAAATTTAGGGGAAACATTTCATGCCACACCCCATAGGAAATATTTTGTAGATTATGTTCAAGGTGATTTTGGATAGGTATATTTGGGTGATGATGAACCCTATCAGATTGTTGGAAAAGGAAAGATAAAAATCAAGTTATATAATGGAAATGAATGGTTGCTATAGGAGGTAAGGCGTGTTACAAGTTTGAGAAGGAATTTAATTTTTGCACAACAGCTAGGTAGTGAAGGCTACATAGTTACCTTTTCAGAAAAGGTCTGGAAGGTCACTCAAGGTGCATTAGTAGTAGCTAAAGGTGAAAAAGTAGGTACATTGTATTTGTGTACTAGTAATACTTATTCTACCTTAGCTACTATAGAAATAATTGCTACTAAGACAATTATAACACTTGCTACATGGACAAAAAATAATTGTGGCATCATAGACTTGGGAACATTTAAGTGAGAAAGGGATGAAGATCCTTCACTCTAGAAAGTTGCTACTAGGTTTGAAGAAGATTGACTTGGAGTTTTTCCAAAAATGTGTTTATGGAAAAAAAAAGAGTTTGATTTCTCAAAGTTGGGAAAGAGAAGAAGAGTGAAACATTAGAGCTTGTGCATTTAGATGTATGGGGACTAGCTCAGGTATCTTCTCTTGGTGTCTCTTGCCATTATGTTACTTTTATTGATGATGCAACTAGGAAAACATGGGTGTATTTCCTAAAATAAAAATTAGAAGTATTTGAAACTTTTTAAAAGGGGAAAGCTTTGGTTGAGAATGAGATAGGAAAAAAGTTGAAGTGTCTCAAATCTGATAATGGAGGAAAGTATTGTAGCAAATAATTTAAAGGTTAGTATTCATACAATGAAATCTATAGGCAGAAAATGGTTCCTAGAGCCCCAAAAGAAATTGGTATGTCTAAGAGGATGAATAAGACCATTATGGAGCCTACAAGGAGCATGTGATTGCATGTTGGACTACCCTTATAGTTTTGGGAAGATGTTGTACATACTGTTGTTTATTTAATAAATAGGTAACCTTCAAATCCTTTGAATGGTGACATTCTAGAGGAGGCATGGATAGCTAAAATGGTAAACTACTCATTTCTAAAAACCTTTGGTTGTGAAGCTTTTTCCATGTTGATATTGAAAATAGAACCAAGCTTGAAGCTAAGTCTAAAATATGCACCTTCATTGGATATGAAGTGGATGAATTTGGTTATCAGTTATGGGTTTACAAAAAACATAAAATCATTAGGAGAAAAGATATATTCAATGAGAAGGTTATGTATAAGGTTCAACTACAAGAAAAGAAGCATGAATAGGCCAAAAAGGAATATGTGGTGTTGGATGAGATTCTAGAAAATAAAATACCAGTGGTACTTAATGCTCAATAACAACAAGTTATCCCATAGACTCCTACAAGTGTTAGAAATTCTATAAGGATAACTAGAACTCCAAAAATATTTTATCCATTGTTATATTCTATATTATTAACTCATTATGGTGAACCTGAAGGTTATGAAGAAGCAATGTAGGTAGATACCAAAAAGAAGTGGGAGCTAGGAATGGAAGAGGAAATGGATTCCTTGCTCTAGAATTAGACTGGGGACTTAGTCCAATTTCTTGAAGGTAAAAGAGCATTTCCAGTAGGTAAAAGAGAATTTCCAAATAAATGGGTTTACAAGATGAAAGAAGAATATGGAGGAAAGAAAAGATATAAGGCCAAACTCATGGTAAAATATTTTGCACAGAAAATGGGTATATATTTTGATGAAATATTTCCTCCAGTTGTAAAGATGACTTCTATTGGAACTATTATAAGTATTATGGTTGCAAAAGAATTGCATCTTGAACAACTAGACATGAAAACAAAATTTCTCTATGGGGATTTGGAAGAGGAGATATACATGCAACAACCACATGGATATAAGGTCAAGGGTAAGGACGAATTTGTGTAGAGAAGGTGTTGAATAGGTTAACATGCAGAATGCAAAAGGAGTTATTACAACTTTTCCTATTCATTTTAAGTTGACTAAGGAGATGTGTCCAAAGACACAAAAGGAGGAAGAAAAAAATGTCTAAGATACCATATTCATTAGAAATTTTTAGCTTGATGTATGCAATGGTATATAGAAGGCCAGATATTGCACGTGTAGTGGGAGTTGTGAGCAGATATATGAGAAGTATGGGAATGTAACATTAGAATGTAGTAAAATGGGTTCTCTAATATTTGAGAGCTACTACTTCAAAGAAACTATGTTTTGGAGGAACAAATTCTTCTCTAAAAGGATATGTTGACTTTGATCTAGCAGGTGATATTGATAGCAAGAGTACTATAGGGTATGTTTTTATTGTAGGAGGTATTGCATCCAATTGGATTTCAACGCTAGAAAAGGTTGTTTGGATTTCAACCATTGAAGATGAGTATGTTGCTACTACAAAAGCTAGCAAGGAGATGATTTGGTTACAAAATTTTTTGGAGGAATTGGGAAAATGAAAATAAGATATCCCTTTGTACATTGATAGCTAAATTTCCATTCATCTTTCTAATAACTTGGCTTTGCATTAAAAAAAAAGCATAAACAACTCATATATCACTTCATCTGATCAATTTTGGAGGATGGATAGTTGAAGCGAGAAAAAATTCACATGAGTGAGAATCCTGTAGATATGTTCACAAAGACAGTTACACAAGGGAAACTAATTTCCTCATAAGTTTTTGTTGGCCTTCACAAATGATAATGGTGGACATAAGAAACTAGCCAAACCTATAATCCAATGGGAGCTGCAAGTGTAGCGGTGTCATCCAGGATTAGCCTCCAAGTGGGAGACTTTGGTGTGGAGCCTAATTAGTCTCCAAGTGGGAGATTGTTAGTATGTGGTGACTGATCATGCAAATACTATATAATCGTAACATATCAATGGGGTTTGAAGCATTTCCTCAAAAAATAATTCATTGACACGTCAAGATTTTTTCCCACTGACACGTCAAGGTTTTTCTCATTGACACACCAAGGTTTTCCCATTAACACATCAAATGAAAAATGACCTTGTGAAAACTAATTCTAGAAGGTTCCAAAAATATTTTCTATAAGCAGTTGGGATGTATGTTGTGGTATGGTGTTTGTGAGATTGTAATTTATTTCGCATTGGATAATAAAATCATTGGATGGATGAGTTTATGTGGATGTAGCCCATATTGGGTGAACCACATTAAATTTTTTGTTGATCTCTTTTGTGTTATTCTTCATTGTTATTTCTAGGTTATTTAATCTACATATAATTGTTAATTTGTATTTCTCTAATCTGCCTGAACCCTAACAACACATGTGAATACTTGGAGTCACATGTTCAGATTTGAGTGTAGGTACAAAATTGGCACATGATAATGGTATCATGGATATGCAAGTAAATTTTAGCATTGGTGTTGGCGAGAAGAATTGGGAATTAAACTCCAGAGATTTGAACCTCAATACTTATATAGTTTTTTTGGTACCCCAAAGGATATAGTAAGAGAAACAAGCATTTGTGGTAGGATTCTATAAGGAATACTTAAAACATATCATATTAACAACAAAATAAACATTCATACATTCAATGCACATATATAATCCTTCTAACTCCTTTATATCATATCATAATCCCATATAAGAGAAGGTATGAGTCTCTTCTTCACAATATATCATATATAGTTCATATGTTTTATCTTCTATCTATCTATCTATCTATCTATCTATATCTTCCACATAATATTTACATTGCATATATACATGCATTCCCTTGAAAGGATATGAATCTTAGAAATATCTAATATATTTTCTTAGTACTATAGGTCTTTTGCAATAACCTATAGTAGGTTCTAACCCTATCCTTTTCCTACTAAAATCATACCCCCTTTAAAACCTTATGTTGTCCTCAAGACAAGATGCTCATTTGGGTAGGATTTCCTTGTATTGTACCTTGAGTCTCATGATGGTTTTTTTCCAATGTGCCTCTGCCTATAGCAATGTACCCATTTGTCCTTGGATGTGAGCTAGTGTGAGTTCTGCCTCCCAGGGATCAATTGGAATTGAGATATTTTGTTCCATTTTCTTTGCTTCCTTCAATTTTTTTGGACAAGTCTTAATTGAATACTAACTGTCTCCCTCAACTGTTTGGTTTGTTCTTTCACTTTTTCATGTTGAGTATGAAGTTGTTTTAGCTAGTTGTGGAGAGTGTTAAATTGATAACTTATAGCTTTAGATGGGTCTTGAAGGGGGTCATACACCATGTGTTTTATCCAATCTTCTATTTAGAGTATCAAGGTGTGGATACCTTTTGTTGTGTTGGTCCATTGTAGATAAAACTTATATAGTACCTCAACCTCTTGGATGTTGTCTACTAGTTTCTTTATTTATGCTTCCAGTTGGGAGTGTGTGATGGTACATCACTTTGTGTACTCCTTTACTAAATATATCTATCAATTATTGTTGGGAATATTTTTTTATGTTGTCTTTATCAGAGGCCAACTCTTCTTGTAGGTTGTCTACCAATTTCTTGAGCTATTGTAGTAAGGGAAAGGATGTATCCTGATAAAAATGTGGAATGGCCCCTTGTAATGTATCCAAAACCTCTTGTAGTTTCTCCACATGCTATACATGTTCTTGTAGAATATCTTCTTGGGAAATAGCATGAAAATATCCCATATTGTATCTTCTAGAGGGGTGAGATGCTAGGTAAGTTAACCTATCATCACACCATTGGAATTTTTAGAAATTACAATGAAGGTACTGACTATAGTTGTTTTTTTTGTGCAAGGAAATCCATGATGGCTTGGATTGTATAAGTAGATGTGGATGTTTTGGTAGTGGAAGTATATACACTCTTGTTAAATTCCTCTCCCCTTGTTATTATTATGAATACTTTCCTTATGCATGGATTAGTCTTAGGGAGATTGGTTTGAGGGGGATTTTCCCTTTGTTCCCTATTATTGTGGACCATCTTCTCATATAGCTTCTTAGTTATGTCTTCGGTCTCCTTTCGGATCTTCTTTATTCCTTTCATATCCTCTACCATGAGGATGTATACCCTTTGTTTGGTATGGAGTTCCTAAGCTTGTGCTTGTGCTAATGCTTTCTTCTACTCCTCAATGAGGGTTGCAATAATTGTGGAGATGGATTTATTGATTATTTCCACCTCATTTCTTAATTCTTTCTCTCTTTTCTCCCTTATTGTGGCAATTATTTCCTCTAAAAATTCCATCGCTTCTTCTATCCCATTGTTGGATTGGTTGACATACCAGAGGAGGAATTATATTATTCTAGCTTTATTTGGTTTTTCTGCATATTCATATGTGTCCAATATCTACAATGGCATACCGTGGTGGAGTATGGTTTTTGTGTTTGCTAAGATGTCAATGGGATCTTGTGGTTGCTTTGTAGTTACTTGCAAAGGAGGTGTGGGATTTTAATGTCTTCTTTTCCTCATATTAAGAGGTTGCACAACCTCTTATTCTCCCTACGAATCTATTCTACTTCTTTCTTGGTTGTATCCTTCTTTATTTTCCTCTTGGCCATTTTTTTAGACCTTACCTATTTGGATCTTTTCTATGGAGTAACTTACGAGTGGATTTCTTAGTGTGAATATTGTTTGTGTGGATTTTATGGGACCTTTTGATTCACCTAGTGAAGTGTTGTGGAGCCTCCTTGACCTTCTCGTGGAGGAGGGATCTAACCACACTATAATATCCATGAATTATGCAAAACCCCCTTTTGGTATACCCCATTGCTTATGGAGTTTCCCTTTGTTCTTTTATAATTTCTCTTTAGCCTCCTTGTCAATCCTTATGTCCATTACTTATTTGTATGTTCCATACCTCTCTATGGTAGGATCCTTGGGATGGTTGAGTAATGTAGTGGTATACACATCTACATCTTATGTGGTGAATTTTTATGATATTCATGGTATCCATATTGTGCATGGTTCTAACACCTCCATGTACATGTAGTATTTGTCCACTATGAATGTAATTGTGGTGTACTGGGTAGTGGATACATATGAAATCCTTTCCATTTCTTTCATTTTTTTCTTTTTTTTTTAAATACCTTAGTATGTGGCTTTCTAGGCTTTGACGTCTGAGAATCAATAAATATGATATTTTATGTGGGCCACCACTATTTGGTTCAATTTGCATACTTTTCCTTTGAAATTGGGAAATTCATCAAGGAAATAGAACATCAGACTAGTATACCAAAAATGGTACTTGGAGGTCTTAATTTTATGAATGTTCTCCATTAGTTTCTCTTGCATGATGGTGCAAGAGCACCATTTCAGTTCAAGTGAACTTGGTTTAGTTTGGTCTGTGTTAAGTTTTTTTGGTGTTTATTTTGAGTCTTAACATTTGAATAAGTAATTTTAGACCAACTTATTATGTAGTAGGTCATATAGACCATTTTTGTTGTGTTAAGAGTCTTTTCTAGAGGTCTTATGGTGGTTCAATTTGCAAAGTGGGAAAAAATTGCAAGATATTGTGAAAGTTGTAAAAATTGTCAAAAAAGTTGTCAAGGTGGGAAAATGTCTACCAATGGTCAAATTTTTGAAAGTTGGTTTCCTTGGTGGTTGAATTTAGTTGGGATAGGTTATTTGGTGTCTTTTTGTTTAAAAACACCTAACATATTCGAGGTAGATGTTGGAGAGTCAATATTTGAAAGAAAATCAATAAAACCTTACTATTTTCTTTGCAAAATTTTGTATTTTACCAAAAATCTAATGTTTCCTTGATTTTTACGGGATTGTACAGGGGTTCCTTGCTTCAAAGTTGGTATAAAATTGTGGAGTATTGTTTAATCTTTCATTTGAATCCATTTAGGAGGAATTTCATTGGATAAAATGTATTTTATTACCAAATTATAAAGGACGGTTTGAATTTGTAGAATTAAGGGTTTTGAAGTTCTCAATGGAAATTTGACTCATTCCTCCTATTGTAAACTCTATGGCTTAGAAGAATGATTATTTTAATTTAGTTTTAGATGCTAGGGTGAATTTTTTGTGAAGGGACAAAGGATTAGTGGAGTTTGAGTTGTTGTCCCTAAATAAATTGAGTGGAAAAGAGCATGAAAATGGTGGTTTTGAAGTAGGGTTTGGTGAAAACTTAGTGTTAAAAGGTTGGATAAGGTATATAAATAATTATCAGATCCAATTTGATGTGTTGGACACTTTTTTATAGTGTGGGAAAGTTTGGAGGGTGGTTTTTCATAAAACTCTCATTGGTTCATGCACAAATCAACCCTAGGACAAGGGTTTGTTAGTTTGGTTCTTAGATCTGTATTATGGTGGCTAAAAGTGGTTGATTCTATATTTTTTTGGACTTTAGAAGGTTTGTGAACATGAATTTGGGTTTTTACAATAGATTAGAGAGTAGATCATTTGTTAAGTTAGCCTACTTGGCCTAGGGGACAACATTGTTTCATGATTTAGTGAAAGATGATCCAAAATGTTGATCCCACAAAGCTGGTTTACAATTTTTGGGAGGAACTGATTTTTGCTGAAATCAAATATTTTTAGAAAATATAATTATTTAAGCCTTAAAATTTTCCATTTAAAGAATTCCAATTGAAGATGGTTTGATCAAACTACCTTAAATCAAAACCCCTTGGATAGAACCCCTCTAGTTTTAAACCATACCTATAACAGAGTCTCCTTTACACCTATCAAAATGCTGATAAAAAACCACTTTTGATTTACCTTTTGGGGGATCAAATGAATTCATTTAATCATTTATTTTTGCAAGTATGTAGTCCTTATTATAAGCTTCCCAAAAAGTATAATTTTAAATAAATTTAATTTTATTATTATATTTACTTTTTATTTCTTATGAATGTAGGTTTTTCACCGAAAATCAAGCTCTTTGTTTTGCACATGTGGAAAAATAGCATATTATTAAAAAAAAATAAAAAAATATTAGTGCACCAGATATTTAATTCCTTAATCAAACAAAGAAAAAAAAATTTGAATTTCGATACATACAAAAAAAGTTACACATTATACGGTCGCACTATGTCTGAATTATAATTGGTTTGAATTCAAAACTTGATTAAAGAAAAAATATTTAATAAAAAACTATCTAACCAAGTGGAAGCACTAGATATCAGAGTTAAAAATCTAAATTTGAAAGAATTATAATTTTATCCTTCATGGAAAAAAATTTATGTGTTATACGGTGAGTGTCACTTTTTAAAAATCTTATTTTTTGAAAAAAATTGGTTTTCAAGGGAGATGGAAAAACAAGTGCAATATAATTCCAAAAATTTTGAAAAAAAAATAAATAGAATCTATAGAAAAAATTTCATGAAACTCTAGTTTGCATCATCTTCAAATTCCTCACGGTTTAGCCACTATAGGTGCCCGAAAGTGAAGATTTAGTTAAAAAAATTTATTTCAGTGTCCAGTTTGGCCAAAAATTGTAAACCACTATTGTGGGATCACCTAATTTAAGAGTCTGATGTGAGATTGAGGTATGTTTGAGATGACTAAAATGGGTCCTTGAAAACACCAAGGTTTTTTTGGTTGGTTGAGTAGATTAAGAGTTGGGGTCTAGAAACCCTAGTTGCACACCTACTAGGAAATTGTCAAGGAATAGTGAAGAACCTAAATGGTGGGGTTTTGTGACTTGGAAATGTGGTGAGTTGTGGTTGGTTTGTGATTGAGTGACTGAAGGCCTTCCTTGATTGACATTAGTTGGTATCAAAGCAAAGGGATTGGGTCTCTTGAGGGAGAAGGTTGAAAGTTTGAGCAATGGAAAAAGGTGAAATTTGAGGAGTCAAAATGCCTCCTAAAGGAAGCATAGTTGCTAGAAAGATTGATAAGAAGGCTAGAGAATTAGAATCCTTGAAGAAGGATATTGCTTCGTTGAAGTCTAATGATGGGGTCACCATGGATGAAAGTGAATCTGAAGAAGAAGAAACTTGTAGTGAAGTAGAAGAGTTGGATCCAGAGGATGTGACGATGGTGAAGCTTTTGAAGGCTGTGAAAAGTGATGGGCATAGAAAAATGGATTTTCCTATGTATGGGGGTAAACTATATGGTGAAGAGCTCTTGAATTGGATAGGAGCCATGGAGAATTACTTTGAAAGTGAAGTAGATGAATATCACAAGGTGAAGAAGGCTAAGACCAAGTTAAAAGGACATGCTTTGCTATGGTGGAACTTTGTGCAAGATGAAAGACAAAAAAATGGAAAGACCAAGATTACTTCTTCAAAGAGAATGAAGAAAAAAATCAAAGTTAAGTTCCTTCCTAGTGATTAAAATTTTCAATTCCTTAAAAAAATTCAAAATCTTAAGCAAAAGGACTTTTATGTGCAAGAATACACTGAGGAGTTCTATAGGTTATGTAGACATGAAAAATATACGGATTGATCCCATGCACCTAATCCTAATTTACGAACACTAGTTCATCCTAAATCATCTCCTTTACTAACCATTTAATCGAATAATCTTCATTTGATTAAATTCATCACATTTCATCTTTTAATTAAATAAATCATTCTTTATTTAATTAAATCATCATGTTCTCCTCTTTAATTATATAAATAAATTTTATTTAATTAAGTCATCAATCAATCCTAAAGTCATCTCTTTAATTAAATAAATCAATGTTTATTTAATTAACTTCTAAAATTCTTCATTTAATTGAATAGATCAAATTTATTTAATTAAATCACTAATATCTCAAATTCCTCTCATTTTGATTTAAATAAATCTAAAATTCTAAGTCAAAATGTCAAATTAGCTAATCTCCACCTAAATTAATCAAATCTCGATTAATCCTAACACTAATCCACCAAATCCTCTATATTTTGCAACTTGCACAAGTAAATCAATTTAATTGATTTATAAATTCTTCTATTTCATTCAAAAAGGGCATCAAGTTGGAATATTCCCCCAAGTTTGAAAACTCCCTCCCAAAAGGACTTGTCCATCCAACAAGGCATTAAAGGCCTCTTACATGTCCTTTTTCTTGATCCAAGTGGCATTTAAGTCTTCTTTCATCTCCCTCCAACATGTCACTTCTTCAAATTTGAAATCCACCTAAATGCATTTATTTGTGCATTCATCAAAATGTGCTCAACTCCTCTCCACTAGCGTGCTGACAAGTGGGGTTTTTCCATTGGTTGATGTTTAGTCAAATATTCATCCCTTTTTTCTCATTCTTCCTTCATTCTCTTCTATAAATAGAAGGATTTTTTACTAATTTTAGATCCACAAGTTCACAACTTGAAGTAAAGTTATTATCTACATGTTTTGAGAAAATTTCATCCATTGTCATCCATTGTCATAGTTTTTCATCATTTCATAGCTAGGTTATGGAGAAATTTCATCAAGGAGCATCAATCTTCATCAATGTTCATCATCAAGCTTGACTAGGAATTGAGAAAGGGCTATTTTCCACATCAAAATAGCACCAATTCCCCCATGGGATTGAGGGTTTGAGTGTTTTGAGCAAGTTTATATAGCTTTCATTTGGTTTATTTTCTTTGTTTCTTAGTCTTCATCTTCAAATGAATCTTATGGGGAATGATGGTTTTGACTTGCATAATTGACTAATATTGTGTTCATTTTTCATGTTTGTGCATGTCTAGATGTATCATTCACTGGTTAAGTATAAAGACACAACATGAGCAGGATGAGGAAGAAAGAGTAGCAAGATATGTCAATGGAATGATGTATAATATTCAGGATGAAATAAGTTTGATGACACCAACAACAATTGAAGAATGTTTTCAAATGGCTATAAGGGAAAAAGAAAAAGTGAAAAGGAGACAATAGAAGGCAACAAGAGGAAGAGCTAAATTTTCTAAATCAAGACCAAGAAGATGCTGGTAAAGGTAAAGAACAAGTGGTTGAGTCTAGAGGTGGATGGAGAGGTGGAAGAACAAGTTTTAGGGGTAGATATACAGATCAAGGAAGAGGTTCTAATGTGTTTTTAGGAAGGTGTTACAATTGTGATGAGTTCCATCCTTTAAGTGTCCTGAAAAGTTTGGTGCTACTTCAAGTGGGGGTGAAATAAGAGGTGAAAAGAGAGTCCAAATTGTATAATAAGATGAAGAGAAAAGTGTCAATTCTCCAAGCCATGTTGTTGCACCTGAAGTTGGTGAAGCTTTTATGCTAAGAAGACAACTCTTGAAAGCCTCCAAGGAGAAGGAACCAATGCAAAGGAGAAATTTTTTAAAGACCACATGCAAGAGAAAAGGTAAAGTATGCAAGGTAGTAATAGATTCAGGCTCCACTGATAATATAGTATTAAGAGAAATGGTAGATAAGTTAAGTTTGGTGAAAGTTCCTCATGAAACACCCTATAAGGTGTCATGGTTAAATGATGATAAATCACTTCTAGTCATTGAGCAGACTTTAGTTGAGTTTTAGATTGGAGGGTACAAAGATAGGGTACTTTGTGATGTTCTACCAATGGAATGTTACCATTTGTTGCTTGGAAGGCCATGGAAATTTGAAAAAAATGCTATGTATGATGGAAGGGATAATACATATCAGATTGAACATGATGGGAACCCATTGACTTTGCTTCCATTGCAAGAAGAAGTTAAGGAGCAGATAAAGACAACCAAGGTGATTATGATGGGAGAAAAATAATATGTGAAGATTGAGGAAGTTAAGAATGTTCAGTTGGAAGCCATAAAAAAAGTTGTAATGTTAGGACATAGGTATTGAAGGGTGATGCATAGTTGGAAAGGAAAAATAATGAGAAGAAAAAGATGGAGACTGACCTAGAGAAGGTCAAGGGTGAATTGTTGATGATGAATCAAGATGGGTTGAGAAAAGATGATAAAATTATGATTGGAACAATTTTGTGTCCTATAGTTGTTGCAAAATTTGAGGGGCAGTCAATTCTTGTGGAGGAAAAAGCTCCAAAGACTAACAATACAATGGTATATAGGTCTAAAAGTGAAAAGGCTTTTAGGACGGTGAATCTGGTGCATAAATTCAAAGGAAAGGATGAAGTCAGATAAGTAGAAAGGAAAGGAAAAAAACATGAGGATAGGTATGCTATATGGAAAAGGAAAAGGGAAGTTGGTACAGATTCTATCTTAGTCATAGATGGAAGAGAGGTCAAAGGATGTCCAACAAATAAGGGGAAGCATTATCAAGTTGGCCACAAACTCAAGAATGGTAAGCCCAAAGCAAGTTTTTAGAATTTACCAGTTAAGCTAGGTTTTGTAGGTCAAAGAAATGAAGATTTCAAAGGTGAAATAGTTGAAGATTAGTTTCCAAGAGACATGGAAACCTTTCTAGGTGGGGTGTATGGTACAGGAGCACCATTTCGATTAAAGTGGGAAAAATTGCAAGATATTGTGAAAGTTGTAAAAATTATCAAAAAGGTTGTCAAGGTGGGAAAATTTCTACCAATGGTCAGATTTTTGAAAGTTGGTTTCCTTGGTGGTTGAATTTGGTTGAGATAGGTTAGTTGGTTTCTTTTTGTTTAAAAATACCTCACATATTTGAGGTGGATGTGGGAGAGTCTGTATTTGAAAGAAAATCAATAAAACCTTACTATTTTCTTTGTAAAATTTTGTATTTTAACATAAATCTGATGTTTCCCTGATATGTACAGGATCATACAGGGGTTTCTTGCTTTAAATTTGGTATAAAATTGTGGAGGACTATTTTATCTTTCATTTCAATCCATTTAGGAGGAATTTCATTAGATAAAACATATTTTATTGCCAAATTACAGAGGACATTTTGAATTTGTAGAATTAAGTGTTTTGAAGTTCTCAATGGAAATTTGACTCATTCATCCTATTTTAAACACTATGGCTTAGAGGAATGAGTCTTGTAAGTTTTGTTTAGATGCTAGGGTGAATGTTTTGTGAAGGGAGAAATGATTAGTGGAGTTTGAGTTTCCGTCCCTAAAGAAATTGAGTGGAAAAGAGCATGAAATGGTAGTTTTGAACTAGGGTTTGGTGAAAAATTAGTGTTCAAAAGTTGAAGAAGGTCTAGAATGAATTTTTAGGTCCAATTTGATGTGTTGGACACTTTGGTATAGTGTGGGAAATTTTGGAGGGTGGATTTTCATGAAACTCTCATTAGTTCATGCACAAATCAACCCTAGGATAGGGGTTTGTTAGTTTGTTGCTTAGATCTATATTGTGGTGGATAAAAGTGGTTGATTATGTAGTTTTTTGGACTATATAATGTTTGTAAATAGGAATTTTGGTTTTGAAAATATATTAGAGAGTAGTTCCTTTGTTAATTTGGCCTACTTGGCCTAGGGGACAGTGTTTCATGATTTAGTGAAAGATGATCCAAAAGAGTCTTATGTGAGATTGAGGTATGTTTGAGATGATTGAAATGGATCCTTGAAAACACCAAGGTTTTTTTGGTTGGTTGAGTATATTGAGAGTTGGCATCTAGAAACTCTCGTTGCACACCTACTAGGAAATTGTTAAGGAATAGTGAAGAACCTGAATGGTGGGGTTTTGTGACTTAGAAAAGTGGTGAGTTGTGGTTTGTTTGTGATTAAGTGACTAAAGGTCTTCCCTGATTAATATCACATGACCTTGAAAAGGTAAAAATTCTTTCCCTCCACCACCATTTGATGTCATGTGGATTGTGGTAGCTGTGGCAAAGTATTCCTAATTGTCATAGTAGATTTTATATGTAATCCATATTGTGGCATATCAAACTCCATCATTTATTATTTACTTTATGTTCATGCTCTGACGATCAAAATTTTCTCCGATTATTTATTCCACCTTGCTATTTTTGATAGCTTTCTTAGTGAGATTTCACCAACCATTCTTAAACATGTCACCACATGAATGGCTTAATTTGTGATCTAGTAGGGTTTATCTAGGTACATAAACTCATCGTGCACTCAAATCAGTATAATTTGAACCAATGCATCCTTATTACAAAAATATAGATAATCCTTCTACATATCTAGTTGTTTTTTACCAATCTCCATGTATTCTAGCTTATATTTCTTTTCATCATCTTTCAAAAGTTTTTGTTGGAGCTCCTGTAGCTTAATATGGTCTATCTCTATAATTTATTTTGTGAATATAATTTCAAATATCCTCTAGGTGTATTACATTCTAGGAAATTGATAGAATTCCCTATCCTTATCTATTTCTAGGGCCTTATAGGGGTACTTTTCATACTTGGGTCAAGGATTCAATGATATTTACTAGTGTGGGGTGACCATTGTATTTAGCAAGGAATTTTACAAAGTGCGAGGAGCTACTAGGGTTTTTTTCTAAACTAATTGAGAAAAGCAAACTAGAATATGTATGATGCAAGAGAGGAATTTAGGATGATATGGAAGGTTAAACAGATAAGTGGGTGGAAGTATTTAATGCTACTCCCCATTACATGAGGTTTTTGTAGTAGTTCCATTTTTTGATGTGATGGGTTACTTTTGGATTTTTATTTTTATTTTTGATTTTTCCTAAGTTTTAAACTTTAATACATAGTTTACATTAGGGTATTAGTCTCGTATTTGATATTTTCATCATGTCGACAAGTGATAGTGTTTGAGGCGTGCACCATTTACGTGCCCTATCACGAGTGTGCCATCCAGTTTTTTCAAATTTACCACTCCATATTTAGTGATTTTGTGAATGTAATATGGCCCTAACCATTTGAACTTTAGCTTCCCTTTCTTCTTTAATTTTTTGTCATATAACAACACCAAATCCCCTATTTTGAATTTTTTCAACCATAAGTTTGTCATGCAATGCTTTCTATCTTTGTCGTTCAAGATGGTGATTATATATTGCAGTTTATCTTAACTCATCCAATCTATCCAAATCTTCTATTTGATGTGTCAAATATTGATCATCCTCCAACTACAAAGTGAGTGTGGTTCATATGTTATGAACTATGAATTTCATAAGTACTTTCGCTTCAATGCCATACACCAACTAAAATGGAGTGAAAAGAAATCCTTTTATATGACATTTGGTAATGCCCAAAGTACTACAGGTACCTTTACATCCCAATCTATCATATCCCCATCAAACATTTTAGTAAGATCTCTCCAAATGATTTTTTTTAATGCTTCACTTACTCCATTGGCCTGTGGGTGATAAGGGATCTTCTATTGTGTGTTATCATAAAAAAAATATTATTTTGTTTATTATATTGTTTACAAAGTGTTTTCCTTAGTCACTTACTATAATTAGAGGACATCCATACCTTGTAATGTTATTCTCATAGAAGAACCTTGTGATAGTATTTGTTGTATAATATTTTGTTGTTACTCCATCTACCCACTTTATAAGATATTTCACTCTAGTTATGATGAACCTTTCCTTAGAATGTTTTTTTGGAGGCTAAATTGGTCCTATGAAGTCTATTGCCCTTTTTCAAATGGATTTTTTGTTAAAACTAGTTAGTGGCATTTCATCTCGTGCTAGGTTTCCCTACCTTTTGGCATATATCACATCCTTTTGTGTATTCTTATGAAGAATGGACCACCATAAACTTACAATTTTTATCCTTATAGTTTTAGTTTCTTTAAAGTAATGGCCCTCTATAATTCCTTCATGTGCTTCTTTTAAAATTGACTTCATTTCATGTTTATAAATCAATCTTCTCAAGGTATCATTTCTCCTAAGATGGCGTAGCTCTCCTTCTACCAAGGTGTATTTTGCATCCCTCCACACTACTGTTTGTTAATATTAGGGTGATAGATCCTTGGGAAATTATTTAAAAGAAAGAAAAATGGAAAAATATGTGTGCACTAGGTAAATCTTCCCCCTAGGCATGTGATTCTTCTCCATTATCAATTCATGAAAAATAATCCAATCCTTGATTATTCTTCCAGGTTTTACCATAATTTTAAATCAAACTCTTGAAATAACAATAACCATCTACATATGTGCACATGGGTTATTAGATATTAAACAAATATTTTAGAAATTCATGGTCTATAAAGAATGTAAATGGTGTGGAGAGAAAATAGGTTCTATATTTCTATAGCACATACACCATATCTAGTTCTTCCCTTTCTATAGAGGTATAATTACCTTATGTGGTAGAAAAATTTCTACTAACAAAAGTTGTGAGATGGTCCTTTTCCCTTCAGGTTAGGTAAGCATCACTCCTATTGTGATACCAAAAGCATCTACATGCACATGGAAAGGGTTGTTCCTATCTAGGAATATAAGGATTGGTGCTTCTACAATTTCTTCTTTAGGGTGTCAAAGGATTTTTGGGATTCATCATTCCATTAATTTTTTTCCCTTCTTCTTTTTCAACATTTCTTCTAGTGGTGCAACAATGCTGACATATCCCCTTATGAACTTTCTATGGTATTGTAGTGTAGATAATTATACCCCTTTCTAGGAGAAAGTACAATTCACATTTCGTTGGACCTATTTTGGTGACCTTTTCATTAATACATTTTAAAATCTCATTAATCAGCCCCTAATACCCCTTTATCATGTATCCCAAGGCCTATTTTACTTAATTTTATTTAAATCCCAACACCACAACCCACATTGAATAAATGTTATGGATAAAATTAATCCCCCAATATTTAAGGAGTCCTAAACTTTTAGGTTAGGACCCATTCACCCATGGGCGAATGGGTCCTCATTAAGTGCCTTAAACTCAAATTTGGATATGTTTTTGGTGGCATTTTAATCTCCCAAATTCAAATTTCAGATGTCAGCTTTTGGGGTCTAATAATTAGAAAATTAGATAGGAAGCCTATAAAACTAAGACTTACATTCATTTTACATTAGAAAAAGTTAGACAAGGAGGAGAAATTTACATGAGATCAAGAATTCATATCCAAGAGGAAGGAGAAGCATTCAAAATTTAAGTCTTGGAGTAGTATTTGAGTTATTTTTTTCAGGTCTTCAAGCTCATTTTGATATCAAGATCAAGAATTGTAAGAGGATTGATGACAGTTGTCTATAGAGGATCATGATGGATTTTAGGTTTTGGGAGATGCACAAGACATTCAACCAAGCCAAATGACTTATTTCCTAAGTGATTCCATCTTCTATTATCTCTCTACTTTCATCCTAAAGGAATGTATAATCATATTTGTGACTTATTAGGGTTATTTGAGATCTCCAAAAGTAGGCCTTCATCATTGTGTGTGTTCATTTAGGGATCCTATCCTAACACACTTGAGTAGGGTTTATTTGCATAATTTTTTTCTTAATCATAGAAAAAATTAAGGTGAGGATTGTACACACATTTCATGTTTCAAATCTATGTTTCTCATCAAGGTTTGATTACCAAACTTGGGGTTTGACCGAGGAAAACCCCTATCCACCATCAAATAACAATTTTGTTTTGTAGATTTTTCTTAGATCTAGATATAGGAGTGGAGGTATCAAATTATAGGGAATAATTGTAGGTTTCAAACTTCAATCTTAGATTTTGAATTTTCTAGAAAAGTCTTCCAAGACCCATTTTCCCTTTAGTGAATGAGTCCCTATTTATCTTATAGAAATGACAACTTTTGAAAGGTGCAAAACATTTATTCCTCTCAAATTTTCTATAAACTGTATTTGTTCCTTTATTTTTATGCATAAACTCTTAGATGAAAGTTGTAGATTGCATTTTGGAGATGATTTTCTATTTTTAATCTTTCTCCCCAAAGTGTTGTTTGATCTAGACCCTCATCCTTGCAAAAAAGGGAAATTTGTAGATTCACACTTTGACTTGACTCACCTCAAGGTTGTTATTCATTTTATTGTGTTAATCTCATTTCCTTATGGATTGAGGAAAGACAGGACCTCTTTTCCATCTTTGGATCCACTTTCCATTTTTGGAAACCCTAGGGACACCCCTATGTCTCTTCATTTCATTTTGGTGAACTTGACCTTATAAAACAAAATTATTAAAATTGGAGTCTCTTTACCCTATATCTAAGTTTTGCAATAGATTCTATTAGGTTTTCATTACTTGCATTACATTTAGGGTTCTTTAATCTTGCATTAGTGTCCACATTGCATTTAGAGTTCAATTTTCTTGTTTACATCACTTAAAATAGTAATAATAATAATAAATTGTATTAGATCTAAATTTATTTTGCATTAGGATCATCATTCAATCATTTGAATTCAAAGTTAGATTCATATTGCATCTTAAAAATTGTCACATATTTCATCTTTTGAAATTAGTTTAACTTGAATTTAGAGACATAAATCTAGAAAATTTTGTTACAAAACTTCTTGTTATAGATTAGAAACAAAACACACATAGGATAAGCTCAACATCTTAAAAATAAAATTTCAAAAACCCTAATCTGGGACCCATCCTCCCATGGGTGAATGAGTTCATGTACAAACATATTAATATATTTTAGAGTGTTTTTTAGTCTCTAGTTTACATTTATGTTTCTATTTCCATATTTGAAAGTTAAATTTTTGAAATAGTTTATTTTCACATTGAAAATATTGTTCATATAGTTACATTTTTTGCACTTTTCTTTCATTTTTAGCATCATTGCATTCTTAGATATATTTATTAGCATTTTGTAATCATTAGAAAATAGAAACAAAAACTTGAAACATAAATAGAAACAAACAAAACCTAATGAAAATCTTGGAGAAATCATAGTGATTTGATCATGTCAAATATATTTTTCCAAGTTAATATATCCCTCAAGCCCTTTAGTAGTGATGAATTTGATATGTTAGATGAATCCCTTGAGGATTTCATCTCACAAGGTTCATCCACTAAGTCTTTTCATGACAAACAAAAACATAGAGATGTTAACACAATCACACCTCAAATGATCCTTTACCCACCCTCACATCAACCTCAAGTTTAAAACAAACCCATGCTCATCTTAGAACCACCTAAAAAGAAACCATTGCAACTAGGACATATCTTAAACTTTACAAGGAAACTTGATAATAACAATGTTTTGTAGGAATCGGGTTATAATATTGTTTCTCATACATATAACACAAGGAATAATAGGAAATAATAGACTCCTCCAATTTCATTGCCATTGCCTCAACCTATCTTTCCTAGTGCTCCTTGATCGCCTTTGCATAGTGGAAAGGAGTATGATCTTGTTAAACAACTTAAGAATACCCCTATTAAGATATCCTTATGTGACCTTATTCAATCTTCACCTAACTACCATAGTATGATTCAAAAATCTTTACCACAAGTTTTGATTCCTCTTAATACAAATCCAAATGTTTGTTAGTGTAGGTTTTTTAATATTATTTTTCCTACACATTATTAAGCATACCTTAGGTTATAGGAGATGTGGTTCATGTGAGGACACGTGGTGTAATCCATCGATTACATGTGTTGCTCCCACTCACACTTGGGTGGTTGAGTTTCACACCCTCTTTTGGCCTTATATGCCACCTCACAAAACCACTCATCTATCTCTTTCTGAGTCGGTTATGCCACCTATTTGGCATTTTCCAAGTAGGCATAACTCCCACCTAATTTGGTTATTTGGGAGTTATTACCCCTCTTTGAATTATTTTCCCATATTGTGCTATATATTTTGCACTCACCTCTCCCTCCTATCAAGTCCAGATCAAGTCTAGATGAGTTCATATTAACTTAATCAATTCAAGGGAGAGTTGAGGCATATTGTATCATTTAGTGTGTGATAATATCATTTTGTTATTGCACTATATTCCAACATTTTATCTCTTGCTGCTCTCATGTGAAAGGTTTATCTTGGTTTTGCAGGTTATCCTGGGTGCTCGAGTTCATCAACAACTCTTACATGGTATCAGAGCATCAGATCTGCAAGCCCCTTCTCAAATTTGAGAGATTTGTGAGTGTTTTTACCAGTATTGCAAGTTGCAGCATGCCTTTTCTTGTTTTAAGTAGCTAATTCTACCTTTTCATGTCATTTTTTGGTTTTTGGGGTCATTTTATGTTGCTAAAGGTGTTTTTTTACACTAGATCCACATTTTTTGTATATTTTGAAGAAAATCCGCCATCTGGGTTTTGTTCACAGCAGAAAGAAACCATTTGGGTCATTGCTAGTTTCTGCATACAGGTTACATATTTTGTAGAATCTAAATTAGAACATTTTAGCAGACCCCCTCTCCAATTGCATTTTTTATTTTGCAGTCAATCTTTGGAGGGCCATAATTCAGTCATACGAGCTCTTTTTTTAGAGCAATTTTTATTTATTTGGGATAGAATTTCATAGGCTTTGCAATGGTGTGATCCATTTTTTCTCAAGTGATCTGAATTTTCCAGAAAATCAGTTTTATCAGTAGATCTGAAGGACAGTTCTCATTTTTGGAACTTTAAATGGCTATAAATTTCACATATGACCTCAGATCAAGGTGATTCTTTTTTTGGAAGTTGATATTTTTTTGAGAAATATACATTGGTGCTATTTTTAGGTTCTAATTTTGAGATTTGATTGTACTTTAAGTATTTAAGTCCATTTTGGACACTTAAAAAACTTTGGAAAACAACTCCAGCATTGTAAATGCACTAATTATAAAGTTCCACCATTAAATTTTTTCTAGAGGGGATCATGATTGAGTGAATTTGAGGAGGTATCATGGGTTTTTCTATTCATCCTTCAGTGGTAATGTTGAATAAGGATAATTATGAGTCTTGGAAGAATGGAATCCTAACACATCTCAGGTGGCTTAAGCTCTTGCCATACCTTTATGGGCTCATACTTGAACCAAACACACCTTGGAAGCAATCAATTTGGGGTAATAATAATGATCACATTATAGGATTAATTGGTACATATATTGGTGTTGATATTTATGTGGAGATCTCACATATTGAGTGCCCACACACACTTTGGACCAAGATTTGGGAGATTTTTGGAGACCATCATATCTCTCCATTCCCAGATGATCCTGTTGCAGATTGTTTAATTCCTCCTGATGATACTAATAATATAACCTATGATGATGATACTTTAGAGGAGCTTGAGGATAATAAATGTCTTGAATGTCTAGCTGACAAAGAGACTTCTCTTCTTGCTTATTCTCCTCCTATTGAGATCACATCCTCATCTACTATTGTATTTGAAGATACTTGTGTTGCTACATTCATGGCTTCTTGTGATTTAGTACAACATGATACACATTGTCTTCCAGATATAGCTACTTTAGATGTCTACTTGATAGACATTGTAGGTTTATTTAGGGAGTCACATGTTTTAGACTTTGGAGACACTATTCATGACATTCATCTTCTCTTTGATGAAGTTGATTCTTCTTCAATTATTGTGGAGGAACTGTTGGACCCTCTTGTTCATTCTCCACATGATCATTCATCACAGTTTGGCGTGATTGTGGATACTTTTGAGCAACATTTGGAGGAGGCACATTTGTTTCCAGAGGAGATATCTTTGTCTTTAGATTTTTTTCTACATCCATCTCCACTAGGTTCTAGATTGTCATCTTCTGCAGTGTGGCCTAGAACACTTGATTTGATGGTGACAACTTTCAACATCAACATGGGGACACCTGAACAGAATTTAGAGACATCATACTTTCTTCCTTCATATTCCTTTCATGAATGGGAATATATCCTACATACATCCTTGGTTTTCTTTCTTCCTAAGGGGAGGAATATTGTCTGGCGATCTTGGATCATCTTCAGCTTCTTGTGTGGAGCATTCACCAACGATGCAGGAGATTCTATATTTGGGGACTATATGGTCTCTCTTCTTCTCTTTTGGGGGAGGATTTTTTGTCCTATAGTTTTTCTCTTTCTCATCTTTGAGATATTTCATTGTTGTACATGGGTACCTAACATGGCCTTGTACTCGGGACCCATATTTGCATCTTTGTGTCTTCTCACCCACCTAAGCTATGCTTAAGGGGGGGTGTTAGTGTAGGTTTTTTAATATTATTTTTCCTACACATTATTAAGCATACCTTAGGTTATAGGAGATGTGGTTCATGTGAGGACATATGGCGTAATCCATTGATTACATGTGTTGCTCCCACTCACACTTGGGTGGTTGAGTTTCACACCTTCTTTTGGCCTTATATGCCACCTCACAAAACCACTCATCTATATCTTTCTGAGTAGGTTATACCACCTATTTGGCATTTTCCAAGTAGGCATAGCTCCCACCTAATTTGGTTATTTGGGAGTTATTGCCCCTCTTGGAATTATTTGCCCATATTGTGCTATATAATTTGCACTCACCTCTTCCTCCTATCAGGTCCAGATCAGGTCTAGA
This sequence comes from Sequoia sempervirens, assembly GCA_007258455.2. NCBI lineage: Eukaryota > Viridiplantae > Streptophyta > Pinopsida > Cupressales > Cupressaceae > Sequoia > Sequoia sempervirens. The sequence goes on along the minus strand of VDFB02049217.1, from coordinate 10,654,712 downwards.
TGAGTTCATATTAACTCAATCAATTCAAGGGAGAGTTGAGGCATATTGTATCATTTAGTGTGTGATAATATCATTTTGTTATTGCACTATATTCCAACATTTTATCTCTTGCTGCTCTCGTGTGGAAGGTTTATCTTGGTTTTGCAGGTGATCTTGGGTGCTCGAGTTCATCAACAACTCTTACAATGTTGTGGTAGCCCTAGTTCAATGAATGAATTTTGTTAATCTAGATATTTTTTTCACCAAAGTGAGTTACCCTCCTTGGAAGTTTAAAAATAATATGAAGCTTTCATGATAATTGCCATTATTCATAGGAAAGAAATAAAGAGAACCCTTGTTGAAAATGGCTCAACCTTTAATGTGTGTAGTGTGAACCTTTTGGATAAGCTTGGGATTAACAAGAGTAGAATGAACCCGATTCATTGTCCATTCATGGATTTGATAAAATAGGAAAACAACCACTTGTTGTGATCACATGACTTGTTACCATTGGAAAAGCTACATTGCAAACAACTATCCATGTTATACCTCATGATCTTTCATATACTATTCTTTTAGGTAGACCATGGATTCATGAAATGTTGGTAGTGCCTTCAACTCTTCATCATTTAATGAAATATATTTACAACAATAAATTTTACACACTTAAGGTTGAACCTGAACTTGAAAGTTGTTTTCACACTAAAAAAGATAAATAAAGTCCTGTGGAAACATTGATACCTACTTCAAAAGTTGAAATAATATAAGAACAAGAGAAAGAGAATAATATTGAAGAATTCAAAGTTATTGGAAGATGATTGGGGTTCCTTGGATTTCACACCAATATTCATGGGAGGATACAAGATGACAACAAAACAACTTGAAAAATAAAAAGAATCAATGTTAATGTCAACACAAAACTCAAAAGAACCCTCACAAGCATTTACTTCATCCAATTTAGAAGAGGACATAATTTAGACAACAAACTTCGATGAAGTGGAATATCAACAACCACCAAATCTGAAAGAGATGGAACAAATTTATGGAAATGGTTATGAGCTCTTGAAATAACTTGGTTATAGTGGAAAGGGATGTGAAAGAAAAGAACAAGGCATTTGTGTTCTTATAGAGCCTAACACACAAGAAACAAAAAGTGGTCTTTGATATGTTATCCTTCTAATATAACAAAATAAAAAAAAGGACCTTCACTCAATATTAACACCATCATGTGTAGTTCCTCTAAGATAACTCTCATTGTGAAGCATCCTAAATTGATTGATACAACATGCAAGGAATCATTGGAATAATTTGAAGATGATGAAGCTTTGAAATAAATTCTAGGAGTTTATGATACATCATTCACTCCCCCTAATAAATGAGGAGTCACTTGTCCTATGGTTAGTACTAAACAAGTGGATAAAAAAAGGAACTCAAAGATGTTGATAGTTATAAAGAACACAATTATGAAATTTTGAGATAAAATACACTTCTTATGGGAGATACAATCAACATATTGATAGATACATCTAACAAAGAAAGAGTAATTTAAATAGGAAAGTGTTTTGATGAGGATGAACAAGAAGATCATGCAACATTATTACACAAATTTCATGAAATCTTTGGTTGGACTTATTTGGATATGCTAGGTATTGATGCTAAGTTAGTGACACACAACATAGTTCTTGAACAAGATGATAAACTAGTAATATAAAAGATACAAAAGATGAATCCTAATATATCTTTATTGGTAAAGGTTGAGATTTAAAACTCTTTAAATTTGGCTTTATATGACCTCTTTACTATTCTCCATGGATCTCAAACATTGTTGTAGCCATAAAACTTGATAATCTTATTAGGATGTGTATGGATTTTCATGACCTTAATAAAGCATCTCTAAAGGATTACTTTCCCTTTCCTAATATTAACATGATTGTAGATTTGACTATAGGACATTCTTTGTTGTCATTCATGGAAAAATTCTTAGGATATAATAAAATATTTATCAACCCTCAATATCAATACAAGAAAACATTTACTTCAACTTGGGGAACATTTCATTGGGTGGTTATGCCTTTTGGATTAAAGAACATAGGTGTAACATATCAAAGTGCTATGATGTTGATATTTCATGATTACATACACAAGGTTTTGGAAGATTATGTTGATGATATCCTAGAAAAATCTTTACTCGACAAGAAAATGTGAATATCCTTTGGAAAATATTTGAAAAAGTATAACATGAGATTGAATCTAAAAAAGTGTGTCTTTGGTGTGGATAGTGGAATTTTTTTATAGTATCTCATAGAGGCATTGAGGTGGACACAAATAAAATTGATGCTATCATTAACATTCCACCTTCTAAAAACATTTTTTAGTTGCATATCCTACAAGGGAGAATTCAAGCTATTCGTCATTTTGTAGCATCCTTAGTAGATCAAACATTACCCTTTACACACCTCCTTAAGAAAGAAGTTGAGTTTAAGTGGAATCAAGATTGCAGATAATCCTTTGAGAGTTTGAAAGATTATCTCACTATTCCACCTATTTTACAACCTACTATGCAAGAGAAACCACTCATCCTTTATATAGCAGCATCAACCCATGCTCTAGCAACATTGTTGGCTCAACAAGGTGATAGTGGTAGACACCATCTTGCTTATCACATTAGCCAAAATTTTTATTGATTACTTGACATAGTATACAATGATAGAAAAAAATGTTTGGATCTTGTATTTTCTACTAGTAAATTGATACATTACTTGCTAAATGCAAAAATTCATGTGATGAAAAAGTTTGATCCTTTAAAACATATTTTTGTTAAAACCGATTTATTAGGATGATTAGCTAAATGGGTTATGTTGTTAACTGAGTTTGATCTTAAATTTGTCTCTCAAAATGCAATTAGAGGACAAGCCTTAACCAACTATTTAGTTGACACTCAGGTTCTCCCCTTGCATTACCTAATATGGACTCATTCCTTGATAAAAGTGTGTTGACTATCGAAAGAGAAAAAGAAACATGGGAATTTTATTTTGATGGTTCTAAGTGTCAAACTAGCTCTGAAGTTGGGAATTGTATTTTGATGGTTCTATTCCCTTACCCTAACATCTAAAATTCCTATGTACAAACAAGAGTGGAGAGTATGAAGCTTTAATTGCTAGTATACATGTAGCGTTAGCCTTAGGTGTTCAACACATTTCTATATTTTGGTGATTCTCAATTAGTCATTAAACACATAAATGGTTCATAGCAAGCAAAACATGATAAAATCATTCAATATAAAGACCTCGCAATGACATTATTAGATACATTTGAATCATCTACCATGGAAAACATACCATGAAAGGATAATCAACATGTAGATACAATGGTGAGTGTCGCCTCCCTTGTATCTCCTAAAGACCCTTTTGTTGATTTCAAATTCACAATACAAACAATTTGAAAAACCTTTGATCGATGAAAAAGTTAAAGAAGTTCTATTAACCAATGTCAAAAAATCTAGTGAATGGTACACAACGATATATAACTACTTAAAATAAGGTACCTTTCCTGAGCCTACAACTAAGAACACTTGATCTCATCTTTCAAAACTTGCATCTAGGTACATAATTCTAGCAGACGTTCTATATAGATATTCATTTGATGGTTTCTTTCTTAGATTTCTTAAACAATCTAAAATCCCTATAGCACTTGAAGAAGCTCATGTAGGTGCTTCTGGAGGACATTTTGGAGGAAGATCATTAGTTCAAAAATTAATCCATATAGGATATTATAGGAGACATATGAAACAAGATTATTTTGGTCACATTGATAAATATCATAAATGTCAAGAACATGACAATTTGATTCATGCTCTTTCTTCCAAGCTTCATGCCCAATTTCCTATTTGACCATTCTTGGTTTTGGGTTTGGATCTTATTGGAAAAATATCACCACCCTCTTCTGTTGGACATACATTCATAATTATTTTGATATATTATTTCACAAAATGGGTAGAGACTATCCTCCATTCTACAATAGCTAATACAATATGTTGTTTCATATTGGAACACATTGTTGCTTGCTTTAGTCTCCCTTCCACATTAGTTTTGGATAATGGAACTCCATTTAAGAACAATGAAGTGAAGAGATTCTTGGAAAAAATTCATAGCCAACATCATTTTTCAATATGATATTACCCACAATCAAATGGTCAAGTGGAATCAACTAACAAGACTCTTGAACAAATCTTAAGGAAAATGATAAGCATAATAAAGATTAGCACACTCAATTAAATTATGCATTGTGGGCTTATCGTACAAGTATTATAACATCTATAGGAAACACTCCCTACATCCTTGTTTATGGTGTCGATGTAATAATGCCCTTGGATTTAGAAATTCCTTCATTGGAAATTGCTCTTAAAGTTCTCATCGATGACAATACCTATAAAGAACAATGATTGCATCATCTTGAAATTCTTGATGAACAATGTATCAATTATCTTGAGCATCTCCAATCTTATTTCAAATGAATGGAATGTAGTTATAATGATCATATCATCTCTCATGCATTTAATAAAGGTTACTTAGGGTTATATGAGAATCAATGTAACATAAATGCTGGCCCAAATGAAAAAGGAAAGTCCATCCCTAATTGAATATGACCTTTTATAAATGAATAAAATTATGGGTCTAGTGCCTATGCATTAATAGAAATGGATGGTACACCTCTAAAAGTGTTAGAAACCAAGATTAGATTTGCAAACCGAAAAGACCTTTCACAGAAGAGAAAATCAGCAAAAGCAGAGAGGTTGCAAAAGAATGTGCAACATAATTATTATTCGAGAGTTCAATAATTACATGATAATGATTTTCTTTATAAAAGCAAAGATGTATAACCCTAGTCTTATCTTGAGCAACAAGATAGCTCAAAAGATAAAGATAAGATCCTATAACTTAGAAATTAAATATGCCTAAGTAAACTTATGCAAATGTGTAATTAAATATTAATTACACCAACACCCCCCCATAAGTGCAACTTAGGGAGAAGAAGATTATTATGCAAAGATGAGTCCCACCAACAAGGCCTGATTAGGTACTCATGTACAAATGTAAAGAGGTAGAGAAGGAAAACCCAGTGAGACAAAACCCCCTACAATGAGATGACTGCTGCAAAGAAGCATTGGAAGAACACTGTGGAGTAACATTGGAACCGTAATATGACAAGCAAGGAAAGATACTTCTATCTACAACTGAAACCAGAACCAGAATCATAAGAATGTGACAGAAAACCCGATGCCACAGAACACTCAAAAATTCACAAACTGGAACAACCCTAGAATCTGTGAAGCAACAAGAGATGAGATGATGATAGAATCTGGAAACCATGTATCATGATGCTAATGCCAAACTATGACTAAAACTCTTCCATGGGAAGGAGCACCAAAAAATAGACTCTAGAAGAATAACTATAAAAACATGGCCCTCAAACTGAGAAGAATCTGAACCAATGAGGATCAAGAAACATAATCTCCCAACTGAAGTGTGAACTGATGAATCCGATATGTGTCAAGTAAGACAAAAAAATGTGGCCAAAAGAAACAAGGAGACCAGATAACCCATGCGAGCTATCATCAAATCAAAATGGAATGGAGATCAAAGTGAAAACTACTCTCTAATCAGATTTATTATGCAAGAAACCCCCCTGAATGGAACATTATCTCAGTTTGTTTATTACAATAACCCAATGATTGTAAAAGGAGAGCATACTAATGGATGCATAAACATAAACTAACATGAAGTGGTAATGAAATGAAGTACAAATGTGCAAGTTTTACCTTTTCAACTGTCAAAACATCTAAGTAATCTCCAAAACACCCATCGGGAAAAATCTAGAATAATGAAAAACTTGGGACAGATACAAAAAAAAGTGAATGGACATCAAGATAGAGCTCCTCAATACCTTTTCAATGCCATAAAGAAGACAAAAAAATGGAGATTGTGGCAAAGAGTTATGAGCTTGGAAGCCCAAAATACACATCTAACTTCAAATAGAAAAAAATGTAGATAAATAGTAAAATAGTAAAAAATAAATAGCACCACTAGAAAGTGCTCGGAACCAGCTTTCCGGTGATATCTCATTTTCTTGATTTCGATGCTGTATGCCCAAGTTATGACCAAAAGAAAAAAAACTGCTCCTTTAGGAAAAAAATAGGGCTAGGAGGGCCAAAGAGGGTCGTACGGCTGGGTGATGTCATGCTAATGTGATGAGGGCATAGCCCGAGACACAGAAAATAACTCACAAATAAGAGAATAATTTTATTATTCAGAAAATGGAGCTTCTTACATGCAGAGGATCTCAAATCCCCAAGTTCTACAACACATGCAAGCTACAAAAAGCTACAGAATAACCCTTTCGCAATATGCTAGCTTGCCCCCCAAAAAGTTACCAAAAATATTAGAAACCCACCCATAAATAGAGCTCCTCTTTAGTTTGGAGCCAAAACAACATTAAAATTTGAGTTTAGGCAGTTTGGCGCTGAAAATTACAACTTGAAGTTCAAATTTCAAAAGAACATTGCCAACTTCCCGAGGCCATAACTTTTAATCCGGGGCTCTGATTTGTGAACCGTTTGAACCGTTGGAAAGGTATCGAAGTCAAGAATGTGCTCAAAATTGGCTATTCCAATTTTGACGAGTTTTAGGGCCATTCTAGAAGCTCTAAGTGCCTCAAATCCAACTCGGAATATTTTTAGGTGCAAATCTGGGAAACTAAAACTGCAATATCTTTCAACCCAGGAATAGAGAATAAAAACCATAAATTGGGAATTTTATTATGATGAAAAAGGTATCCAAAAATGTAAAAACATCTGAAAACTAAGAAACTTGAAATTTAACTATTTTTGGGTGATGCAAGATTGCCCTTACACCACTAGATGCTCCTGCATCAGACACCCAGGGTAATTTGAGAAGTGACCCCATCACGTCTCAAATGGTTAAGGAAAACCCAACTGGTCAACCACTACCTTAGATAGCCAGGATGAATCTTCCATAGGCCTTCCTCTCCATTTCACTAGATATTCTTCATACTGCCTGTTTCTAGTACTCCTTCCCACACAACTATCCAAGATTTTCTCAATCTCCTTTTCTAAAGTAGATGTTGGAATCCCGCACTATTCCATTGTTGGTACTTCCCCTATGCCACCTTCATGATACTCTGTCAAATCTGAAATGTTGAACATAGGGGAAATGTTGAATCCATCTGGCAACTCTACCTCATATGCATTCCCTGAATCATGCTTCTTCAAAATTCTATAGGGACCAAACTTCTTCATCTTCAATTTGTTATATGTTCCCACTGGAAACCTTTCTTTCCTCAAGTGGACCATCACTTCATCACCAATCTGAAACTCCTTATACTACATATTCATCTTGTTAATATGTTCTCTTACCTTCTCATGTATATCCTTGATGTGCTCTGCAAAAATCTTTGGCTTCAACACTTATTTTCTTCTCTTGGTCCATCTTCCTCAATTGGAGTTGTTCTGGGCTACCTTCATACACAACTGGCAGATCTACCGTGCTTCATGGTTGACTCATTGTAAGAGAATTCTACCTGGAGTAAGATCAAGTCCCATCCCTTTATCTCCTACTAAACATCTCAGGGTTACCCAGACTCCGGCCAACAACCTCTGTCTACCCATCTATTTGTGGATGGTGTGCGAACTAAATTTTAGCTCTTTCTTCAGCCTTCCACAAGGTCCTCCAAAAGTACCCCACAAATTTGGTGTCACGATCTGAAACAATACTTTTGCAGACCATGTAGCCTCACCACCTCTTTGAAGAACAAGTCAGAATGTGGACTGCATCATGGGTCTTCTGACATGGAATGAAATGTGCCATCTTCGAAAACCTATCAACCATCACAAAGACTGAATCATTCCTTCATTGTGTCCTTGGAAAACCAAGAATAAAGTCCATACTTATATCCTCCCATGGCCTCTCTAGTACAGGTAAGGGCTGATATAAGCCTGTATTCTGGCTCACTCCTTTAGCCATCTGACATACCCTGCAGCTTTGTACAAACTTCTTCACATCCTATGACAACTGAGGCCAATAATAATGCTCACTGATAATGGCAATGGTCTTATCCCACCAAAATGTCCCGCCATTCCTCCACTATGCTTGTCCTTTATCAGTTCTCCCTCATGGAACTCCTCGGGATACACAATTGACTTCCCTTAAATAACATGCCATCCTGGATTATGAAATCCAGCCACCTTGTCTTGTCCATTGTAACAGGTTCCTTGCAAGCTTTCCAAGCCTCTGCAAAATCAGGATCTTCTGCATATAGTGTCTTGATTTCATTGAACCCTACCACTTCAATTTGCATCTTTGTCATCAATGTATGCCTCCTACTTAAGGCATCTACAACCCTATTTGACTTCCCACTCCTATGTTTCAAAACAAAGGTGTAACTCTATAAAAACTCTACCCATTTCATATGCCTCTGATTTAATTTTTCCTGACTATTTAGGTACTGTAAGGCCTGATGATCAGTATATAGAACAAATTCCTTTGGCAACAAATAATGTCTCCATTTCTTTAATGCTTGAACTATTGCATAAAACTCCTGATCATATACATAATACTTCCTCTTGGCATCATTTAGCTTTTCACTGAAATAGGCAATGGGCTTACCTTCTTGGCTCAATACTACTCCAATGGCACAACCACTAGTATCACAATCCACCTGAAACACCTTGTTGAAATTTGGGAGGGCTAGAACGGGTTGCTCTATCACCTTCTGCTTCAATAGTTCAAAACTTTTTGCCACTCCAGTGCTCCACTTGAATTCTTTTCTATCCCCTCTCATTGTTTCAATCAGGGGTCCACAAATACTATTGAAGTTTCTAATGAACTTTCTATAAAAACAAGCCAAACCATGGAAATATCTCACCTTGGTAGTAGTTATTGGGGTAGGCCATTCCAAAATATCCTTCACCTTCTCTGGGTCCATCTTGAGACCTTCTGTTGAGACAACAAACCCCAAGTACACTAACTCCCTTTTCACAAAACTACACCTCTTCAGATTAATCAACAATTTCTCTTCTCTTAACTTCTCACAGGCTCTTCAAATATGCATCAGATGCTCATCTAATGTCTTACTAAAAATCAAAATATCATCTAAATACACAATAAAAAAACTTCCTAGAAATTCTTTTAGTACCTCGTTCATGAGCCGCATGAATGTGCTCAGTGCATTGGTTAGCCCAAAAGGCATGACTAACCACTCGTACAGGCCCTCTTTGGTCTTGAAGGCAGTCTTCCATTCATCTCCCTCTCGAATCCAGATCTGGTGATATCCACTCTACAGATCAATCTTTGTGAAGTACTGAGCTCCACTCAAATAGTCCATCAGGTCATCCATCCTTGGTAGGGGAAATTTGTACTTGATTGTTATTTTGTTTATGGCTCAAGAATTTGTACACATCCTCCACTCCCCATCCTTCTTTGCTGCTAGTACTGTAGGTACAGCACATGGACTCAAACTCTCGTATCAAACCCTTTCTCAACAACTCTTGAACTTGTCTATTCAACTCCTCATTTTATGCTGGAGTCATTCTATGAGCTGCCTTATTTGGAAAACTAGCTCCAGGAATCAAGTCAATCTGATGACTGATCTTCCTTATTGGTGGTAAACCCTTAGGTACATTATCAGAAACAATATCTTGAAATTCATCCAACATCCCAGAAACTTCTTCTGGAACCTTCTCACTATCTTCATTACTCACTCTAGGAATCAATGCATAACACACACACACTCATGTTTCATACCTTCTAAAAAAATTCTTACATCTAAATAACAAATTCTAGCACTACTGCATACCTTTTCTTCGGTCTCCTTTAGGGGTTTCAACTTGTGATGAACCCCATCCTTTGTCAAGGAATAAGTGTTACACCCCTAACTTTAACTATGTTTTACTTTTTACTTTGAAGTAATTAGTAGATGATTATGCATCTTCAACGATTTGACGTTTAGTTAAAATGGCTAGAAAAATCAATGTTTTTCATAAGTCATGTTTATTTTGACTAAAATTTAACATGTGTTTAAAAGTTGTCAAGATGTGATGATCTCATGGGGATTAGGAAAATGATTACTAAAACACTAATCTTGTGTTGTGATTGCAAGTTGCATTTAGAAAACAGGTTTCTACCCTTCGAGTAAGGGATGGAGAGCATCATCAGAGAGAAGGGAATAGATACAAGGAATAGAACAGGTTGTCACCATCTTAAGTCTATTTCTAATTGCTTAATTCCAACCTAGTCCTTTTAGGGATAGTGATGTTTTCAAGATTGAACATTAGTTGTTTTGCGACTGAGACGATTTTCTATTGAGCACATCGCTTCTTATGTCGTAAAAAAGTTTTGCTATGACCTCAATTGCGTAATTGGTTGTTCATTTTGTCTAATAGTTTGATTTGGCTTAATAAGTCAGGAAACTAATATGTTAGCCCGAGTCCTTACAAAAGAAAGTCATTATGATGATCATATTTGAGTTTGTTTTATGGGGTGAATACGATCGAGAGATGACAAAAGATCAATGTCGTCGATCATGTAGGATTGCATTACCAACTCCTAATTCTTGAATGATTGACATTTACATATGTTCAATCTTTAACATTTTTACTTATGGCTCTCATTATGATATTACATTTGGATGTTGATCATTTATGATCATCATTGAATTCATTCATTTTGACGAATATGCCGGATGGATGATATAACGACCTATGTTGTCAACCTTTTCCATGATGTTAGTATTTATTAATGTATTATTATGCTAGAATATATGTTGAAAACTAGCAATGGCTACATAAACCAAGAGTTAAACAATAGGACCCAACTTTTATTTTTAGAAGGGTTATCAACAATCTAATAGTTTCCATCAAGGGTTGTGTGCACAATTTTTCAAAGGCAACATAAACCTTATTTGATAGAAACTAAATTCTCCACTTTCTAACCCCATCTCTCATCGCGTCAATTAGCATGGTAATTATTATTTTTATTAACAAAATTTATATTCCTAAGTCATTTGATGATTTTTGAGAGGATAAGAATCATGTCGTGGGTTAACGACTTTGGGTGAACAAGCTAATGCTTTCAAATTACCTCTTTAACGGTTTTCATAACTGTTTCTTGTGTGGTTTAGGTCATGGCTAGTAGTACCAAGCATTATCGGATGCTCAAGGGGAGAATATAAAGCCTTTTGGAATGACATTAGGAACTACCTTGGCAAAAGTTGCCATAACGGTTTCTTGTCGAGCAAGAATGTGGCGAAAAGAGGGAGGATTCCTCCAGAAGGAGAGGGGCATTCAACGACTGTCTTTCAAGAAGAGCACTCACCCTTTTTACTCATTACCTCTTTGCAATAGCAAAGCAGATATGAAAATACTCAACGAGACAAGGAATTAATGTAGAAGACATCCTTAATAATCTGGAGGAAATGGAAATTCTAGAGCTTTTAGAACCTCTTGGAACTTCTCTAAAGAATAGGCTGAAGGGATTCTATTCATCTTCACATGAAAAATGAAGGGAGAACGAGTGCAACCACAGAGTATTGGGAGGACCAGGAAGAACTATCTCAAGGGGGAGAAACATCACTCTCACCCACGAAACAACATTGGTAATCAGTGGCTGGCTTTGGGAAACGCCAAGATCGTGGTAACTTTAGGGAGGGAAGCATTTTTAGGAGATATGAAGCACAGTAGTTGCGGAAAGCATGGCGTCAGTATCTACATCTCAATACATGAGTAAACGTCTGAAACTAATAAGTGTGAGGTGTGAGGTGGTATAGAGAAGTAAATCCTCATGCTCTAATTATTATTTGGATCCACTCAGAGCCTAGAGTGGTCATTGCTGGTCTTTATGAAGGCCTATATCTTTCAAGTGTCGTTCAGTAAATATACTATGACCTTCATTAACATAAACCTCTATTATGAGCTCAAATAACCTCTACATCTTTTCTCTTTTGGCAGTTGGCATCGTGATAGTAAATATCAAATCCGGAAGCAAGAAATACATCTTAAATGATTTGATCCATTGTAATCTTGCTATGGTGCTCGTTCTATGAGGTGATTTATCTTGGAGGAGACTAAGAGGATAAGAACAGTTAGTTTAGAAAATGTAAAATATCCTTCAGGCAATTGGCAACGATCTAGCCATGTAAGCTAAATATCCAAATATCCATCTTAAAGGTAAGTAGTCTTTCTTCTCTTTAGTATGGGAATAGTCTTTTCCTTGTACGTATACATATATACACTGTGTAGATAATGGTTTATTAAAACTGGTAATGTGATAGTTATGCCTTAACCCAACTCATTCATGAATCATTATTAGATTTCTTTAAATCTCCATGATGAGAAAGTTTAATTCTTGATTTCCTTGGAATGATTTAGATGCTTAAAGGTAGATCTAGTATGATACCTCAAACCCTCCTTGGCATAGTCAAGTTTGGACATTTAACCAAGCTTGAGAAAGCTTTTCTTATAATGAAGTAGAGGAGTGTTATCTTCTTGATATGTTCCTCATGCGAAATTGAGTCTTGCATGTCTTTTGTAAATTAATGACTATCACTTATGTTATGTTATCTCAAGAGAGGGAGTAAACTAGGCAATGCAAGGATGAAAAAATCATAGTTCTTGTTCAATAGAACTTATGTTAGTGCTAAGTGCACAAAAGACGAAGATAACCCAAGATTGGGTATCATTGGAACGCTTTACCTCAAGGTGAGACAAAAGGAGAGATTCATAACTTAATTCAATATGATGGTGGTAAACTATAGTGATTGATAAATGTTTAAGTAATAAAGGAAGTTATATATGAGTTCATAACTTAATCCATGTAGAAAGTCAGTAGACTCAAAATAGACCAAGGGGTCAAAAATAGATCATTATCTTTTATTTAAGTTAAATCTTTTTAAGGGTTGAAAGAATGAACTAGACCAAGACTATTGTTGAGAAATGATAGTATTCTTTAGACATTACATTGGTGAAGGAATACCTTGAATACTATGTTTATTCATGTATTTAAAATGTGAATTCAAACAATTTCAAGTGGTCTAAAAAGACTAGAGGCATTTGTTCTTATGGTTAGTTACACTTATGTTATTACCTTTGGAGAATCAAGGATGATGATATTTCTATGTGTTGGGTTGAGAAGCTAAACCCTAGTATTGGAAACAAGGAGGATGTAGGAAATCTATAACTCTAATGTCAGATATGACATTGTACATATATATTTTGATTGTCAGTGAAAGGTCAAGAAAATTATAGAGCAAGATAGGAAGTCTTTATAACACCTTAAGAGATTCTTCGATAATATTGAAACTCAATTAAACGCATTGAGATGTTGGGTATTGAATCTTGAGAAGTAAGTGACAGGACGTCATAAACCCTAGATATTGCAAGAATGCAATAAGGGACTTTTGAAAAGGTTTGAAATATCTAAATCTTTACATTACATGTTTATAATAAATTATGGATTATTTCTAAGTTGGATTGACTAGAATGGATTTTCTATACAAACTAGTTGTCTAGAATACCAATAAAGTATGAAAAACTATAGGATGAGATAGTTTTCTAAGATGATTCAGAGGTGTGTGTCTAGATGGAATGACCAATCAGAAAGATCATTACTTAGCTAGAAGGGATCTAGAGTTGTATGGTTGATTGAGTTTTGTAGGACACATCACTAGGCTCAGATGGTGAAACTTGACAGTTCCTTATATCTATACCCTTCATGAAGGGTCGGGGCACTTTCAGTTAGGAAGTGTGCGGGGGACCACTTGAGTCTGTGGTTGGAGGAAAAGCACTAGGATGATGCTCTCCCTCTATAGTAGAAGACTCACCAAGAGTTGTGAAGATTGTCATCAACATTTCAGATGCAGTAAACTCCATGTTATGGTTTATGACATTCCAGCTATGAGGTAAAACTATTCTTCATGCTAAGTGTATCTTATGTGATATGAATGAATATTGTAAGGAATTATCTTGTTCCTAGTTATGACTACATGTGAATTCAAGTTTGAATTTATCTAGAAAAGTTGTACTTTATTCTTGTGCTAATGCAAATGTTTTAATTTTAAAGAAAAAAAAATTCTCTCTCATGTTTACTAAGTTTATTTACTTTCTAGTAAATTCTTGAGATTACTTGAGTATTAAGTGGCTGGCTGTTACATATGGTATCAGAGCTAACCGGGTTCAACACATGGACCTATGAGCTCATTACGAGAAAAATCATTAAACATTTAGCATATTAGCTAAGGTAGAGTTGGTTTGATGCTAGAAGGGCATAGAGATAAACCATGAAAACTTTCTGAAATACTTTGAGACTTTGACTTGAAAGGTAAAACCTTGGTCAGTTACTAATCAGACTAAGAGCTCAGGTAGAGTAGTGTCTGTATGAATTTAAGATTACTCTTCTTTATCAATAATTTAAAGATGGGAAGATCTGAAAGTAATCAACCAGGTGTAGGAGCATCTGATTGTTGGAAATCTTGGAAACTATATCCACAACACCTAGACAAGATGGGATGTAGTTTAAGTTCTAGCTGTCTTGGAATGAGCCAAGTGGAATAAATGGCTCAATAAGAATAGAGTTTTATAACGTAAAATCAAGAAAAGAAGTTGTGTTCCTATTGTAATCTTTGTATAAGATGATCTTATGATATCATCTGAAAAGTGAATGATAGATACTCCAAGAAATAAGAGTGAATCTGATATAACACCGTTAATTGCAAATGATTGAGCACGATGTAAGTCTTAAGAGACTTATTTGTTTGATGTGCTTGTAATGCAATCTCTAACCCACTGTAAGCTTTTGGAAAATCTGAATACAGTGCAGCAATCTACTCCCCTGTAGTGACTTAGTCAAGTCACACAATGTATTAATAGTGTTCTTCTAGATTTTGACACTTGGATTTTTGTGAAATTCCTTTTAATACTGGCAAGGATTGTCATTGCTTATTCTTTATTTTGAAATGGTCTAGCCACCAAACTTTGAAGATTGTTTATCTTATGACCGATTGGTCAAAATATTGATTTATTGTTGGAAGAGCTCATTCTATGAGTTATTGTTGAAATTCAAACCTTTTATATTTTGATATTGAGTTGAGTTTTTTGAGGTGGCTATACAAGGACTTTTGGTTGTTCACTATGTTGGATGTAATGCTCTTCTCTATCATGGCCTAGATGGGCCTCTGATGGATTGTGTAAGGGAGTAAATTGTGGAAATGCACGTGATATGTCCTTAGCTTTACAGATGGAAGAAACCTTGAATGGAAAGGAATTGATTCTGAACCCTTTTAGGGTTATATAATTGATATGTAAGTTATCTGAAGGAGGTCTTATGCAAATATCACTTTTGGAACCTTGTGTTATGGTATGTGGGTGGACAGGTAGTCCAGTAAGCCCAAGTGAATAGTCTCTCCAAGTCGAGCAGGCTGGTGAACCATTACTACGTGGGTTGCAAAGCGTATGTATATAAAACTATGGCCATAGTGAGTGTCATTGCCACGACATGCACTCGTTGGTTCAAAGTACTCTAGACACTTAGGTAACCAGAGTTGTTGTACTTAGTAGGAGGGTATCCTTAGTAGTGCAACAGAGTTGGTTGAGTGGGGGTACACACCAAAGCTTAGATGGCAACTGTGAGGGTTTCCAACATAACCTTTCATCGAAAGGTAGGACTGCTTCCAATTAGGAAGTGTGCGGAGGAACCACTTAAGTCTGTGGTTGGAAGGAACAATAGCCAGGTGATGTGTTCCCTCTTTTTAGTGGCATGCCAAGTCTTGGAGGACAGATGAACTAGAAAAGGAATTTTGATCCTTTCCCTGGTATTCACTCATCAGCTTAGTATAATAATGCATGAAATAAATGAAATTGGTACTTGGTGAAAAACCTTTTTAGCTAGAAAAGTGAAGGTTGATGTTACTATTTGTATCTTACATGAGGAATTGTTGTATCTTACATGCTTAATGTTGTTAATCTTTGGTATAATTCTCTTGGTGAACCTATGTTAAAGTAGTTGTTTGCTACATGTAGAAAGAGACATCCACCTTTTATGGTGTTTGATATAACTTCTATAATTCTGCTAACAAGGTGACTCCATTTGAAACATTGGACAAAAAAGATGCCAAACTCCTAGAAGATAGGATTAGCATTAGTCCAGAGATGTTGTCAGATATGGATAAACAAATCAAACCGATCAGAAAGATTGGTGGAAGCTAATGTTAGATAGAAAAGTTAAGTAAATGCCAATTGTGCAGTAACACAATTCTTGGCTAGAGAAGGAAAGTTTCATAAAATAAGGAATGCGTTCCTAACCAACTCCTAGATGTAAAGGACTCTTCAAAATTCTCAAAGTTACCAATTTGATTGATTACAGAATCATTTTTTTTATTAGCTATTACCAAGGGGTATAATGCTTTTTATGAATTATATTTGGAAAGTATATAACAAATGATAGTTATATATTCTGAGAATGTTTTACAGGCATAGGACCAAGAAGTGGTCATGATCAAGCTTCTTCAATGCAAGGTCCAATGGGACCAACAACCAAAGGGTAATATGACATGGAAAGTTTACCATGATTTTATATCAAAGTTTTTCTTAAATGTGTACGCTTTTGCAGGGTAAACAAAAGCTTGTCTTATAAGGCTTCAAAGGCATTGGATCATCGAGGACAATGACTCTTATGGGTGGAGATATGTTACACCCCTAACTTTAACTATGTTTTACTTTTTACTTTGAAGTAATTAGTAGATGATTATGCATGTTCAACGATTTGACGTTTAGTTAAAATGGCTAGAAAAATCAATGTTTTTCATAAGTCATGTTTATTTTGACTAAAATTTGACATGTGTTTAAAAGTTGTCAAGATGTGATGATCTCATGGGGATTAGGAAAATGATTACTGAAACACTAATCTTGTGTTGTGATTGCAAGTTGCATTTAGAAAACAGGTTTCCGCCCTTCGAGAAAGGGAGGGAGAGCATCATCAGAGAGAAGGGAATAGATACAAGGAATAGAATAGGTTGTCACCATCTTAAGTCTATTTCTAATTGCTTAATGTCAACCTAGTCCTTTTAGGGATAGTGATGTTGTCAAGATTGAACATTAGTTGTT
This sequence comes from Sequoia sempervirens, assembly GCA_007258455.2. Taxonomy (NCBI): domain Eukaryota; kingdom Viridiplantae; phylum Streptophyta; class Pinopsida; order Cupressales; family Cupressaceae; genus Sequoia; species Sequoia sempervirens. The sequence goes on along the minus strand of VDFB02049217.1, from coordinate 10,637,566 downwards.
TTGCGACAGATAATTTTCTACTGAGCACGTCGCTTCTTATGTCGTAAAAAATTTTTGCTGTGACCTCAATTGCGTAATTGGTTGTTCATTTTGTCTAATAGTTTGATTTGGCTTAATAAGTTGGGAAACTAATATGTTAGCCCGAGTCCTTACAAAAGGAAGTCATTATGATGATCATATTTGAGTTTTTTTTATGGGGTGAATACGATCGAGAGATGACAAAAGATCAATGTCGTCGATCATGTAGGATTGCATTACCAACTCCTAATTCTTGAATAATTGACATTTACATATGTTCAATCTTTAACATTTTTACTTATGGCTCTCATTATGATATTACATTTGGATGTTGATCATTTATGATCATCATTGAATTCATTCGTTTTGACGAATATGCCGGATGGATGATATAATGACCTATGTCGTCAACCTTTTTCATGATGTTAGTATTTATTAATGTATTATTATGCTAGAATATATGTTGAAAACTAGCAATGGCTACATAAACCAAGAGTTAAATGATAGGACCCAACTTTTATTTTTAGAAGGGTTATCAACAATCTAATAGTTTCCATCAAGGGTTGTGTGCACATTTTTTCAAAGGCAACATAAACCTTATTTGATAGAAATTCCCCACTTTCTAACCCCATCTCTCATCACATCAATTAGCATGGTAATTATTATTTTTATTAACAAAATTTATATTCCTAAGTCATTTGATGATATTTGAGAGGATAAGAATCATGTCGTGGGTTAACGACTTTGGGTGAACAAGCTAATGCTTTCAAATTACCTCTTTAATAGTTTCCATAACTATTTCTTGCGTGGGTCAGGTCGTGGCTGGTAGTACCAAGCATTATCAGATGCTAAAGGGTAGAATATAAAGCGTTTTGGAATGGCATTAGGAACTACCTTGGCAAAAGTTGCCATAATGGTTTCTTGTCAAGCAAGAATGTGGCGAAAAGAGGGAGGATTCCTCCAGAAGGAGAGGGGCATTCAATGACTATCTTTCGGGAAGAGCACTTACCCTTTTTACTCATTACCTCTTTCCAATAGCAAAGCGAATATGAAAATACTCAACGAGACAAGGAATTAATGTAGAAGACATCCTTAATAATCTGGAGGAAATGGAAATTCTAGAGCTTTTAGAACCTCTTGGAACTTCTCTGAAGAATAGGCTGAAGGGATTCTATTCATCTTCACGTGAAAAATGAAGGGAGAATGAGTGCAACCACAGAGTATTGGGAGGACCGGGAAGAACTATCTCAAGGGGGAGAAACATCACTCTCAACCACAGAACAACGTTGGTAATCAGTGGCTGGATTTGGGAAATGCCAGGAGCGTGGTAACTTTAAGGAGGGAAGCATTTTTAGGAGATATGAAGCACAGTAGGTGCAGAAAGCATGGCGTCAGTATCTACATCTCAATACATGAGTAAACGTCTAAAACTAATAAGTGTGAGGTGTGAGATGGTATAGAGAAGTAAATCCTCATGCTCTAATTATTATTTGGATCCACTCAGAGCCTAGAGTGGTCGTTGCTGGTCTTTATGAAGGCCTATATCTTTCAAGCATCGTTCAGTAAATATACTACGACCTTCATTAACATAAACCTCTATTATGAGCTCAAAGAACCTCTACATCTTTTCTCTTTTGGCAGTTGGCATCGTCATAGTAAATATCAAATCTGGAAGCAAGAAATACATCTTAAATGATTTGATCCATTGTAATCTTGCTATGGCGCTCGTTCTATGAGGTGATTTATCTTGGAGGAGACTAAGAGGATAAGAACAGTTAGTTCAGAAAATGCAAATATCCTTCAGGCAATTGGCAACGATATAGCCATGTAAGCTAAATATCCAAATATCCATCTTAGAGGTAAGTAGTCTTTCTTCTCTTTAGTATGGGAATAGTATTTTCCTTGTACGTATGCATATATACGCTGTGTAGATAATGGTTTATTAAAACTGGTAATGTGGTAGTTATGCCTTAACCCAACTCATTCATGAATCATTATTAGATTTCTTTAAATCTCCATGATGAGAAAGTTTAATTCTTGATTGCCTTGGAATGATTTATATGCTTAAAGGTAGATCTAGTATGATACCTCAAACCCTCCTTGGCATAGTCAAGTTTGGACATTTAACCAAGCTTGAGAAAGCTTTTCTTATAATGAAGTAGAGGAGTGTTATCTTCTTGATATGTTCCTCATGCGAAATTGAGTCTTGCGTGTCTTTTGTAAATTAATGACTATCACTTATGTTATGTTATCTCGAGAGAGGGAGTAAACTAGGCAATGCAAGGATGAAAAAATCATAGTTCTTGTTCAATAGAACTTATGTTAGTGCTAAGTGCACAAAAGATGAAGATAGCCCAAGATTGGGTATCACTGGAACGCTTTACCTCAAGGTGAGACAAAAGGAGAGATTCATAACTTAATTCAATATGATGGTGGTAAACTATAGTGATTGATAAATGTTTAAGTAATAAAGGAAGTTATATATGAGTTAATAACTTAAACCATGTAGAAAGTTAGTAGACTCAAAATAGACCAAGGGTCGAAAATAGATCATTATCTTTTATTTAAGTTAAATCTTTTTAAGGGTTGAAAGAATGAACTAGATCAAGACTATTGTTGAGAAATGATAGTATTCTTTAGACATTACATTGGTGAAGGAATACCTTGAATACTATGTTTATTCATGTATTTAAAATGTGAATTCAAAAAATGTCAAGTGGTCTAAAAAGACTAGAGGCATTTGTTCTTATGGTTAGTTACACTTATGTTATTACCTTTGGAGAATCAAGGATGATGATATTTCTATGTGTTGGGTTGAGAAGCTAAACCCTAGTATTGGAAACAAGGAGGATGTAGGAAATCTATAACTCTTATGTCAGATATGACATTGTACATATATATTTTGATTGTCAGTGAAAGGTCGAGAAAACTATAGAGCAAGATAGGAAGTCTTTATAACACCTTAAGAGATTCTTCGATAATATTGAAACTCAATTAAACGCATTGAGATGTTGGGTATTGAATCTTGAGAAGTGATAGGAAGACATAAACCCTAGATATTGCAAGAATGCAATAAGGGACTTTTGAAAAGGTTTGAAATATCTAAATCTTTACATTACATGTTTATAATAAATTATGGATTATTTCTAAGTTGGATTGATTAGAATGGATTTTCTATACAAACTAGTTGTCTAGAATACCAATAAAGTATGAAAAACTATAGGATGAGATAGTTTTCTAAGACGAGTCAGAGATGTGTGTCTAGATGGAACAACCAATCAGAAAGATCATTACTTAGCTAGAAGGGATCTAGAGTTGTATGGTCGATTGAGTTTTGTAGGACACATCACTAGGCTCAGATGGTGAAACTTGACAGTTCCTTATATCTATACCCTTGATGAAGGGCCAAGGCACTTTCAGTTAGGAAGTGTGCGGGGGACCACTTGAGTCCGTGGTTGGAGGAAAAGCACTAGCATGATGCTCTCCCTCTATAGTAGAAGACTCACCAAGAGTTGTGAAGATTGTCATCAACATTTCAGATGCAGTGAACTCCATGTTATGGTTTATGACATTCCAACTATGAGGTAAAACTATTCTTCATGCTAAGTGTATCTTATGTGATATAAATGAATATTGTAAGAAATTATCTTGTTCCTAGTTATGACTACATGTGAATTCAAGTTTGAATTTATCTAGAAAAGTTGTATTTTATTCTTGTGCTTATGCAAATGTTTTAATTTTAAAGAAAAGAAAAAAAATCTCTCTCATGTTTACTAAGTTTATTTACCTTCTAGTAAATTCTTGAGATTACTTGAGTATTAAGTGGATGGCTGTTACAATAAGTGTTTGCATGGCCATCATGTATAGCTCACCTATCGAACTGCCACAGCCTCCCCAACAACATGTGACATGCATCCATGGGTATGATGTCACAGAGTACCTCATCATGGTAGCTCCCAATCTTGAACTTTACTAGGCACTGCTCATTGACCAAAACTTTGTGGTCTTTCTGCAACCAGGCAATCCGATAGGGATGCGGGTGCCTTTTCCTCTTCAACTTCAACTTTGTGACCATCTCCTCTGACACTAGATTATCGGTGCTCCCACTGTCAATAATGACATCACAATATTTTATTTCACACTTGCACCTTGTGCGAAATAGATTCTTCCTCTGTTCTGGTTCCTTTTCCTCAGTCACTAGGGCTCTCCTAATCACTAGGGATTCTCCCCTTTTAGCATCATTTGAATGTTCAGATTGGGCCTCCTCATCTACATGCGCAACCCTTCCATGGCCTTCTAGCCTTTTGTGTACCCTTCCTTGGTGTTGTGGACATTCATAGTCTCAATTCCCTTCTTCACCACACTGGAAACATGTTCCTCTGAAACCACCTCTTCCAGATCCTTGTCCATATGTCCCTCATCCTCTACCTCTTTGATCACCACTATTTTGATCACGAGGGTGGTAGAAGTTGTCATTCCTTTGGCTTCAGCTGGTACCCACATCTTCACTTTTCTTTTCATCATCATTTCGGCTTCCTGAAGGTCTGCCATTGCCCTTTCTGCTTTGACCTCCTCGTCCTTGTTGCTTGCCATCAAATCTTTTGTTCAGCTTCTCTTCCACCTTTAGAGCAAACTGATACACATCCTCAATGTTAGTCATTCTAACTAAGCTTAACTCCTCCGAATTCTCGGTCGTAACCCATTAAGATATCAAGCTACCTTCTCCTTATTGGCCTCGTGTGACCCATTCTGATGATTATCTTGTGAAAATATTCATATATTCTTTCATAGATCTGCTTCCTTTCTTCAACCCTTGCAATTTCTTCTAATTGTAGTCCACTAGTATGAACTGCTTTCTTTAGTTTCTCTACCATGAATCCCATCTGGTGATCTTGACTTTTCCTCTTCAATTTCTTTCCAACTAGACCTCTTTCCACCAAATATTGGCATGGCCCTTTAGCTTCATTTTGCAAAAGCAACCCAATCTGGGTCCTCTATTTCCTCATACTCAAAATATTCTTCTAGCTCGTTGATCGATCGATCAACTCTTGAGGTTCAAACTTCGGAATAGCTGGGGACTTCTACTCTGGGTCTTTTCCCGATCTTCGAAATGGCCCTTATTAGCTACATTTGGTCTTGATCAATTGCTTCTTCTTCCTCTTCTACATCTGAACCTTCTTCCTCTCCTTCATCCTCACTTTCCTCTGTCGAGTTTAACCCTCTTCTCAACTGCTCTTGTAACGCATCAATCTGTCTCTGGAGGGCTACCAATGCATCTCTTCCACCAGCATCTCTACCGCCTCGACCACCTCTGGCACCACCATGCCTACCAGGCATCACTCTTGGAGGCATCTTTCTTGACCTCAACCCACAACCACAGTCCTGGTGTGAACTACCTCACAATTGGCGATCTGTCCACATGCTCAAGAAAACCTGCTCTGATACCACTTGATGAGGGTGCAGCCCGAGACACAAAAAATAACCCACAAACAAGAGAATAATTTTATTATTCAGAAAATGGAGCTTCTTACATGCAGAGGATCTCAAATCCCCAAGTTCTACAACACATGCAAGCTACAAAATAACCCTTTCGCAATATGTGAGCTTGTCCCCCAAAAAAGTTACCAAAAATATTAGAAACCCGCCATAAATAGAGCTCCTCTTTAGTTTGGAGCCAAAAAAACATTAAAATTTTAGTTTAGGCAGTTTAGCGCCGAAAATTACAACTTGAAGCTCAAATTTCAAAAGAACATTACCAACTTCCTGGGGCCATAACTTTTCATCCGGGGCTCCGATTCACAAACTGTTTGAACCGTTGGAAAGGTCTCAAAGTCAAGAACGCGCTTGAAATCTGCTATGCCAATTTCAAGAAGTTTCAGGGCCATTCTGGAAGATCTAATTGCCTCAAATCCAACTCAGAAGATTTTCAGGTGCAAATTTGGGAAACTAAAACTGCAATATCTTTCAACTAAGGAATAGAAAATAAAAAACCATCAATTGGGAATTTTATTATGACAAAAAGGGTATCCAAAAATGTAAAAACATCTGAAAACTAAGAAACTTGAAATTTAACTATTTTTGGGTGATGCAAGATTGCCTTTACACCACTGGATACTCCTGCATCATAATGTCAGCAATTAATAGGAAAAAAATTGACGGCCATCTAGCCATCACAAAAAATAATTTCTCCCCTGTAAAAAAATTGACGACCATTAGAGGAATATGCTACATAAAAGGAATATTTTGTTCACCGGATTGTGCCATCAGAATATGTTGAAAAAGGAAATATTCCCCCAACAGTTGCGGATGACAGATTGCTGGAATTTTGTGCCAGTTTGTGAAGAAGTCGACCATCGTTGAGGAAGGTTCGCCAGTTTAGAGGAAAGCAGATGGCTTCCATGTGTCGTTGGCCTATCGCTGGGTGGTAGGTCCCCGCTCTGCCAGTGGCGGCATACTGCCTTGCTACGGCAGGGTACGGGGTACCCTCTACTATAGGCATTAAAGCCTATAAAAAAAAATTTCCAAAAAAACTTTTACATGTGTTTTTTAATATTATTTTTATTAATTTTTATTTTTTTGTTGAAAAACCAACTGCACAGTCCCCAAGAATCACCTGCAAGCAATCATCTATCACATGCAATAGATATTCAAAACAAAATATGTAAAGCCTCAGAGCCAATGTGTGCAAGCAAAAATCAGCATAATTGATTATTGAATGAATTGTTTTACAAATATTACAAAAGCCTTCGAAAAGGAAATGATGCAATAAAGCAGGAAAAACAACCCTAATCTTATCTTGAGCAAAAAGAAAACTCAATAATATAAGATAAGAATTAAATAATAATGCTCTGATACCATGTTAGAAACCAAGATCAGATTTGCAAATCAAAAAGACTTTCCATAGAAGAGAAAATCAGAAAAAGTAGAGAGGTTGCAAAAGAATGTGCAACATAATTATTATTTGAGAGTTCAATAATTACATGATAATTATTTGCTTTATAAAAGCAAAGATGCATAACCCTAATCTTATCTTGAGCAACAAGATAGCTCAAAAGATAAAGATAAGATCTTATAACTTAGGAATTAAATATGCCTAATTAAACTTATGCAAATGTGTAATTAAATATTAATTACACCAACAAAAAAGAACCTATCAATTCCATGAATTTGTGTCAGTACTACACCTAACATCATCTTTGAATAGTATTAATGGAGTGTTGTTAGATTAAATAGATGGTTTTTTATTTTTATCTCACATTGCTTCCTTCTTTGACAAACGATCTTGGTGTGTCTTAGAGTCTAAGGTGATTATTCAAGTTGGTTTGAATTCTTACTTTAGTTTGCATACTATTCAAAATCATCTCATGTGTTGTGTTAGATGAGATCCTTATATGCATTTAGTTTTTTAGAAGTTAGATCTTAAGTGCATTTAATTTAACATAACATACTTAATCACAATGTAGCATCTAATGTAAACTTAAGAGTTTTAATTAGATCACATAAACATTAGACATGAAGACATTTATTAAATACAAGCTAAGGATTATTCAATAAATCAAATTGACATCTAATTCAACATAATCTCATAAGAACAAAAAAATAAATTCTCATATAAATATTATGCATAAAGAGTTAAAGTACATATAATAAAAAATACAATGCTAGTAGGGTTTCTGACTGCTAGACCCCTCGAGGTCTAGTGGTGCTCACATTTCTTGAGATATAGTAGAATGAAATTGTGACTTTCTCATGGATGCCTGTAGGCCCTCCATCTTTCAAACCACTCTTGCCTCCCACATGAATTCCTCAATGAGCTCTCTCTCTTGATGTGGTCTTTGTATGCTTGTACTATAGCAAGCTCCCCTAGTAGCCTCAAGATGTCTGCTCATAGGGTGTCCTTCATCTTGTTGTTAATTGGACCTCAAGATTCTCAAAGTGTTGAAAGCTTTGCTAGAACTTGGTCAGCATGACTAGTGGCACTCTCATATGCCACACCCAATCTCACTACTAGCTCAAAGAGGTCTGCATGTTGCCCATGGAAGGTGGGGACATGTACTTTGAGGGTATATCATCCTCTGTGTGCAAGGGAGTTACTATATAAGTGGTCACTCGTTGGTAGAGCTCATGACATCCTCATGTGGACCATGCAAGATAGAAATCATAAAAGGTATTAGTACACATCATGATATATATATATATAAAGCATATACATAAAGGTAAAAGTGTAATGAAAGCATAAAAAGCACATCATAACCTTTATCTCTAGTCTACCAATTGGGGTATAACCATGTAGCAATGGTCCCCTCCTATAATGGAAGTGTGGATGGCCTACTACTGTTGGCCTCCCCCCACTCGTGAATGTGGATCTCTACTGCAATTGATCCATGTGATATTGTGACTCGTGTAGGAAGTAGATCTCTCCTCTTACGGGAAACTAGATCCTCACCTATCTCATCAATTTCCTCACTCATAGAATAAGTATCCTCATCTTCTTCCTCATATAGAAATATGTTAGGAAATATATCATCATCATCTATATCACTTTCAACCTACTCATTGTCCCTATCATCTCTGCACCTTGGAAGAGGTCCTACATGGCCCATAGGGTGATGTCTAGGAAATACATGGGATGGTCATGCTCCAACCCACCAATTGTCATAGGATGGTGTAGTTCCTACATCTTCAACATTAGAGATTGGGGGCATGTCATGATCCTCATCCTTTGAATCACTAATGTACACATCCTCAATAGTAAGATGATGACTATATCTAGTCCTAGGGGCACTCTGTGCTGATCATAATAATTAGGGTCAAGCCTATGGTTTAAATTGTATGTAACTAAATTGGCACATGACATGATCATAATATAATGGTCTTACTATATAGTCATGTCACCATAGAACATATTGATCCTACTGAAGTCTAACTAGCTCATTTCTATCATTTTCCCACTGTGGTATCCTGAGATATGGTATCCATGAGATATCACCCTCCCTCAGTCAATCAAATCTAACATGCCAATGAAGCAAATCTCCCTCCCGCAATGATAATATTAGTGGATAACTTATAGGTTCGTGGATAGCCCATAACTGCAGCTATGGGTCTAGTACACATGATATGCTAAAAAAACCACACATATAAGAGTGTATAGTGCATTATATTATCCAACTCTTGGTATACAAATCACCTAAGATCATAGTACAAATGAGCCAACATATTGCAAACCTAGGCATAGATGGTCTGATGTTGCTCCATATTTTAAATAATGTGAACCAATCCCCCATCTAAATGGGCCCCTCATCTATGAGGAACTAGTGTGAGTGTTGTAGTAATTATTATAATCTATTTGAGTAATGGTGTCTACATGTGTAGTAGCCATCTAAGCTCAACATGAGGCCCAATAATTGACTCTTGGATGGGGTGCCCTAGAGAATATAAGATACCATCTCACACATCCTCATGTGCCCACTCATTGATCGAGTGCACAACCTTGCCTTAGATGGGTCACTATAAGATGTGGTGTATGTACTTTAATGTAATAGTCATCTCACTAGTAGGTAGATGAAAGGTGTAGGTATTGGCATCCCACCTCTTTACTAAGGATAACAACATGACATCATGATATCTCATTGAGGGCATGACATACACCTAGAATAATCATCTATCATGTAGAATGATGATCTCATGCTCTAATAGTCAGGTGATGAGGTCATAGTGGAGAAAAAATGTTTCCCTCCAATATTTTGTTGGGCTTAGGGATAGATCTAAATGATAAAATAATTAAAGTAAATCCTAAATATTGTTGGAATACAATAATCTATTGATGGGGGGGTTATCGATAGATTCTAAAATTTTAACCTTTTAATATTTTAAGCATACTAACTTCTAAGACACTTAATTGTGTAGATTGAAATACTAATTACAAAATATAAACAAGCACACAATCAAGAATCACATAACACACAATACACATGGAAAACCTAAGATGGGAAAAACCATGGTGAGAAAATGTTGCTAGGAGCTATTGTATTAATCTAGCCTCACAAAGAAACCTTTTGTTAAAATTTTTAATGGAACCAACCATAAGGAGACTCCAATCCCCTAAATTGAGCACCAAATCAATTATCTGATGAAACCAACCTATTAGTTTTACAATATAAATGATTAATACAATTTTTTCATTAAGAACACTAATCAATGTTACAACTTAGTCTATAACTACTCAAATTTCTATTGCTCTCTCAACAACTCACTTTCTTTACTTTGCACCCCACTAGTTCAACTTTGCTCTTCTCTTTCTTCTTTAGTTCATTCTCGATCCACCTCAATGTACCCTCATATGCCTTCTATAGCTCTCTTTCTTTCAATGTATCCTCTATCTTCCACAATAGCTCAACATCACTTTCTACACCATGCACTCTCTTCTCTTCTCTACTTCACACACTTACATCTCCCTTAGACAATATTTTTCATCATATGTTTTGTGTAGTTGCTAACTAACAATGATTTCCTCAGGATTTTGCATCACCTATAGATCTTCTGTTAGAGTTCTGAGATATCTTCTACAATTCCATACTCCTCCATTGAGTTTCATAGCATTAATTTTTGGTGTAAAGAATTTTCTTGTTTCACTCTATCAAACCATAGGATCGAATATGAATTTGATGCATCCTTTTGATAATTCAATTTGATCTTGATCGCAACTATTGTAGCCATTAATGCCACCATTATGCACATAAAATATTCATTACACTTGTAGTTCATGCAAGTAGAACATTTAATTTTCTTCTCCATGTCAGTTTATAGGTGAAACCCTATTTACATAGACTTAGTTGTTTGTGATCTTCACTTTCAAATCTGAACCATCAATCAACTTCCTTCATGCAATGATCCTACATCCTTCGTTCATTGTGATATGTTTAAAGCATGATCATTAGTTAAACAATCTTTAAATACCCATCATTGATGTCCCTATCAATTCCTACCTTACTGACATTTTGAAGGGACCAATCATTTGGTCCTGCCAACATTCATCCTTCTCCCCAATGAACCTTAGTTACCTTCATCACCCATCACTACTTCATATGAGCCTTTAGCTTCCATTTAAGCAATGTGAAGAGATACGTCGATCATCATTGGACCAATTTCCATTTAACCTACATTGTCCCTCTCTATTCCATTAGTTCTAAAAGTAATCCCACACAATCTCGATGGGCTAGCAAGCTAATGCCATGTTTCTGCCTTTGACATCATTCTCCACTACCACATTATACTCATTACTCATCACTAAATTCTTTGTCTTAAGAGTGCATAAGAGTGGTTTACTAACACCCATCAATGTAGTAACATTCCAACACCTATACATGTTGATGTCATGTTCCACTAACATCACTCATTGCTCAAATATCCAAATGCTTTGCTTCACAACAACAATGTGAAGTGGGCGATATTTCACCACATGTCTATTGGACCCACCAAGATTCTATTCCCCATCATCATGCATCATCTAATCAAAACTTGTTTGATCACAACCATTCACTACTTCCTCGTGAAGCTTAATTGAGACCCTCCACAAACACAATGGGCTAGTGGGCATTGTCTAATCAACTTGATTATAGCCATTGATACATCTACATCACTCATTGTTGAACTACAAGCCAACTTCAAGAAGCTTTCCATGATGAATGGAACCTCAACAATAGCCATCATATCTCCAAAGGAACAACTATCGACATCAACTAGATGTCTAGGTAATGGGACCAGTCATCGAATGAGCTTAAAGAAATAAGTTATAACTTATGTGACCAGTTACTGCTTATGCATAGTCAATGTTAAAACATAAAAAATGTTGGTCACCATGACTATAAGCACCTAGGGTTTAATAAAAAAACCCTAATCTTTTCCAAGGGCACAAATAATTCAATTATGAGTGCATTATACATTGTTTGGACTTACCACATACATTTCTAATAAGCTCTCAGAAAACCCATATCAAATCTGACCTTTGTTTTTCCTTCAAACACCTAAAAGCCACTGTTGCAAAAGGATGACAATATTTTGTCAACATTGCAACATTTTTAGAAACTTTTGCAACTTGCAATCCATATCTCACTTACACATCAATGACAACTCTTTGACATTAATGCCAACACACCCTTCATTCCATATCAGTTCCATCTCACACCTGATCCCATTTTGACATCAATGATAACAATATGCTAACAATTTACCCCTTTTTCATTGATGGAAAAACTAAATGCTCATACCCATTAAATAACTGATTTGATACCAATTGAACCATGTAACATTACAACTCTATACTAATTAAACCATTTAAGAAATTCACTCATCATGTTCCTATTTTGAGAATTTACTCACATTATCCCCCTTTGACATCAATGGAAAAGGGCAGACTCATCCTGACATTATATTCCCCCTTTGACAAGAAATTCAAAAAGAAAGTGAGAATCTTTGATTATGCAACCATCAAGTCATTAGAAATTTGTAAAACCATTGTTACTTGACTTGATCTTTTCTTTCCATTCCTAGGGATGAATGAAGTACAAGTGAAGCTCTCCTTGGACTCATGTCCTATCACTAGTGTCTAGTGATATGATGTGGGAGGAATTACTCCCAAATTATGCCTCAGATATTAAAATTGGTCCTTGGGAAGAGGCTTGGTGAAAATGTCAGCTAAATGTTCTTTGGTTGGAACATACTCCATTCTAACCTCCTTATCTATAATCTTGTCTCTTATGAAGTGATACTTAAAAGATATGTGTTTTTTTCTAGAGTGCATCATTAGATTCTTTGATATTTTTATAGAAATTGAATTATCAAAAAGAATTGAGATAGGTTCTTTGTACTCTACCTTGATTTCCTTAAGTTTCTACTTCATCCATAGGACTTGAGTACAACATGCTACTACTACAACATACTTTGCTTCTATAGTGGAAAGAGTGACTGATTCTTTCTTTTTTCTCATCCAACAAACTAACTTGTTTCCTACAAAGATTGCTCCACCACTTATTCTTTTTTTGTCATCTAGATTTCCTGCCCAATCTACATCTGTGTATGCTATTAAATAAAAATCCTTGCTCTTGGGGTACCATAACCCATAGTCAATAGTACTTTTGATGTATCTAAATATTCTTTTTAATACACTGACATGAGATTCTTTTGGTGTGTCTTGAAACCTTTCCACTAAACATATTGCTTGCATAATATATGGCCTTGATGCAGTTAAATACAACAAGCTTCCAATCATTGACCTATGCATTGTTTGATTTTCCTTTGGTGACTCATCTAATTTACTCAATTTACAACTAGTTATCATGGGGGTACTAATTGGTCTACTATCTTCCATGTCAAACTTCTTAAGAATTTCCTTAGCATATTTAGTTTGAGATATGAATATCCCATTATCAATTTGTAGAATTTGTAAGCCAAGGAAAAATGAAAACTCCCCTAGCATTGACATCTGAAACTCATCTTGCATATGTGTATAAAATATATTAAACATTCTATCATTGCTCCCTCAAAAAATGATGCCATGAACATATACAACAACAATAATCATGTGCTCACTTTCAGATTTTAAATACAAGTTACTATTTGCACATCCCTTTTTGAATCCTTGTTGTTGTAGATATTGTTCTAATCTAGAATACCATGCACTAGGTGCTTGTTTTAGACCATACAATTCCTTTTTTAATCTGCATACATAATCCTCTTCTTCTGAAAGTTGAAAATTTTATGGTTGTTCAATGTAAACTTCCTCTTCAAGGTTTCCATTCAGAAATGCATATTTAACATCCATCTAATATACTTTAAATCCCTTATACACTGAGAATGCAAGAAACATTCTGATTGATTCTAATCTTGCTACATGTGAAATTTTTTCTTCAAAATCAATACCTTCAACTTGTGCATACCCGTTGCACAAAAGTCTTTCCTTGTTCCTCACAACTGCTCCATTTTCATTTAGCTTGTTTCTAAACACCCATTTTGTACCAATTACATTTTTTCTTGGGGGTCTAAGAACTAATTCCCATGTTTTGTTCTTCTCAATCTGATTTAATTCTTACTCCATGGCCTTTATCCAACTCTCATTGTTGCTTGATTCATATAATATTTTTAGTTCAATTTGTGATAGGAGAGAAAAATTTACTTGTTCCTTATTCTTTCCAAGTTTTCTCCTACTCAAAACTCCCTCATTTTTGTCACTAATTATCTGATATGCTCAATGATCCTTTTACACATACCTTGCAGACATTCTTTCAATCTCTGGTTCACACAATTCTTCATTGCTTTCTTCATCCACAATAACCTCTTCTTCATATTTAGATTCAATCTCAAGGTTGGTTATGTTGGGCTTACTCTGATTTACATCCTCATCAATCTTGGCATTGATCCTTTCCACCATCTTGTGTAGCCTCTTATTGTAACATTTGTAAGCTTTGCTTTAGGTGGAATATCCTAAAAATCTGCCTTCATCACACCTCGAATCAAAACTCCCCAAATTTTCATCTTCTCTTTTTATCCAACATTTGCTACTAAATACCTTGAAATACTTGATAGATCTATCATACCATGGTTCATATGGAGTCTTGCCACTGTTTACTCTTAGAAGAGCTGTGTTTTGAATGTATACTATAGTATGAACTGCTTCCTTCCAAAAAGTTTCTATCAACTTTCCCTCACTCAAAATTGCTCTTGCCATATATTTAACTATTCTATTTTTTCTCTCTACAACTCCATTTTGTTGTGGAGTTCTTGGTGTAGAATATTGCCTCTTAATTCCATGCTCTTCACAATACCTACTGAATTAACTTGATGTGAATTCCCCTCCTCTATTTGATCTTAAGCACTTGATCCTCCTACTGGTTTCTTTTTCAACAAGCTTATTGAATATCTTAAACTTCTCAAATACCTTAGCCTTCTCCTTTAGAAAGATTACCCATGCCACTATGTTGTAATCATCAATCAGTAGCATGAAATACCTCTCACCTTATAGCCGTCTTGTCCTTGTGGGAACACATAGAACAATATGAACTATTTGTAAGGATTTTGTGGTTGAATAATCCTTTGTTGGAAACTTAACCCTTGTTTTCATTCCTTGTTGGAATCCTTTGTAGGTAGTATTTGTAGGATTCATTATATTTAGTAGGTTTCTTACTAGCCCTTTTGAGCTTATTTTTTCCAGATTGTCAAAATTGTCATACCCCAATATTCTATGTGACAACCAACTCTCATCTACTTGATTTATTAGACAATTTTGGCCTTTTACTTCATAGAGGTTGTAGAGATTGCTACCAGTCCTAACTCCTTGTGAAATTTTCTTATCATTCTTTCTTATCTTGCATCCTTCATAGTTAAATGTAACTTTGTAACCATTGTCACACATTTGGCTAACACTTAGAAGGCTATGTTTCAACCCTTCAACATAAAGGACATATTTTGTTTTATTCTTCCCATCTAAAATCAAGATTCCTTTACCAAAAATCTTAACAAGAGTATTATCTCCTAGGCTTACTAATCCTTCTTTGTAGTTCTTGAGTTTAATGAAATTGCTTTTATTTATAGTCATATGCTTGGAGTAGCCACTATCAATTTCCCACAAACTTTGTTTCTTTGCATGCAATGCAGTTTGAGAAATCATAGATTGAGTAGAACTCTACTCTTTTTCTTGCAACACATTCTTAGGTATCTTTTAAATATTCTCTCCCTCTTCCTTAGGAACCTTAGATTCCTTTTCCATTTTGGGGTTTGTGTTCTTCTCCTTCTTTGACTAAACATTTTTCTCATAAATTTTGTTCTACAATTTCTAGCTATATGACCAAAATCATTACAGTTGTAGAAAATTACACTCATATCAACTAAGGGAGAAAATGGATTTTTTCTTAAATCATTTGTATTCCCCTTAGGAACTAATCTAAACTCTCTAGCCCTATGACCAAACCAATTACATGTATAACAATACCCATGAAAGTATGAAGAATACCTAGTCATAGTATTTCCTCGAGTCAGATGAGGTGGTCTTCTTTATCTTAGCCTCCTTGAATTATGTACTTGTGTAAATCCATCTACATCTAGTTTTGTCATGTTTTTCTTTTTCTTTTGTTGATCTTGGACTGAATGATTAATCTTATTTTCTACTACAGGCTTATTTAATTCATTTGATTTCTTCAATTCAACAGACTTCTTTTCTTCTCCATCAACATATTTCTTAGATGACTTCTCACAATTTGAACTTGATTTTTCTTCTACCCTAAATCTTTCATAAAGTTTTTTAGACTCATTTACAAATGAACTCTTTCCTTTCTCCATCCCTAAACAATATTTATCTTTGTTAGAGGGTTTCTGAGTGCTCAACAACTCATCCAAAAAATTTGATCCACCATTTAGCTTTAACCCTCTTTCAACTTGCTCTTTAGCTTTCTCCAAGTCCTTTCTTAATGCAACTACTTCTGCCTCAAGCTTCATGCATCTATCTTTTTTAGGTCCTACTTTGGTTTTCATCACTTCTTCCATTCTTATGGCTTCCTCCACTTGAAGTTTTAGATTTACTACCATCTGATTAGATTCCTCAAGCTCACTTTATAGCTTTTTATTCTCCTTTTTTAGTTCCTCAGCTTCATCTCTCAAAATTTCAAGATCTTCTAAGGAAGAAATAAGTTTTCCTTCCAGATCAATTTCAGCTTCTTCTTCACCAAGATGTTTTCCCATACCATGTTTCTATTTCACTGAGTCCTTAGCCATTAAGAGAAATTCTTCCTTCTCTTCTTCCATGACAAGAGCACAATCAAGATCATCATCTAAACTATCATTAGCATTAGATAAATCACTTTCTTCTTGAATATATAGGCTCTTCTTTTTCTTTCCAAAATTATTCTTTTTAGGACAATAGGTTTTCTTCATCTTACAGCCTTCTTCATGTCCAGGTTCATCTTTCTTGTAGGGGAATTCAGAAGAAAAATTCCCTAGTTTACCATAATCAAAGCATTTGAAAAGTAACATACCTTTGTACTTGTCAAATTCTCTTCTTAATATTCTAATGAAGTTTTATTCTTCCTCATTAGTCTCTCCTTGTTTAGATGTGGTGATTTTAGTTTTATCTTTCTTAGGTGCTTCATCCTTTATTTTGCTAGCCACCTTGAAGGAAACTTCTTTTTTGGATGGCTCTGCATCTCCCATCCTCATCTCATATGCAATGAATATGCCATGTAGCTCATTAAGAGTAATTTTTTAAATTTATTTTCCTTCCTCTATTGTTGATATCTTAGAGTCATACTTGTATGTCATTGACTTGAGAAATTTTAGCACAATGACCTCTTCTTTTACTTCTTCTCCATATCCTCTAATGGAGTTTACTATACCCTTAACTCTTTGAAGGTATTCTATAGTCCTCTCTTCTTCTATCATCTTTAGGCCTTTAGATTTGGTTCTCAATACTTGAATCTTGGCCATTTTTACCTTTTCATCTCCTTCGTAGATCTTCTTCAATGTATCCTAGACATCTTGTGTATTCCTAGAATACATGACTTTGCTATGCATAGATCTTGACAAGTTTTTTGTTATAGAAAACCAAGCTTTTTCATTATTCTCATAGTCTCTTTTTCCTATAGCATCAATAAGGGGTGTGGTAGGTGGTATGTAACCCTTCACAATAGAAATCCATACATCAAACCCTAAAGATCCCAAGTATGTCTTCATCAATAAACTCCAAAATGTATAACCTATCCCATTGAACTTGGGAGGCTTGTTTGTGGAGGGAATTTCTTTATTGGCCATTGTGTTCACAAATCCAAGAATATGCCAAAGATGGATAAGCTTCTCCTAGGGAACCTAGGAATCTAATACCAATTGTTGGAACACAATAATCTACTAAGAGGTGGGGGTGAATCAGTAGATTCTAAAATTTTAACCCTTTAATCTTTTGAGTAGACTGACTTCTAAGACACTTAGTGTGAAAATTGAAATATGGATTACAAAATATAAACAAGCACACAATCAACCATCTCATAACACACAATATATATGGAAATCTCAAGATGGGAAAAACCATGGTGAGGAAATGATACTAGGAGCTACTGTCCTAATCCAACCTCACAAAGAAACTTTTTGTTACAAATTTTAAGGGCACCAACCCTATGGAGACTCCAATCCACTAAACTGAGCACCAACTCAGTTATCTGATGGCACCAACGTATCAAATTCACGACATAAATTATTAATACAATTTGTTCATTAAGAACACTAATCAATGTTATAGCTTACTTTGTAACTGCTCAAATTTATGTTGCTCTCTCAAAAACTCACTTTCTCTACTCTACACCAATAGTTCAGCTTTATTCTTCTCCTTATTCTTTAGTACATTCCTAGTCCACCTCAATGCACGTTCATACACCTTATACAACTCTCTTTATTTTAGTGTATTCTTTGTCTGCCTCAAGAGCTTAACATCACTTTCTGCACTGTGCAATCTCTTCTCTTCTCAACTTCACACACTTACATCTCCCTTAGACAATATTTTTCATCATATGTTTTGTGTAGTTGATAACTAATAATGGTTTCCTTGGGATTATCCATCACCTATAGATCTTCTGTTATATTTTTGAGATACCTTCTACACTGCCATACTCCTGCATTGAGCTGCACAACATTAATTTCTGGTGTAGGGAATTTTTTTGTTCACTCTATCAAACCCTAGGATTTTATATGCATTTAATGCATCCTTTTGATCATTTTATTTGATCTCAATCCCAATTTCTATAGCCATCTATGCAGCCATTATGTGCATTAAATATTTATTATACTTTTCATTGATGTAGGTAGAAAATTTAATTTTCTTCTCCATGTTGGTTTACAAGCGAAACCTTGTTTACATAGACCTAGCCATTTGAGATCTTCATTTTCAAATCTAAACCTTTGATCAACTATCTTCACACCATGATCCTAAATTCTTCATTCATCATCACATTGTTAAAACATTATTGTTAGATAAATGGTCTCTAAATCTCCATCATGGATCTCTCTATCAGTTTGTCCCTTATGGTCATATCGAAGGGACCAATCATTTGGTCCTTCTAACATTCATCCTTCTCCCTAATGAACCTTCGTTACCTTCATCACCCATTG
This sequence comes from Sequoia sempervirens, assembly GCA_007258455.2. NCBI lineage: Eukaryota > Viridiplantae > Streptophyta > Pinopsida > Cupressales > Cupressaceae > Sequoia > Sequoia sempervirens. The sequence goes on along the minus strand of VDFB02049217.1, from coordinate 10,618,408 downwards.
CTACTTCATATGATCCTTTAGCTTCCATTTAAGTAATGTGAAGAGACACATTGATCATCATTGGATCAACTGCTATTTAATCTTCACTATCCCCTACTATCTTGTTAGTTCTAACAATGGACCCACAAAATCTCCACGATCTGGTAGGCTAATGCCATGTGTCCACCTCTGATGTCATTCTCCACTACCACATTATAGTCATTGCTCATTGGTGAAGTATTCATGTATTAAGGGTGCATAAGAGTGATGTGATAACACCCAATGATGCAACATCATTCTGAAACCTATACATGTTAATGTCATCTTCCACTAAAAAAGCTCATTGCTCAAATCTCCAAACGCTTCACTTCACAACATTGATGTGAAGCGATTAGGTGATATTTCACCACATTCCTACTAGACCCACCAAGGTTCTATTCTCTATCATCGTCCATCATCTGATCAAAACCTATTTGATCACAACTATTCCCTGCTTCCCCATGAGGCTTAACGGGACCCACCACAAAGACAATGGGCTAGCGAGAAATGTCCAATCAACTTGATCATAACTGTTGATACATCTCCATCTCTCATCACTGAATTGCAAGCTGACTTCAAGAAGGTTTTTGTGATTCATGGAACCTCAATTATAGCTATTGGATCTTTTAACCATGAACACACATTGTTAGATCTCCAAAGGAACATACTAGTGACATCAACTAGATGAGTAGGTAATGGAGCCAGTCACTGAATGATATTAAATACATAATTTATAACTTATGTGACTAGTTACTGCCTATGCATACTCAATGTGAAAACATAAAAACTATTGGTCGCCATGATTGTAAGAACCTATTAACAAACCCTAATCTTGTCTGAGAGCACAAATAATTCAATTATGAGTGCATTATACATTCTCTGGACCTGCAACATACATTTTTGAGAAGCTCTCAGAAAACCCATATCAAGTTTGGCCTTTGTTTTTCCTTCAAACACCTGAAAGCTACAATTGTAGAAGGATGACAATATTTTGTCAACATTGCAACATTTTGAGCAACTTTTGCAACTTGCACTCCATATCTCACTTAGACATCAATGACAACACTTTGAAATCAATGCTAGCAAACCCTTCATTCTAGATCAGTTCCATCTCACACTTTATCCCCTTTTGAAATCAATGACAATAGTATGCTAAAAAATATATCCATTAATAATTAAATAATAAACTAAAGTTTCTCTAGGACACATGTTCCATTTTTGGATTGGGGGGTCATGGACACTTTAGAAAATTTTGGAAACTTTGTGTCAACAAAGGACACTTTACGACAAAGATGGATGCTTTGTGACTATCTTTTCTAGGATCCTAAAAATACTAAAAAAATGTAAAAAAATGTACTATAAATGCATGAAAATGAAGAAAAAGAAATGAAGCACCCACTCACCATAGGTCGGATCATGTGTTGTGACACCTCATCATGGAGAATGTCAAGTCTAGGAGGCCTATAGGTTCATTGGCTCAACATCCTAGATCACTCTACACCAAGGTAAACTATGAAGAGGTAAATGTCAAAATGAGATAAAAATGTCATTTTCATTCATATATACCTAGTTTAATTAAACTAATGCATATTTTACTTTAAGTATATTTTATTCAAATCAACATATTGGGGACTAGATAACTCCATATTTTATATTGTTTGTTGCATTGGATTTGTAATTTCACTTCTGATCTCATCAATTGTTTATCAATATGTGGTATGGTACTTGGAAATACCCTATGATAAGACTTAAGTAATTCAATGTGGGTTTGTGGCTACCTTGATTCCATCTCCATAAAGCAAGAAAAATTAGGGGGCATACATCTACCCTTGAATTTGATTCTTGTAGAAGTTTGATAAGAGGATTTTTGAATGACTGACCAATCTGTGTTGTAGGATGTGATTTCTAACATTGTGGTTTTGCAAATAACTATAGTTGGGGATTCATTCTCCCTAATGAATCCATATGAGTATCCTTTTTATAAATTTTATTGTTATAATTCCTTTAGCTTGCATATGGACATAGTATCATATGGTCACTAAAGTGCGGGCTAAAGGTAGTGTAGAAAATTGTATCCCTTTTTGGGAGAAAGTACAATGCACACTTATTTGGACATATTTTGGTGACCTTTTCATTAATTCATTTTAAAATACCATTAATAATCCCCTAATACACCTTTATCATGAATCCCAAGTCCTATTTTACTTGATTTTATTTAATTCTTGACACCACAACCCACATTGAATAAATGTTATGGATCAAATTAATGCCTCGACATTTAAGGAGTCTTGAAGTCTTAGGTCAGGACCCATTCACCCATGGGTGAATGGTTCCTCATTTATTTCCTTAAACTCAACTTTGGATATGTTTTTGATGGAATTTTAATCTCTCAAATTCAAGTTTCACATGTTAGCTTTTGGGATTTGATAATTGGAAAATTAGATAGGAAGCCTGTAAAACTAAGTCTCACATTCATTTTACACTAGAACAAGTTAGATAAGGAAGATAAATTCACATGGGATTAAACATTCATATTCAAGAGAAATGAGAAGCATTTGAAAGTGAAGTCTTGGAGTAGAATTTGAGTTGTTTTTGTAGGTCTTCAAGCTCATTTATATATCTATATCAAGCATTGCCAAAGGATTGATGACCTGTTTCCTAAGTGATTCCATCTTCTACTATATATCTACTTTCAACTAAAAGGAAGGTATAATCAAATGTGACTTATTAGGGTGATTTGAGATCTCCCAAAGTAGGTCTTCATCATTGTACATGTTCATTTAGGGATCCTATTCTAACACACTTTAGTAGGGTTTCTTTGCATCATTTGTTTCTTAATCTTAGACACACTTAAGGTTAGTATTGTATACACATTTCATGTTTCATATCTATGTCTTTCATCAAGGTTTAATTACCAAACTTGGGGTTTGATCAAGCTAAACCCCTATCCACCAACAAACAACTATTTTTTTTGCAATTTTTTCTTAGATCCATGTCTAAGAGCAGAGGTATCAAGTTACAAGGAAGAATTGTAGGCCTAAAACTTCAATCTCATATTCAATTTTTTCTAGAACTTTTTTTTAGGACCCATTCGCCCTTGGCAAATGAGTCCCTGTTCAACTTACAAAAACAACTTTTGAAAGGTGCATAACATTTATTCCTCTTATATTTTCTATAAAATTTGTTGGTTCCTTTAGTTTTATGCATGATCTCTTAGATCCAAGTTGTAAATTAAATTTTGGATTTCATTTTTTATTTTTAATATTTCTCCCCAAAGTGTTGTTTGACGTGAACTCCCATCCTCACAAAAAAGGGAAATTTGTAGATTCACACTTTGACTTGACTCACCTCAAGGTTGTTAGTCATTTCATTGTGTAGATATCATTTCCTAATGGATTTAGGAAAGATAGGACCCATTTTCCCTCTTTGGATCCATTTTTCCATTATGGGAAACCCTAGAGACACCCTATTTCTCTTCATTTCAAGTATCCAATGTAGCCCAAAAATTTCTTAACTTCTAGCACATTTTTAGGTGGTGATAAGTTTAGTATTAGTGCAACATTCATAAGGTCGACCATTAATCCCTCTTTACATATGTGTAGTGTAGAAAAATGTATCCATCAACATTTCTGCACCAAATTAGGGAATTAATATTAAAATGAACTTAATTATGCCTTAATTTAGTGTTGTAATATGTATTTTACATATTCACATTAATTTTAGGGACCTATTAATTAAAATGGACTTAATTATGCCTTATTTTAATGTTGTAGGGTGTACCTCTTTATACTTTAACACTTATTTATGAATCCCTTAATTAATTGAGGTTAATTTTCCTTAATTGGCTCCTTTAATTCAAATCCAAGCCTAATTAATTGTATTTTCTAAAGAGGAAACCCAACATTCATTAATGCCTTAACATAACACTTCTCATTGAGTAATCTATGTCCTAGGTGAGTGACCTGGGATCCATTGGTCCATGGGAAAATGGGTCCTCACTTAGACCTAAGACCTAAATTCAAATTATGTTTTTGGTGGTTTTTTAACAATTTCAAATCTATATTCACATATCAGCTTGTGTTATTTGAATTTTAGGAAATTAATGTTACATACCTATAAATATAAGGTAATTTCTCTAAGTTTCATCTAAGAGTTTTCAAGGAATCTATGCAAACTAGAAATTTCAAGTTATCTTAAGAGTACTTTAACAAGATCATTTCAAGAGCATTTCAAGGAATTCAAGAGTAGATTTAGTGAAGAATTATTGCAACAATCAAGATCCAATTGTCATATAAAAGTCTTCTTGAATCATGCATGTTATTGGAGCTAGTATGTTGATGTAGAGTAACTCATGATCCATTCAAGTGATCAAGGAATTGTTTCAAATCAAGTTTCAAGATCAAGATCCACATCCATTGAAGCAATTTCATGGTAGTTACAGACCTATATTCCAAGGTTTATTCAAGGGTTTGGTGAGTTGTGACATAGATTTGTTCATTCATCATTTCTTTCATGTTATTTTATTTCACTACAATGTTTAATTACCAAAATAGGGTTTGACCAAGGAAAACCCTCTTTCAAAAAAAAAAAAAACTTTTTTCCTTCTTGATTTGTGTTTTCATATTTAGGTTGAAGAAGTCTTGGAGATCTCTTGAAGAGAAAAATTGAAGAAGTTGCCAAATTTGAAAAAGTTGTCAGAAAAGTTGTCATCTCACAAAAAACTCAATTACAAAATTTATTTATGACTTTCTAAACCTGAAACTTGGGAAAATTGAGAGATTCAGATCTAATGCAAAGGCTCTTGAAAGTTACAGAAAAACCCTAAACCATGACACATTCACCCTTGGGAAAATGAGTCCCAAGTTAGCTTTAGCATATCACTTTTGGTGATTGGTACACATCATCCTACCTCTCTCTAATCTATAATCTAATTTCTAGTTCCATAAATATTGCACTTAAATTATTATATCCAAGTTGTAGATTTAATTTTGGGATTGATTTGCTATTTTTAATCTTTCTCCCCAAAGTGTTATTTAATTAGGACCCATGTCCTTGCAAAAAAAAGGAAATCAGTAGATTCATACTTTGATTTGATTCACCTCAAGGTTGGTAGTTCTTTCATTGTGTGGATCTCATTTCCTAAAGAATCAAGGAAGAATAGGTCACCTAATTGAGTTAATCAATCCCATTTTGGTGAACTCGCCTATTTTTCAACATTTCATTTTGGTGAACTTGATGTTTGATCATTGCAATTTTATGATTTTGGAATCCATTTTTCACCCTAGATTTAGATCTTGCATTCATTTGTATCTCATTGCATTGAACTAAGTCTCATTTAGGGTTGTTTAGCTTGCATTAGTTTTCATTTCATTTATGGTTTTAGGATTGCATTTTTGCATCTCCTAAAATCCAAAAAATATAAAAAAATTAGTCATTTTGCAAATCATTTATATAGCATTTCATAATCATTCACTTACATTTGAAAATTGAATAAAAATTGTATATCAAATTAGGTCTCCTACTTTGTGATTTTTTCATATTTTTCATTTGCATTCAACATTCATTTCACATAAAATTCAAACTGCAACTCACTATTTTAAATTAGAATCTAGAAACCACTAGAATCAACTTAGAAATCTATAAAAATATTTTCAAAAACCCTAACCTAGGACCCATTCACCTCTAATAGGGTCATTTCTTGAATTTCTGGGCATCAAAACATTTGTTTCTGTATTATATTTTCTATTTTCAATTTTTTCTTTCAATCTATAAAATTTCTATTAATTGGAATTGATCATATTTAGCTTCATTTGATAAATTCAGTGCATTGTGTGATTTGAAAATTATATTTACAAGACATTATTTTCAAGTTTTTACATAGCATAATTAGAAAATTATCTTGTTATAATATGAAAATATGAAAATCCCTTTGCATTTCAAAAAATGGACATGTGCATTGGTAACCTATGGAAGTCCTTAAAATATTTAGTTGATGTTTAAAGTTAATTTTTTGGCAATAACCCTAATGAAGTAAAACCTAATCATGCTCAACCAACTCGTAATGAATGTCCTCATGAAGTTGACATCATTAGAGAAGGCGATGATAACATGAAAAATTCATAAATGATTTCCTTAACAATCTTGAGAACAATTCATCCTTTTATCCTTCCATGCAACAACCAACACCCTATACCATCCCACCACTTGAAACATTTGGTTTTTTACATCTTGAAATTGAGTAAAAAACTAATCCTAAATCTCCAACAATGAGTGAACCTAGCTCCTCTAATCAATTGCATACCTATCCATCTTATGTTAACAAAGTGACCAACACACCCATCAACCTAGAAGAGACTTATGGCCAAGGATTTAAGATTTTAACTAAACAAGGATGAAACATAAATAATGAACATGAAATTCAAAAAAATTTAGAACTTCTTATTGAAGATACTAAGGAACTAGGATATCAAAATCCTTATCCCTCCACATATTCTAAGGATACAAATGTACTCCCTGATAATGATGACATAATGTATCACAAGGGTGATAGGACCATCTTAGGTCCTCCTCCTTCCACACACAAACAAGAAAGGCCTTACAAACTCATGAAGCTAAAATTCCCTTGTCCCATGTCTCTCACTGAAATAAACTTACACATACTTCTTAATAAAGGACTTATAACATTACCACCCATCAAAGCAAGTTCAAATCCAAAACATAAGAACACATAAAATGTCTTGTTGTCAATATCATAGTTATTGGACATATTTTTTATGAGTGTCATACCTTAAGGAGGATCCTTGAGAAATTTGATATGATAGAGATATTCCCTTAAAAAATGAGCTCTATTCCTTTCCATGTAATAGTTGTAGGATCATAGCATGCTCACTATTACATGTATTGCATTCATTAGAAATCATTTTCTTTATCACAAGGATCTCATTCTCATCAATCATCTTAGCTCATCCTTAGCCTGAACTTAGTGAGGGCAAGGGGTTAGATATCCTTATCCTAGTTTAGTACTTGATGTTGTCCCTTTGGCTAGTTTTCATTTTTTATATACTAAACAAGATTGGGATGCATACGACCTGCTATAGGTTGAATTGCATGTGCCTTACTAGTCTTTTGCTTTGTTTTCTTTTGCATGTCTCTTTATGTGATTGCTTGTGTGTAATATCATCCTCTGTACTATTATGTTTTCAATGTATCTCTCTCCATGTGTATTCATCTATTTGTATCTACATTCTTCTATATGCCATAAACCTTTACCTTTTATTTTGTCTTTTGTTTTTCTTTTAGGGATGATGCAAGGAATTGAGACATTTAGGTCTCTTCCATGTTGAACCAAAATATTTTCTTTTTTTTCACTCTTTATGTGTTATTCTTCCTATTTTGTGAGAATTTAGGGAATGATGACATTTTTGAGCTCTATATCAACATTGTAGCAAAGATATACTAACCCCAAATCCATGGATATCTTATGTGTTTTCATTTTTGGGGAAACACTTTCCTTTATTTTACATGATGTGGTTTCATTTGAGAACATATGACTTGGCATAAGGATTACCAAATAAGCTCTCATGTCTTCTTTATTGGAAACTTTAAAGAAATTTTATCATAGAAATGGTGCTAGCAATTTCTTTAAAATGGGGGCATACATTGGCATTCCTCATGTTTCATTGTGCAATTTTTCTTCTTCTTTTGATGCATCCTTTTCTTGGTGGTGTCATTGGGTTGGATGTCCTTTGAGAGCATGATATTTCTTAGTGTATGACTTTCCTCTTAGTGGTGATGCTATTTGTTGCATTCCCTACGTTGTGATTCTCTTATTCTTTGATTTTTCCTCTCCTAGATACATTAGGTATGATGTTTCCTAAGAAGAGACCCTACACGAACTAAGAAAGATCCCCTTGACCAAAACTTTACTTGCATTTTTTTTCATAAGAGTTTAGCATAATACAACTTGTTAACCTTGTGAATCTTGAACCCCTCCTTTCAAGGCTGCCAAGCATAACACAATTTTCTTACTAGTGGATCCTTTCCCTTGTTCATAGGTACTTAGCATAATGTAACTTGTTAGGCCTTGTGAAGTTTTAAGCCTTAGTTTTATGGTACCCTATCAAAGTTATTAGAGGGATAGATTTGGTATGGTTAGTACAGTGAGAGCTTGTATACTTGGCATGAATTTCTCACTAAGCCACTTTCCTGGGGGCTCACCTAGTGGACAACCTAATGTTCCATTAGCTTAGAGTGAGCGCGTGCATGATTTGCATAGTGGACACCAAGTTCTACTTGCATATGTTTGTTGGCAAATAATCGAGACATGTTCCACATCATGTTGGATAGTCAAATCTTGATTCACCTCCCTTTTCCTTTAGGTATTTAATGTTGTATGATTGAGAATATTTTTCATTGTTGCATACACATGTATCTTGAATGTCTACTTTAGTGTGAGTTTTTTCTTGTTCTCTTCCTCTCACTAAAGTAGGGGATAAATTTAGTGTAGAAAAATGTATCCCTTTACATTTTCACACCTAATTAGGGAATTAATAATAAAAAGAACTGAATTATGCCTTAATTTAGTGTTGTGATATGTATTTTACATATTCACATTAAGTTTAGGGCCCTATTAATTAAAATGGACTTAATTGTGCCTTATTTTAGTTTTGTAGAGTGTACCTCTTTACACTTTCACACTTCTTTAGGGCTACCTTAATTAATTGAGGTTAATTTTCCTTAATTAGCCCCTTTAATTCAAATTCAAGCCTAATTAATTGCATTTTATGAAGAGGAAATTGAACATTCATTAATACCTTAACATATTAGTTCTCATTGAGCAATGTGTGCCCTAGGTGAGTGACATAAGATCCATTCGCCCATGGGCGAATGGGTGCTCACTTAGACCTAGGACCTAAATTCAAATTATGCTTTTGGTAGTATTTTAACAATTTCAAATTTGTATTCACATGTCAACTAGTGTTATTTGAATTTCAAGTAATTAATGTTACATACCTATAAATATAAGATCATTTCACTAAGTTTTATCTAAGATTTTTCAAGAAATCTAAGAAAGCTAGAAATTTCAAGTTATCATAAGAGTAATTGCACAAGAGAATTTCAAGATAATTTCAAGACATTCAAGAGAATATTTAGTGAATAATTATTGCAGCAATCAAGATCCAATTGTCATATCAAAGTCTTCTTGCATCATGCATGCTATTGGAGCTAATATGTTGATGTAGAGTTCATGATACATTCAAGCACTCAAGGAATTGTTTCAAATCAAGTTTCAAGATCAAAATCCACATCCATTGAAGCCATTTCAATCTAGTTACAGACCTAGATTCCAAGGTTCATTAAAGGGTTTGGTGAGTTGTGACATAAAGTTGCTCATTGGTCATTCCTTTCATGCTATTTCATTTCATTACAGGGTTTAATTACCAAAACATGGCTTGAACAAGGGAAAAACCCATTCACCAAAAACAAAACATTTTTCTCTCTTGATTTGTGTTTATAGATTTAGGTTGGAGAAATCTTGGAGATATCTTGAAGAGAAAAATTGAAGAATTTTTCAAAGTTGCAAAATTGTCATCTCATGGAAACTCAAATACACAATTTATTGATGGATTTTTAAACATAAAACTTGGGAAAATTGGAAGATTCAAATATGTTACAGAGGCTGCTGAAAGTTGCAAAAAAAATCCTAAACTAGGACCCATTTTCCCTTGGGTGAATGAGTCCCGAGTCAGCTTCAACATAACACTTTTGGTCATTGGTACACAACATCTTTCCTCTTTGATCTACAATCTATTTTCTAGTTCCATGAATATTGAGCATAATCTATTAGATCCAAGTTCTAGATTAAATTTTGGGTTTTATTTTCTATTTTTAATCTTTCTCCCCAAAGTGTTATTTAATTAGGACCCTCATCCTGCCAAAAAAAAGGAAATTAGTAGATTCACACTTTGACTTAACTCACGTCAAGGTCGATAGTTCTTTCATTGTGTGGATCTCATTTCCCAATGAATTGAGGAAGAATAGGTCACCTAATTGAGTTCATGAATCCTATTTTGGTGAACTCACCTATTTTTCATCATTTCAATATGATGACCTAAAAGGATTCCAAAGGGTAAAAAAAAGGTACATTTCTTCAAATTTAGTGATATTTTCATGCTTCTACACCTGTTTAGCATCATGTGGAGTACCTAAAAACAATCTCTTAGTAGCCCATAAATAGTCCAATAATCCAAGTAAACTTTTAGAAAATAATTTATGAAGTCTTTAAAGGTGTTAATAATTATTTTACTAAATATTATAGGGGCATTTTTCAGCCCAAATGGCATCACAATGCGCATGCATGATTCCTATTCTATTACAAAAGTGATTTTAGGTCAATCTTCCTCTTTTTCTTAACTTGATGATATCTAGAGGAGCTATCCTTGAATGAGTAAATCTCTTTTTTCACAACTAATTCTAGGATTTCCTCAGTGAATAGGCCCTTGTGAAGGGATAATGTATACAATATTTGTTCAACTCTCAAAATCTTACACATATCCTAATATCTCTAGTTTTCTTGTTTTGGACCACCATAGGACTTATCTAATCTAGATCATATATTGGTTTAATGATTCTGATAGATAACATCTTGTCTATCTCTAGTTTGACCTTTCTCTTTATATTTGGATTCAGTCTATAAGGTCTTTTTTGGACTAGTTTAATCCATTCCTTAAGTTGAATTTTCTTCATTCCTACCTCTTCTTTGATTCCCTTTATTTTTGTGAATGTTTTGGGGAATAAATATTAAAATTATTAGAGAGCTTCTATTTTCTTAATTACTACATTTTCATCCCAGTAGTCCCCTATTCTCTCTATATTAGGAGATCCCCTTTTGTGACAATGTTTTAATCCTTTAGTTTGAGGGTGTCATTATAGTATTTCTTCTTAGGTTTGATGGATTCTCCTATTTCTGTTTCTCCTTGGTCTATTTTTATGTTTGAGATATGCTCTTCTTCATCATTTTTAACCACACAATAGTGTTTCTCTGTATTGTTTGCTTCCTAGTAAAACCAATTAATGTACTCATATATACCTTCTTATTTGGGTGGTGTGGAAAGTAGTTGTGATACCACTATTTATGATCTTCTTCTGGATTGAATATAATCTCCTTCATTTATAGTAATGTAGTGTGTATTTGAAATTTTTTACTAGAAAAAGTAAAGGTATGGAGAAATATGCTTTTACTTCATTCCATATTTTAGTTTTTGCACCTCTCTCCTAGTCAATATACCAAGTTTTGGCCATAGGGTTAGGTGTCTAGTAGAATAGTTGCATGTATAGTCTATCATCATACCCATATATTTCTTCCCAAAAGTATATGAAAATATCTAAATAATGTTGCAATAGGATATCTATCTCACATGTGGGTATGTCTTCATGTTCTCCTAATTTTGATAGGAATCTTGCTTTTATTAAGCTTTTAAAGGTTTCCCCTTTGATAACAGTGCACTTATGTGTGTTATACTAGCATATACTAACACAAGTAAGGGTATGTGGTAGCATACCAAGCCCGTGGGTTTCATTTGGGAAGGTTTGTTCTATTTGTATTTGGTATGCTAGCAAGTTTCCTACTCTAGAATATTTAGGTAACTTAATGTTTGGAATTTCATGTGAAATGTAGTAACTTAATGATAGACTTTATCTTCCTCCTTCTCTCCATTCTCTATATTTACACCAATATCATGTGGTATGCTTTTTTTGGATGGTTCTTTTGCTAGTGTATTTCTTACCATAAATATCCTTCTAAAGCCAAATAATATACAAGAATATGCTTTTGGTTCATCTTGTAGCCATTCTTCTAGTGTGGTTTTATTATTTCTACTTTCTTCTATTTCATCTATCTCCAATTCTCATTTTGAATTGGGTTCTTCCAAAATTTTAGTTGTAGGTAGATTAGTTATGGTGTTTAACATATTTTATCATCCTCATATCCTTCGACATTTACCTCTTCTATGTAGGTTTCATCTTGGCTTTATTATATAGTTTTGAGTGGGAGCTTGTGCAGAAGACACTTTGTGATCTTGTTGCAAGAATTTTTAGATGGAAAGTTCGTCAGGGAGAATAGAGGAGGATAAATTTTCTAGAAATAATTTTGAAATGTGGAAGTTGAAGATGGAGGATCTGTGGGATGTTGTTGATGAGAATGTTTCAAGGTCTACTGATCCTACTCAAGTTGCTCAATATGATGTCATGGACCATAAATCCAAGGGTCTAATCAAATTTTTCTTGGAATACTCTATTTTAATCAATTTCCATGAAGATAAATATACACATAAACTATGGAAGAAGTTTGGTGAGATGTATCAAGCCAAATATTTAGTGAAAAATATTTTCTTTAGGAAGAAATTGTATTCCTTGAGAATGTTAAAGTAATAAGTCATCTCACTTAATTAATTTAATCATATTGGTTAATTAATTCACTTATTACTTTAGGTTTGCTTAATCTAAACTTAGGCACATTGATAATTAATAATTTATTTATTAATTATTAAGTGTGCACACTAGGGTTTTCCTTTTAGGTTTTACTTTAGGGTTTCATGATCTCCTTCATAAGGATTGATCTCATTGTAATTATTAGATTATGTTAATGAATATTTACTTGAGGTTTATAGAACATCTTCTTTGGTTCTGAATATCTTTTGTATGTGATAGGTATTTGCATGCAGGTGATTCTTTGGGTTTGTGAGGTTGGGCTTCTCAACTTCTACATGGTATCAGAGCTCCAGACCTATAGCTGCCTATTCATCTTTTGAAGATATCTCCTCACAACATTTTTTTCTCTACAAGGGTTTCAAGCCAGGCTATTTTTTTGTGGATTTGAGGGTAGCCTATTTTTTTTGGAATTTTTGGACAAAACGAACCTTTCCATGAAGTCTGTAATGCCCAAAACCCCCTATTTTTATATAAAGTTTGTCCATTTTGGACATAGTCATCTAGAGAGGCAAAAAACAATTTCCCCAAGGTTGTACAGCCCCAAGGTACACAGATCAAGGCCAAAAATTAAAAAAAAATCAATTTTTTTTTGTGTGGCTAGTTAGGAAGGCTAACATCACCTGCCCACCACCTAGTGCCCACTAGCCACTGTTTTTTCCACCAACGCATAGCCTAGATGCTGCTCCACTGGCCTCAGTGCCTATGGGCCTAACAGCTTAGCTGATGGTCATTTCAGTGACTGAGAGCCTTGGCTTCTAGCCCTGTGACCCTTTTCTCCTCAGTGCATGGTTCTATTAGCAACCAAGAGCCATGCCTTTGAGCCCCTAACTATTTTTTTCTTTAGTCCTGCAGCGGATGATCACATGGACGACCAAGGGCTAGCACCTGAGAGTTGAACTTTTGCACCTGTTTAGTATTAAAAGTGCCTTTTATAGGCCTTTTTTTCATTTTCTCATAACTTTTGGAACAAAGGCCTTTTTTCAAAAATGAGATATCATCAGAAAGCTAGTTTGACACTCTTCACAATGGTGGAGGTTTTATTTTTTGATTCCTTTTTTGCTTGTCAAAGTCCAAAGTTGTTATTTTCACTCTGGGAGGCATAACTTTTGCGTCTGGACTTCATTTTGCAAAAAAAAAAGGCGTTGAAAAGCTAGTTCAGTGCTCTACACATATCTCAAAGCTATTTTTGTATAATATTTACCAGTTATCTGATATTATTATTTTATCTCAGCCTTTACCTTTTGAGTTAATTTCTTGGGAAGCATGCAATCAAGCTATTTTTTGAGATCAACGAACATTGTTATTTTCTGTTTTGAGAGTATATTGTTGTTTTTTGTCATGGATACACATAATATTGCACCCCTTACTCCATTCAACTATTTTTGTTGGAATAAAACAAATGGAGATTCATTTGAAGCATCAAGGGTTGTACAGGGTAACCATGGGTACATCAATTGAACCTACAGGTGCTACTGAAAAGAGAAAATGGCTTAATAGGTGTGATGAAACTTTTGTTAATTTATGTATGTCTCTTTCTTCTCATCTTCTTTTTCATGTTGAGTCTTACACTACACCAAATGAGATATGGACTACTTTGGAGTCCTTGTTTGGGAAGTAGGATACGTTGAGAGGGTTTCAGTTAGAGAATAAGATTATTGGCTTAAATCCTAGGGATTTTGACATCTTGGAGTTTTTCACAAAACTCAAGTCTCTTAGATTGTAGTTGTCATAGTGTGGTGTTCAGAAGGAAGAATCAGTTGATATTGTCCATTCTTTCTAAGCTTGGACTAGACTATTCAATTTTTGTATCTACCTTTTATGCCACTAGGGATGCACTTGGTACTAGATTTACTATGCCTTCTTTTGATAATTTTGCATCTTCTCTCACTCGAGAGTAGGCCAAGTTGGCTAGCGTAGGAAAGTTGATTCCCTCTTCATCATGGGTACTTATTGCATCACAGAAGCCCAAATATTAGAAGGTTTCTGTAGGCAAAGTATGTGCAAGATCATCATGGAAAAAATAGGCCCTTAAGTGGCAAAAAATTTAGAAAAAATAGAGTTAGACAACTTGACGTAAAATGTAGAAATTTGAATAAGTTGTCTATATTATTTCAAAAATATGTAAGAATAGAATCTTTGGAAAATTGAATGTAGTTTCTAAACTACTAGGTTTGTTTTAAAAAAAATAAAATCTATTTGGTGAAAATTTGAAATTTCAAAGCAGTGGTACTTAAATTTCAGGGAAAAAATAAGTAGGTGTTTGTCTAACCACCCTAACCATAATAAAATGATAATATTTTTTTATAATATTTTAGATATAAGTAGAGGACTCATGCCCTGATGTGATGCATATTTTTATTGTAATTTTTTTCCAAGTAAATAATTAATTATGAACTTTTTATTATAACATTTTAAAAAATATAAAAACTCATATGTCTGACCACCTTAACTTTGTCAAAACTTAATGAAATTCAATTTTTCTTTTTTTAATCCTATAGTATGTGAATCATAGAATGTGAGCATGTTTTGGATTCAAAAAATGTGATACCATTTGAAAGCTATAGATATTTTTCAATCAGCCTATCAATCAGGACTTTAGTCATAATTTGAATAGAAAATAAATAATAATTACTTATTAAATTTAAAGTAAATAATAATTTATATAAGTGAAAAGATGAGAATCTCCTTTAAAACCCTTTTCATTTTATCAATTTTGGGTAAAAAAAAGTCATCAGCCACAACCCCATCATATTGCCACTTTTTGGCCCATCATGATCCTCCATATACCTAGGCAAAGACAAGAAACATAAACAAAAGGATTCCAAATATCATGAGTAGCAAAAGGAGTCCTCAGATTCATCCTCCTCTTCTAAGGGGAAATCATCTACGAAGGAGAAGGGTCCATGTGTAGATTGCAAGAGGGAAGGCATGCAAAGAATAGTTGCTACAAGAAGCACATTGATGAGCTAAAGAATCTTCTTCAGAAACATTAGATTGATTTTCCTTCTAGGATGTTTGCATCCTCTTCTTCCTCTCATTATTCTTCTCTAGAGTAGCATGATAGGGGAACAACTAGTTTACATACTTCATCAGATATGAAGGGACATGCTCTTTGTGTTTCTTTAGGTCTTGCATCAAGGAGATGGCTTCTAGATTCAAGAGTATCTCATCATATGGAATCTTCACAGTCTATGTTCACTTCCTTTGAGCCTTGCACTATGTCTCCTATTTTGATGGGAAACAATACTTACATGAGTGTTATAGGGAAGGGGTCTATTAGTTTTGGGGACAACACCTTTTAGGATGTCTTGTGTGTTCCTCACTTGACAAACAATATTCTTTCCATCTATCAGATTACACATGGAGGCAATGGGAGATCTGTGGAGTTCACACCTAATTTAGTTATCATCAGAGACTTGGAGAGTAGAGTAGTTATTGCTATTGGGGTGGTGGATCACTCATCTCAGATGTATTCCTTTGCATATTTTACTACTGATGGTGCTTCTATTCCTACAACAGTTCATCACATTTCTAGTGTGAATCATCATTCAGAGGAGACATTTGGCTTCTTTAACATTGGTGTTCTCACTTCATATCCAATTCTTGAGCCTTTTGTTCCACCTCATGTTGCAGTTGTTGATACTTCTATGACTAGAAATGTGGTTTCTTTCATTTTAGTACAACAAGACCTAGTTGATCATTCATATTTGGAGGTGTCTCTTTAGTCTTCACCTACTTTGACTTCTTCATTAGTTGAGGTCACACCTACTTCTATGGAGACATCTTGGGCTACACCTGCTCACCTTCAGAGATTTCATTCATGAGGCCTCTCCGCTCTCATTTCTTTTAGGAAATGAGTTTCTTCAGTCTTTTTGGAGCTACATCATTCTGGGGGGGCTATGTGGTCTATTCATTCCTCTCTTCTGGGGGGTTCCTTCAGGTATCTTTGTGATGGATGGTGTCCTTGGGGGGTCTTGTGGAGTCCTCCATTTTTCATCACTTAGTTGTTTTTTTCATTCTATTTTGGGGAGGAGTTTTGTTCCCATGTGGTTTTCTCCTTTACCTCATTTGATTTAGTTTGCGTTGCATTTGTACATGGGTACTTGATCGGGCCTTGTTGACAGGACCCATCTTTGCTTTCATGCACCTTTTCCAAGTGTTTTAGCTACTCCCTAAGTTCATCTTAAGGGGGGGTGTTAGAGTAATAAGTCATCTCAATTAATTTAAGCATATTGGTTAATTAATTAAGTCACTTATTACTTTAGGTTTTCTTAAGCTAAACTTAGGCATATTAATAATTAATAATTTATTTATTAATTATTAAGTGTGCACACTAGGGTTTCATGATCTCCTTCATAAGGATTGATCTCATTGAAATTATTAGATTCTCTTAATGCATATTTTCTTGAGGTTTACAAAACATTTTCTTTGGTTCTAAATATCTTTTGTATGTGATAGGTATTTGCATGCAAGTGATTCTTGGGGTTTGTGAGGTTGGGATTCTCAACTTCTACAGAGAATGGAAAAGGGTGGACAAATTACAGACCACCTAGAAGAATTCAATATGTTGGTAGCTCAGTTGGCATTAGTTGGTGTCAAAATGGGTGAGGAAGAGAAATGTTAGATCCTACTTTGTTCTTTTCCTGATTCATGGGATTCTCTTGTTATGGATACTGGGAGTACTTCTATTATATTGAAGACTGAAGATGTGATGGGCTCTTTACTTTCTGAAAAGATGAGGAGGAAGGTATCCATTAATGCCAAGGAGGCCCTTAATGCTCATGGAAGACCTAAGGAAAAAGTCAAGAAGAATGAGAAGCTTGACAAATCTAAGTGCAAGGGGATATCTAAGTCTCCTATAAAGTCCAAAGTTATTTGTTGGAATTCTGGTGAGCCTAGACATGTTTGTAAGGACTAAAAATAATAAAAGAAGAAGAAAAGGATGAAACTTTATCTGATTCTTTGTCTGAGAAGGAAGATGGTGATGCATTCATTACAACTTTGGAAAATTGTACAGGTAAGGATGCATGGTTAATTGACTAAGGTGCATCTTTCCATATGACCTTTAATAGAGATTGGGTTTTTGAATATGAATAATTTGATGGAGGTAAGGTGTACTTGGTTGATGATTCACATTTAGACATTGTTGGTCATGGTAAATTTAAAATCATATTTTGTGATGGTAGAATAAAAAAGATTAATTGTATGTTGCATATCCTTGGTTTAGCACAAAATTTGTTATTTTTGAGAAAAATAATAGATGCAAGTGTGTAGGTAGTATTTTTTGATGCAAGATGGTTAGAGGTGCTATATTGGTTGCTAGAGGTGTCAGATATGGCATATTGTATAAGTTTGATCCATGCACTATTGAGTGTAATAGTACTTCTATGAAAAGAAAGTCTATGGAAGAAGTGAGGGTTTCACCTTTAGAAGATGTTCATGGATTTTGGGTACCCAAGGGTTCTATTTCTTCTAAATCAAAGTTATCTATAGAGAAAACTATGTTATGGCACTAGAGACAGCCACATTGGAGAAAAGGGTCTAAAGACATTGAAAATTAAAAACTTTGTTGAAGGGTTATCTGATTGTAATCTTGAATTTAATTTTTGTGAGCATTACATTTATGGAAAATAAAACCATGTTCAATTTTACTCAAGTTCTCATAAATCTTGTGGTGTATTGGATCTTATTCATTCTTATGTGTTCAGTCTTGTAGATGTTCCTTCAATTGGTAAATCCACATATTATGTTTCATTTATTAATGATTATAGTAGAAGGACATGGGCATACTTTCTAAAGAGTAAATTTGAAGTTTTTAGTCAATTTAAATTATTTAAAGCAATGGTTGAGTTGCAAACTAGAAAGAAAATAATTATTTTTTAGGACTGATAATGGCGGTGAATTTTTCTCTAATGATTTTGATAGATTAAATAAAGATTGTGGTATTCGTAGAAAAAAGACAACTCCTTATTCTCCACAACAAAATGGATTTGCAAAAAGAATGAACAAGAAATTGATGGAGAAGGCTAGGATTATGTTGAGTGGTGCTAGTATAGAACAAATATTTTGGGTTGAAGTTGTTTCCAGTTCTTGTTACTTGATTAATAGGTCTCCTACATCATCTCTTGTTGATAAGATTCATATAGATACATGGTTAGGTGACAAGACTTCATTAAGACATCTTAGAGTTTTTGGTTGTGAGGCATATGCACATGTTCCAAAGGAGAAGTGAATAAATTTGGAGAATAAGGTCGTGAAATGTATCTTCATTGAATACAGTTATGGTGTGAAAGGATACAATCTTTGGGATCCTATTGCACAAAAGGTAATACATAGTAGAAGTGCTATTTTTAGAGAAACTAAGCTTTATTTTGTTTCATTGTAGCCAAAAAAAAGTAAAAGAAAATGTGATTCAATTTCCTTCTACACCCAAGAAAGTTGAATCAAGGCCCATGGACAGACAAGAAGTTGAGGAGAGATTATTTATCTCTAAATCTTTAGAAGAGGAGGAAGAACCTCCAAATTAGCTTGTTCATAGGTGTAGAAGGTATAAACAACCACTTGAATGGTATTCACCTAATGATTGGATATGTATTTTTTCTTTGAATACTAACATGGATGAACCTAGATTTGTAGAAGAGGCATTAGGTATGGATGATGTAGAATGTTGGAAGATTTCTATGGATGAAGAAATGAAATCTTTGAAGAAGAATGATACATGAGATCTTGTACCATTCCCTAAAGGAAAAAAAAACCTATTGGTTGCAAATGGGTGTTCAAGGAAAAGATTGGTTTAGATGTAAGTATTGAGAAGTAAAAAGAAAGGTTGGTTACAAAAGGTTACTCTCAAGTTGAGGGTGTTGATTATGGTGAGATATTTTATCCTTTTAAAAAAATGACATCCATTAGATTTTTTCTTTCTATTGCTACTATTTATGATTTAGAGGTTGAGAAAATGGATACAAAAATTGCTTTACTTCATGGTGACTTGGAGGATGATATTTATATGACACAGCCCAAGCACTACATGGTGAAAGGTAAAAGTAAATTGGTTTGAAAATTAAAGAAATATTTGTATGGCTTAAAATAGAGTCCTAGGATGTGGTACCCAAAATTTGATACATATGTGTTGAGTTTGGGATTTGAGCATTCTAAATCAGATCATTTTATTTATTATAAAACTGATGGTGATCGTTTCCTATTTATTGGATTATATGTTGATGATATGTTATTTATTGGTAGAGGGAACGGTATGATTTCAAAAAATAAAATCTAAACTTGCTGCTAAATTTGAAATGAAAGATCTTGGTGCAAATAAAAACATTCTTGGTATGGAAATTAAAAGAGATAGAGTGAAAAGAAACCTATGGCTTAGCCAAAGTAAGTATGTCAATTCAATTTTACAAAGATTTGATATGCAAAATTGTAGACCATTGGGTGTTCTTGTTTTAGCTAGAACAAAGTTATCTATTTCAGATTGTCTAACATCCCCATCAAAGATGGAAGACATGAGCAGAGTGCCTTACCAGAGTGGAGTTGGAAGTTTGATGTATTATAATATGGTTTGTACTAGAACACACATTTTTCAAGCAGTGGGATTTCTTTCCAAATATATGTCTAATCCTGATAGAGTTCACTTGGATGCAGTTAAAAGAGTCCTCAAATATTTGTGTGCTACCTCAGATTATTCCTTGTGTTATCATAGTAATATGATTGAATATGAAATTTCCCTTGATATTCATGGTTATGTGGATTTGTATGGGGTAGGTGATGTTGATAGTAGAAGATCCAAGTTAGTGTTTATGTGTTTACTTTATTTGGTGGTGTGATTAGTTGGATGAGTAAGTGATAGGCTATGGTTTCTTTTTCTACTATTGAAGTAGAGTATATGAAAACTACTCATTCTTGTAAAGAAGCCATTTGGCTTAAAAGACTATGTTGAGATATTGGAATAAAATAAGGTGTAGTGACAATTTAATGTGATAGTAAAAGTGTGATATTTCTATCCAAGAACTCAACATTTCATGCTAGGACCAAGCATATTGATGTACAACATCATTTTTTTAAAGATATGGTTGAATATGGAAGGGTGAAGTTGGTTAAGGTAGATACTTTGATGAATTTTGTTGATTCTTTAACTGAACTTATGAGCATATAGAAGTTTATATGGTGTTTCATGACTATGGTCCTTTTGGACCCTAGCAATTAAGAGATGATGTTTATACACCCTCCTGTTGTATTTCTAAGGTGTTCAACAAGTGGGAGATTTGTTGAGAAAATGTGTCTCAACCTTGCAATTACATAATTTAATGTTGATACATTAGGTAATGTTCGTCTAAAGACAATGGGGGTCTCCCCTTGTGAGGGGTCCAGTGGGATCATCCCCCTAGCTAAGGTCTAGGGGTAATGCCCACTAGCAAGGGTTCAAGGGAAACATCCCTAAAAGGAAAATTTATTTATATTTTATTATTATAAATATGGACCATTCATCATTATGTCTTAGATCTGATGACTAAAATTTTATTATCTTGACTTTCCCTAGAAGGAAACCCTATTTTATGAGGGAATTGTATTATGGTTGTGTATTATGATGTATTATGAGAGTTTGATAGAAATCATGTTGGATTTGGATCTATTGTTGGTGATACTTCTGGGAGAAGCTTGCTTTGGAATTACATTGTAATCTTTTTGA
The DNA here is from genome assembly GCA_007258455.2 of Sequoia sempervirens. Lineage (NCBI taxonomy): Eukaryota > Viridiplantae > Streptophyta > Pinopsida > Cupressales > Cupressaceae > Sequoia > Sequoia sempervirens. The sequence continues at coordinate 10,597,209 of VDFB02049217.1, read as the reverse complement.
TTTTTTAATAATATAGTGGGAAACTTTTGGAGTGTGGGGTTTTTCTCCTAAAAGGGTTTCTCCACATAAATCACTGTATTGTGGTATGCATGATATTTGTGTTTATTTCTATTTAATTTTCTATAACTGTTAAAGATCTATTCACTTTTTGCATTATTCTTCTCTCAAGATTAGTGTAGGAATTTGTTTCGCCACCTTAGCTTCCATACATGTACCCAGTATCTGGTGCATATAGTTAACTTTTTTCATGTTCTTTCACATATGCTTGTCTATTTTGGTCATGATTTCTTACTATGGGTGGGTCTTCTCTTAATTAGAATAGTTGTGATTGGTATTCTTTAGTGTCATGGTCATACCACTCTTCGTACATTCTGTACTATACTAGATTTACTTTCTTAGATACTTCCTAGAGGTCTACCTATAGCGCATTGGCTATCTTCTCCCATAGATCTTTGGAACATTCATTTCTAATATGCCCTTCTCATCCATAGTGGTTATACCATATCTTAGGCCTAGTTGTATACATGTGTCTTTTGGCTATTATGTCCTACTGGAGTCTTAATTGTTTGACACCAAGTCAAACTTTTTCCATTTTTTTGTTTTCTCTTTCTTTATCTTGTTTACACCATGACTGATTTTCAATTTGATAGGAAAATGTAACCAATTCTAGATATGTGTTAAAATTTATTCCACTGAATGTGATTCTTATTTCTATTAGGACTCCAAAAATAAATCACTCGATCTTTTATTTATCACTTAGAGTTTCTTTAGATGTCTCACAACCTCTTTAAATATTTTTTCAAAGCCTTTGATTAATTCATCTTCACGCTACATTAGTTCTTAGATTTTACTTATTCCCTTTATAGGTTATTTTATAGGAAATTCTACTTGACTGTATCCCAATCATTATTATGGTTTGGATAGTTTTTTTTATAACATTATAAGGTTTGTTTACAAATTGATCCTATAAAGCCAAACAATTTGATGCCATTTCTAGTTAGATTTTGTCTCAGCCATAAAGATTCTAATATGAGTGTATTTTTAGTTGTGTGGGTTGTATCGTACCTAGACATAGGTAATTTCATGGTACTATTCATGGTTAGTTATTTTTTTGAATCACTATTTATGTATATCAAATTCTTGTTTTCTTGATGTATCTATAGTCTTAATTTTTTTTGTCTTTTGTTGAGATTCTTCTTGCTTTTATTGGCATTAGAGGTGATCCATGGTCAAGGGGTTGCATTTGTTCAAAGTTCTTGTTCAGTCTTGAAGGTGTCCATCTATTCGTTAGTTTCATTTGATTATTGGATGGCATCTATCTATCATAAGGTGTTAACTTTATGTAATTCTCATGATTAGTTAATACATCTTCATTTCTCATATTTAATACACTTTTGGTTACTAATTCCTCTAAGTAATTATCATCAAATATTGTATTGTAATGTCTTTGTATTGGGGTTTCAAGTGGTGACCATTCATTATTTACTTGGGCGTTTGTCTTTTCTCGATGTATAATGGATGTCTTATTTCTAAGAGGTCTTATGATTCTTATTATTACTTGTTCCATTTCTTTTCTGAATTTCCCATAGTTTTCAATTTCTTCTGTGTTTTGAATGATTTGATTTATGTTGTTTATGTTAGGACCTATAGTAATAGAAAAAGTATCCCATTTTCACTTACTTTTAGAATAACTAATAATAAAATAAGCATATTGTTGCCTTAATTCAGTGTTGTAATATGTCTCTCATATTCACATTAAGTTTGGACCCCTTTTAAACTAAATGGACTTAATTGTGCCTTATTTAGGGTGTTGTAAAGTGAATATTTACACTTTCTAATGCAAGAGCATCCAATGGTGTAAGGGAAATCTTGCATCACCCAAAAAAAAAGAAATATTTTAATTTCTTGTTGGTTGTTTCTTAGATGTTTTTGCATTTCTGGATACTCCTTTAGCTATTAAATATTTGAAGCCAAATTCGAGGCCCTTAGAGGCTCCGGATGGGCCAAAAAATTTGCAAAAATCCAAAGTAGTTAGCCATAGGCCTTACTTTTTGTGACATCATCTTTTCAAGAGCTTTTTGAAAAGGTATTATCATTGAAAATTTGATAGTCGGATTAAAAGTTATGGCTTCTGGAAGTTGGTGCATTTTTAGAAATGTGCTAATTTTTGAATGAGAATTTAAATTTGAATTTCAAATTGTAATTTGGGTGCCAAACCACCAAAACTCATATTTGAATGTTGTTCTGGCTCCAAATTCGAAGGGAGCTCTATTTATGGGCGTGATTTATGATTTTTGGTAGTTTTTTGGGGAAAAAAATTTGCATGCTACGAAAAGGGAAAAATTTGTAGTTTATGAAATTTTTGTAGCTTGCATGTATTGTAGAGCTTGAGGATTTGCATCCTCTATATGTAATATTTTCCTTTTTGAATAATAATAAAGTTCTTTGGTTGTATGTATTATTTATGTGTCTCAGGTTTGCTCCCTCGTCAGGTTGTATCAAAGTAGGTTTTCTTGATTGTGTGGATAGATCGCTGATTGTGAGGTAGTTTTTACTAGGACCATGGTTGTGGGCTTGAGATATTCAAGATGCCTCCAAGAATGATGCTTGGTAGGCGTGGTGGTGCCAAAGGTGGTAGAGGTGGAAGAAATGCTAGTGGAAGAGATGCATTGGCGGCTGAGGGTTTTGGAGCCCTCTAGAGACAAACTAATGCATTGCAAGAACAAATGAGAAGAGGGTTAAACCCGAGGATGAAGAAGAGGTGGAAGAATAAATGTAGAAGAGGAAGAAGAAGCAATTGATCAATATCAGATGCAACTGATAAGGGCCATTTTGAAGATCAGAAAAAGACCTAGAATAGAAGTTCCCAGTTATTTTGGAAGTCTGAACCAAAAAGAGTTGATCAACTGGATCAATGAGCTAGAAGAGTATTTCAAGTATGAAGAAGTAGAGGAACCAGATCGAGTTAAGTTTTCAAAAGCAAAGCTAAAGGGCCACACAAATATTTGTTTGAAAGAGGTCCAGTTGGAGAGAAATTGAAAAGGAAAAGGAAAGATCAGTAGTTGGGATCACATGGTGGAGAAATTGAAGAAGCAATTCATACCAGTGGACTACGAGTTAGATCTGCTGAAGAAATTGCAAGGGTTGAAGCAATGAAGTAGATCTATTAAAGAATACATAGAATATTTTTACAAAATGATCATCAGATTAGGCCATGTAGAGGCCAACAATGAGAAGGTAGCCCATTATCTTAATGGGTTATGACTGAGCATTCAAGAGGAGCTAAGCCTAGTTAGAATGAACACCATTAAGGATTCATAATGGTTTTCTCCGAAAGTTGAGGATAAACTAAACAAAACATTTGATAGCAAGCAAAAAGGATGAGGAGGTCGAAGTGGAAGGGGTAGTCGAAGATCTTCTGGAAGCTAAAATGAGGGTGAAAGGAAAAATGAAGATGTGGGTACCAGTCGAAGCCAAAAGAATGATAACTTCTACTGCCCTCGTGATCAAAACAGTGGTTATCAAAGAGGTAGAGGACAAGGAAGATCTAGGCCAGGACCTAAAAGAGGTGGTTTCAGAGGAACTTGTTTCCATTGTGGTGAATAAGGGCATCAAGCCTATGAATGTCCATAACACCAAGGAAGGACAAACAAAAGGCCAAAAGGTCATGGAAGGGTTGCACATGTAGATGAGGAGGCTTAATCCGAGCATTCAAATGATGTGGAAAGGGTAGAATCCCTAGTGGTTAGAAGAGCCCTAGTGACTGAAGAGGAGTCAGAACAAAGGAAGAATTTGTTCCACACAAGGTGCAAGTGTGAAGAAAAATGTTGTGATGTCATTATTGATAGTGGGAGCACCGATAATATGGTGTTAGAAGAGATGGTTACGAAGTTGAAGCTGAAAAGGGAAAGGTATCCACATCCATATCGGATTTCCTGGTTACAGAAAGACCACAAAATTTTGGTCAATGAGTAGTGCCTAGTGAAGTTCAAGATCAAAAGCTATTGTGATGAGGTACTATGTGATGTCATCCCCATGGCTGCATGTCACATGTTGTTGGGGAGGTTGTGGTAGTTCGATAGGAAAGTTGTACATGATGGTAATGCAAAAACTTATTCCCTAATGAAGGATGGAGTCTTCCATAAGTTGAAACCCCTAAAGAAGGATGAAGAAAAGGTATGCAGTAGTGCTATAGTTTGTTTTGTTGATGGAAGGAAAATTTTAAAAGGCATGAAGCATGAGCGTAGGTGTTATGCATTGATTCCTAGAATGGATAAGGAAGATAGTGAGAAGGTTCCAGTAGAAGTTACTAAACTATTGGATGAGTTTTAAGAGATTATTTTTGATAACGTAATTGAGGGTTTACCTCTAGTAAGGAAGATCAGTCATCAGATTAACTTGATCCTTGGAGCCAGTTTTCGAAATAGGGCAGCTCACAGAATGACTCTTGCAAAAAATGAAAAGTTGAACAGACAAGTTCAAGAGTTGTTGAGAAAGGGTTTGATTCAAGAGAGTCTAAGTCCATGTGCAATACCTGCAATACTAGCACCGAAGAAGGATGGGGAGTGGAGGATGTATATAGACTCCTGGGCCATAAAAAAGATAATGATCAAATACCGATTTCCCCTACCAAGGATGGATGACTTGATGGACTGTTTGAGTGGAGCATAGTACTTCACAAAGATTGATCTAAAGAGTGGATATCACCAGATCCATATTTGAGAGGGAGATGAATGGAAGACCGCCTTCAAGACCAAAGAGGGCTTGTATGAGTGGTTAGTCATGCCCTTTGGGCTAACCAATGCACTGAGCACATTCATGCGGCTCATGAATAAGGTACTAAAAGATTTTCTAGGAAGCTTTGTCATTGTGTATTTAGATGATATTTTGATTTTTAGTAAGACCTTGGATGAGCATTTAATTCATATTCTTAGGTTTTTTGAGAAGTTGAGAGAGGAGAAACTGTTGATAAATTTGAAGAAGTGTAATTTTTTGAAGGAGTTAGTGTACTTGGGGTTTGTTGTCTCGACAGGTCTCAAGATGAACCCAGAGAAGGTGAAGGATATTCTAGAATGGCCTACCCCAAGAACTGCTACTGAGGTGAGATATTTCCATGGTTTGGCCAGCTTTTACAGGAAGTTCATTAGAAACTTCAGTAGTATTAGTGCACCCTTGACTGAAACAATGAGAGGGGATAGAAAAGAGTTCAAGTGGAGCACTAGAGTAATGAAGAGATTTGATTTATTGAAGAAGAAGGTGATAAAGCAACCAGTTTTATCCTTCCTGGATCTCAATAAGGTGTTTCAGGTGGATTGTGATGCTAGTGGTTGTGCCATTGGAACAGTGTTGAGCCAAGAAGGTAAGCCCATTGACTATTTCAGTGAAAAGTTAAATGATGCAAAGAGAAAGTACTCTATATATGATCAGGAATTTTATACAATAGTGCAAGCATTATAGAAATGGAGACATTATCTATTGACGAAGGAATTTGTTTTGTATACTAATCATCAAGCATTGCAATACTTGAGTAGTCAGGGAAAATTAAAGCAAAGGCATATGAAATGGGTAGAATTTTCGTAGAGTTATACCTTTGTTTAGAAACATAGGAGTGGAAAGTCGAATAGGGTTGTAGATGCCTTAAGTAGGAGGCAAACATTGATGATAGAGATGCAGATTGAAGTGGTTGGGTTCAATAAACTCAAAACATTATATCTAGAAGATCCTGATTTTGCAGAGGCTTGGAAAGCTTGCAAGGAGCCTATTATAGTGGATAGGAGAAGGTGGCTGGATTTCATAATTCAGGATGGCATGTTGTTTAAGGGAAGCCAATTGTGTATTCTAAGGAGTTCCATGAGGGAGAACCTAATAAAGGAGAAGCACAGTGAAGGAATGGTAGGAAATTTTGGTCAGGATAAGACCATTGCCATTAACAGTGAGCATTATTATTGGCCTCAGTTGTCATAGGATGTAAAGAAGTATGTACAAAGTTGTAGGTATGTTAGATGGCTAAAGGAGTGAGCTAGAATATAGGGTTATATCAACCCTTACCTATATCAGAGGCCGTGGGAGGATATAAGTATGGATTTTGTTCTTGGTTTTCCAAGGACACAGAGAGGGAATAATTCAATATTTATGGTGGTTGACAGATTTTTAAAAATGGAACATTTCATTTCATGTCAGAAGACCCATAATGCAGTCCACATTGTTGACTTGTTCTTCAAAGAGGTGGTGTGATTACATGGTCTACCAAAGAGTATTGTCTCAGATTGTGACACCAAATTTGTGGGATACTTTTGGAGGACAATGTGGAAGAAGTTGAGAATGGAGTTGAAGTTTAGTTCTACACACCATCCACAAACAGATGGGCAAATGGAGGTTGTGAACAGGAGTCTGGGTAACCTATTGAGATGCTTGGTAGGAGATAAAACCAAGGGATGAGACTTAATTTTATCCCAGGTGGAATTTTCTTACAACAATTCTATCAATAGAAGCACTAGTAGATCACCATCCCAAATTGTGTATGGAGGTAGCCCCAGGACAACTCCAGAATTGAGAAAGATGGACCAAGAGAAGAAGATAAGTGTTGAAGCAAAAGATTTTGCAGAACACATAAGGATATACATGAGAAGGTAAGAGAACATATTAACAAGATGAATATGTAGTATAAGGCTAAGATAGATTAGAAGAGGAGGAATAAGGAGTTTCAAATTGGAGATGAAGTGATGGCCCACTTGTTGAAGGAAAGGTTTCTAGTAGGAACCTATAAAAAAATAAATATAAATAATTTTAGTCCCTATAAAATTTTAACAAAGCATGATTTAGGGAATGCATATGAGGTAGAGTTTCTGGATGGAGTCAACATTTCCCCTATGTTTAATGTTGCAGATTTCACAGAGTATCATGAAGGTGGCATAGAGAATGGTCTAGCAATAGAACAGTGTAATATTGTTGCACCTACTTCAAAGAAGGAGGAGATTGAAGCAATCCTGGATAGCCGTGTGGGAAGGAGTACTAGAAATAGGCATTATGAAGAATATCTAGTGAAATGGAGAGGAAGGCTTGTGGAAGATTCATCCTGGCTGCCTTAAACAAAGGTTGACCGCTTGGGTTTTCCTCAACCATCTATGATGTGATTCTCAAATTACCCTAGGTGTCTGATGTAGGAGCATCTAGTGGTGTAAGGGTAATCTTGCATCACCCCCCCCCAAAAAAAAAAATTTAATTTCTTGTTGATTGTTTCTTAGATGTTTTTGCATTTTTGGATACCCCTTTAGCTATTAAATATTCAAAGCCAAATTTGAGGCCCTTAGAGGCTCTGGATGGGCCCAAATTTTTTTTGAAAATCCAAAGTAGTTGGCCATAGGCCCTACTTTAAGCCACAATGTCTTTTTGAGAGCTTTTTGAAAAGGTATTATCATTGAAAATCCGAGGGACAAATTAAAAGTTATGTCTTTCAGAAGTTGGTGCATTTTTAGAAATGTGCTAATTTTTGAATGAGAATTTAAATTTGAATTTCAAATTGTAATTTGGGTGCCAAATCACCAAAACTCATATTTGAATGTTGCTCTAGCTCCAGATTCGAAGGGAGCTCTATTTATGGGCAGGATTTCTATTTTTTTGGTAGTTTTTTGGGGAAAAGAGTTCACATGTTGCGAAAAGGGAAAATTTTGTAGTTTCTAAATTTTTTTTAGCTTGCATGTATTGCAGAGCTTGAGGATTTGAGATCTTCTGCATGTAAGATTTTCCTCTCTGAATAATAATAAATTTCTTTGGTTGTGTGCATTATTTATGTGTCTCAGGTTTGCTCCCTCATCACTTTCACACTAATCTATGGCATTATTACTTAATTGAGTTGAAATTTCCTTAATTGGCTTCTTTAATTCAAATCCAAGCCTAATTAATTACAAATTCTGAGAGATAAAACCTAACATTCATAAATTTCATTACACAACACTTAATTTTGGAAGGCATGTGTCCAAAGTAGGTTACCTAGGACCCATTTACCACATGGTGAATGTGTCATCCCTTATTCCTAGGACCCTATTTTTGAATAACATTTCACCTTGTCTAATGTATGTTGTAAGTAAGTGGCCTAGGACCCATTTGCCACATGGTGAATGGGTCCTCACTTAGATCGTGTACCCCTCTTAGAAATATGCTTTTGGTAGCATTTTAATGATTTCAAATCCATAATTCAATGTTGTCTTGTGATATTTGAATTTCAGGAATTAATCTTAAGTATGCACAAATACAAGGTTATTTCACTTAGTTTCACCTAGAAATTTTGATTCAAGCATTACAACAACATTAATAGAGCATTCAAGAGAATTTTCAAGGAATTCAAGGGAAAATTTGAAGAAGATTATTGTAGTAATCAAGATTCCATTTGTCATGTCAAAGATGTATTTCATCACGCATGTTGTTTGAGCTAATGTGATGATGTAGCATTCAAGATCTAATAAAGCATTCAAGGCATTGGTTCACTTCAAGTTTCATGATCAAGATATACATTCTTTGAGGCCACTTCATGCTAGATTGTAGATTTATCCAAGGGTCAAATAGGGATTGGTGAGTTGTGACATTACATTTTTTCATTCATCATTCCTTCATGATTTTATTGATTTCAAGGTTTAATTACCAAAATGGGGTTTGACCAAGGCAAACACCTATTCTTTAAAAAACAACATTTTCCCTCTTTGATGTGTGATTGTAAGTTTTAGGTTGAAGATCATTTGGAGAGAAAAATTGAAGAAATTTGCAAAGTTGTAAGAAAAGTTGTCAAATCATGGAAACTGAGATATAGGTTTTATTTCTAGCTTTTCGATAGTGACCAACTAGAATTTGAGAGTGCAGACACAGGAGTACAAAACTCAAACATATTTTCAAGAGCCCTAGCCAAGACCCATTCACCATTGGGTGAATGAATCCTTAGTGAGGACTAAAAAAGAACTTTTAGTGAAAGGTTCACAACATTTGAACCTTTCCAGATCTCCCTTTTGACTAATGTATCAGTGAGATTTAATTTATGTTACTCATTTACACATTATAACACACATCAAAATTCTAAAAATTGGAGTCCATTAAAATCCTAGATCTAGGATTTGCATTAGTTTGCATTTCATCTAGGGTTATCAAAATTGCATTACATTTTAGGTGTAAACTTGTATTTTTCATTCATTTTAAATCTTAAAATTCAATCAAAATTACATAATATTAGATTGATTTTTCATATTGTTTGCATATTAGTGTACTTTTCATCATTCATATTCAAAAATTGGATCAAAATTTCATTTGAAAAAGTGTCATATAGTTCATCATTTGTCTTTCATCTCAACATTAAATTCTGGAAAATTCTGTTATAGAAATACCAATTTGAATCTTGAAAAAAATAACACATATAATCACTCAAAAATTACTTTTTTCATTTTCAAAAAACCTCTATAGGGATCCATTCACTACTAGGAAAATGAGTCCTTGGAGTCCTACAAAAACCAATTTTTTTAAGCTTTCTGGTGATTTTCTACACTTCCTAGGCTTCTTGGTAACCTATTATATCAGTCAAGAAAGTTTTAGGAATTTCTATTTTATGCATCTAGGTCAAAAACATCCATCGTAGTCATTTTTAAAGCATTTAAAAAATTATTTTAGTATTAAAAATCATCAAATTTGTAGGACAATTTCTGACATTTTTGAAGCATTACATAAGTTGGATAGATTACTTCTCATGTTTTCATAAATAAAAGGATGTTTCCTTTTCAAAAATTTAGTGTTCATGGAGTATCACATGGCTTGTATGATTCTATTTTCCCTATTCATGAGCATAATCTAGGAAAAAATAATAAAACCTTTGACAAGAATGTTACCTACCCTCCTAATATCTATCATATTTGTTAGAATTTCATAACATAAGAGAATGAAAGCATAGACAATCATGAAAATCATAAAAAAAATTCTACCAATACTTCTCCTACTAGTGACAAAGGTATCTTGGTGAAAGAAACAAAATCATTGTGAATCATGAAAGTCTTATTTGTCCCTCTCCTCCTCCCCCTTGGGAATATATTATGAAAAAAGAAGATGAGATCTTTGACACTACTTTACCTAGTCTCCATTCATCTCCAAATACCTCCCCTACTTGTGAAAATTCTTTAGTGAAAGAGGATGCAATTGTAGAAAATCATGAAAATCACATTTGTGAAGATGATATGTTGGTGTTAAAAGATCCAATGATTGAGATTTATAACATTATTTCTCTCTTTCATAATATCCCTAACATTTAGAAAAATCTATTAAAACAAAAGGATCCAATCACTAGTAAGCATGAAAATTAGACTTATTCTTCTCTTGATGCCTCCCTTTTTTGTGATGAAGTTACTTTACAAAGTCTAATCATGGAATGTGATGAACCTCTTCTTTTCTCCTCTCCTAAAAGCTCTCCTACTAGGGTAGATATTATGGCACAAGAGAATGAGACCTTAGAGAAAAAGGATGAAATCATGGACAATCATAACAATCAAATTTGGCCTTCTCCTAATATTTGTCCTATTTGTGAAGAATACATTTTGGTGTTAGATCTAGTTGATGAGAGTCATGAGAATCCTATTTTTCTATCTTCCCCTAGGCAAAAAATTATTGAATAGGAGAATTCCATTATTGGAAAGAAAGAAAATCTAACCATTTATAACTCCCTTACTTGTGATGAAGTCATTTTAGAAGAACCAACCATTGAATCTCATGAACAAATAGTTTTTTACTCTCCTAATAGGGAGGATACCATGGTGCAAGAGAATGATATTGATATGTTTATTTTAAAAAATAATAATGAGGCTTCCTTATATGAAGAAGATGAAGTGACATTAGACTCCCATTCACTAAGAGATCATGAAAATAAGAACAATCCTTTTGAGGTTATGCACATTAGATATCCCTTGAAGCGATATATTGAGACACTTCTTACCATCTACCCATCCTCACATCAATATCAAATTCAAAATAAACCTATGCTTATCTTAGAACCACCTAAAAGACAACTTGATAATGATAATTTTTCATAGCAATCGAGTTACAATATCATTTCTCATACATATAACATTAGGAACAATCCACAACCAAGAAAAACAACTCCAAAATCTCTCCCCTTTTCCTAGACCTATCTTTCCTAGTGCTCCTCATTTTCTTTTACAAAGTGGAAAGGAGTATGATCTTGTTGAACAACTAAAAAATACTCCTGCTAAGGTGTCCTTATGGGACTTTATTCAAGCCTCACCTAGTTATCATAACATGATTCAAAGTTCTTTACAAAAAGTTCCTAATCCTCCTAATGTGCAACCAAATGATGTGGTAGCCCAAATTCAAGCTACAAATCTGATGAACTTAGGCATTACTTTCTATCAAGATAAGTTATCTTCATTAGAAGTGAAAAAACAAAATGAAGCTTTAATGATAATATTCCATGTTAATCAAATTGTGATAAAGATAACTCTTGTTGATAGTGGCTCAGCCCTTAACGTGTGTAGCATAAAACTTCTTGATGAGATTGAAGTAGAAAAAAGCCAAATTCAACCTAATTCTCTATCTATTCATAGGTTTGATAATGTATGAAAACAACCACTTGGATTCATCACATTATTGATAAAAGTCAAGAAGGTAACATTACAAACCTTGGTCCATGTTATGCATCATGATATTTCATACAATCTCCTCTTGGGGAGACCATGGATTCATGAAATGAATGGGGTTCCCTCTACTTTTCATTGTAAAATGAAGTATATATACAACAATAAATTGTATACACTTAAAGCTAGTCCTAAGCTTGATAGTTCTTTACTCATTGAGAAAAACAAGGAAAATCCTTTGAAAACATTGACACAAACTACACAAGTGGAAATTTTGCAAGAGAAAGACAAAGAAAAGTGTATTGAGGAAGTCACAAAGCTATTGGAAGATAATTGGGGTTCCTTAGATTTCATACCTACATTAATGGGGGAATATAAGATCATAAAAAAAGAGTTTGAAAAGGGAAAAGAAAAAGTGGTAATGTCAACAAAAAATTTGAAAGTGTCCACCTCAACCACTTTAGAAGAAGAAGAATATTACACAAAAAAATTTAATGAAGTTGATTATGAGCAACCACTAAATCCAAAAGAAATGAAATTTTTTTATAGAAGAGGTTATGAAATTATGAAACAACTTGGTTATAGTGGAAAAGGATGTGGTGCTAGAGAACAAGGTATCTGCATCCCTATAGAGCCTAACATGCAAGAAACAACTAGTCGTCTTCGTTATTTTCCTTTTGAAAGAAAAATAAAATAAAAAATCCTTCACTCAATATCAACACTCTTACAAAATATTCTCCCAAACCAACTTTAACTCTGGTGCAACCTGAACTAATAGATACATGTGGGAATATTTCATTATATATGCATCAATTTAATACTTTGTTTACTCATTATAATCAGTAACATTAGTTTCTACTCCTTGCTATGTAATAGTTCTAGGATCATATCATGCTCACTATTGCATGTTTTACATTAATTGCAAATCATTCCCTTTTTTCAAGGAGTGGCATAACAACATTCATCTTGGCTCATCCTTGTCCTACACTTAGTGGGGGAAAATGATTAGATAGCCTTGTCTTAGTTTTGGAATTTGATGTTGTCCCTTTGGCTAGTTTCTTGCATTCTACATATACTAAATGAATTTGGATTTGGAAGACATGCCTTAAGTTGTATTGCATGTGATGTATTGTGTTATCCTTAGTATTGCATTTTGGGGTAGGCTCTCTCTTTCATGATGCAGTTTCATTTCAGAAACATATAACTTGGCATAGGGATTTTTGAGTAAGCTCCCATATCATATGATTGAACATTGGATACTTTAAAGCAATTTCTCACAACAATGGTGTTAGAAACTACTTTAAAGTGGGGGCATACATCGCTAATATCTTTTGAATTTTTTCATGTTTCATGGTGCAATTTTATTTTTTCTTGTGATTCATCCTTTTTCGGTGATGTCATTGTGTTTGATTTCCTCCAAGAGTGTGATATTTCTTAGTGCACAAATTTCCTCTTAGTGGAACTTATGAAACACACTACATTCCCTAAGTTGTGAAACTTTTACTCTTGACTTGTCCTTTCTTGAAGACATTAGGCATCATGATCCTTAAGAAGAAGACCTTACACAAATGAAGTAAGATCCCTTTGAAAAAAAACCTATATATTTAATGTTCATAAGTGTTTATCATAATACAAATTTCTAACCTTGTGAAGCTCAAACCCTAAATTCAAGGCCACCTAGCATTACAAGCCTTGATTTCTTGTGGAGCCTTGCCTTGTGGTGCCTTATTGAAGTTATTAAAGGGATAGCTTTGGTATGGTTAGTACGATGTGAGAGAACACAAAGGCATGAATTTCTCATTATACGGTGAGAGCATGTTGAGTTGGCATGACTTTTTCACCAAGCCACTTTATTGGAAGACTCACCTAGTGGACAACCTAGGGTTTTACTACCTCAAAATGAGAACAAACCAATATCTTAGATATGTTCCACATCATGTTGGACAATCTAGGATTGATATTCTTGGTCTTTGATGTTGTATGATTTTGTATCTTTGTCATTTTTGCATACATAAGTGTCTTAAATGTCTACATTAGTGTGAGTTTGACATGGGGCCATACTCTCACTAAAGTGGGGGAAAAATGTAGTAATAGAAAAAGTATCCCTTTTTCACTTAATTTGGGAATAGTTAATATTAAAATGAGCCGAATGTTGCCTTAATTTAGTGTTTTAATATGTCTCTCATATTCACATTAAGTTTGAGCCCCTTTTAAACTAAATGGAATTAATTGTGCCTTATTTAGGGTGTTGTAAAGTGTATCTTTACACTTTCACACTAATTTAGGGCTTTATTAATTAATTGAGGTTAATCTTCCTTAATTGGCCCCTTTAATTCAAATCCAAGACTAATTAATTGCAAATTTTGAGAGATAAAACCTAACATTCACAAATGCCATTAAAAAACACTTAATTTTGGAAGGTGTGTGTCCTAAGTAGGTGACCTAGGACCCATTCACCACATGGTGAATGGGTCCTCACTTAGTCCTAGGAACCTATTTTTACATAAAATTTCACCTTGTCCGATGTGTGTCCTAGGTAAGTGGCCTAGGACCCATTCACCACATGGAAAATGGGTCTTTACTTAGAATTAGGACCCCTCTTTGAAATATGTTTTTGGTAGTATTTTAATTATTTGAAATCCATAATTCAATGTCGGCTTGTGATATTTGAATTTTAAGAAATAATCTTAAGTTATGTATAAATACAAGGCTATTTCACTTATTTCACCTAACAATTTTTATTCAAGCATGACAAGAGCATTGATAGAGCGTTCAAGAGATTTATCAAGGAATTTGAGGGAATATTTGACGAAGATTATTGCAGCAATTAAGATTCCATTTTTCATATCAAAGATGTATTACATAATGCATGTTGTTTGAGCTAATGTGGTGATGTATCATTCAAGATCTAATAAAGCATTCAAGGTATTATTTCACATCAAGTTTCATGATCAATATCTAGATTCTTTGAGGCAACTTCATGCTAGATTATAGATTTATCCAAGGTTCACATAGGGATTGGTGAGTTGTGACATTGCATTTGTTCATTCATCATTCTTTCATGCATTTATTCATTTCAAGGTTTAATTACCAAAACGAGGTTAGACCAAGGGAAACTCCTATTCCATAACAAACAACATTTTTCCCTCTTTGATGTGTGATTCTAGGTTTTAGGTTGAAGCTCATTTCAAGAGAAAAATTGAATAATTTTACAAAGTTGTCAAAGTTGTAAGAAAAGTTGTCAAATCACATAAACTAAGCTATAGGTTTTATTTTTGACTTTCTAAAAATGACCATCTAGAATATGTGAGTGTAGAAATGTTAGGAGAACAAAACCCAGAAACAAATTTTCAAGAGCCCTAGCCAGGATCCATTTTCCATAGGGTGAATGAGTCCTCAGTGAGGACTAAAAAGGATCTTTTGGTGAAAGGTACACAACATTTGAACCTTTCTAGATATCCCTTTTTATTGTTGTATCAGTGAGATTTAATTTGTGTTGCTCATTTACACATTATAGCACACATTTTGAATGAAATTAGAAGAATAGGTGTATCACATAGTTTCATTTTGGCAACACACCCATTTTTCTATGTTTCAAAACCTAAACATGGAATCTCTTCTTTATCCTTCATAGAAACACCCACATTGGCACACTCTTCCTCTTCTCCTCTAGCGGTTCCCATATTGGTGTGCACAACAAAACCCTTAATGTCACACTCAATTCCTTCATTCAAGTTTTCTTTTGCAACCTTTAGTTTTTGTACCTTAACCCCTTTCTCTAGTGTATGTGTAAGATCATGATGAGCCAAAAAGTGGTGATATTATGGGTATGTGGCTAATGATTTTTTTTTTACCCAAAATTGATGAAATGAAAAGGGTTTTTAAAGAAGATTCTTAGCTTTCCACCAATATAAATTATGCTTTACTTTGTATTTAATAAATAATTATTATTCATTTTCTATTTGAATTATGACTAAAGTCCTAATGGATAGGTTGATTGAAAAACATCTATAGCTTTCAAATGGTATCACATTTTTTGAATCTAAAACATGTGTCACATTCTATGCTTTCATACTATAGGATTAAAAAAAAAATGAATTTCATGAAGTTTTGACCAAGTTAAGGTGGTCAGACATATGAGTTTTTGTATTTTTTAAAAGTTATAATACAAAAATTATAATTAATTATTACTTGGGAAAAAATTACAAAAAAATATGCATCACATCGGGACATGAGTCCTCTACTTATATATAAAATATTATAAAAAAAATATTAACATTTTATTGTGGTTAGGGTGGTCAGATAGACACCTACTTCTTATTTTTTTCTAGAAATTTAAGTACTACTACATTGAAATTTAAATTTTCACCAAATAGATTTAAAAATAAAAATTAAACCTAGTAGTTTAGAAACTACATTCAATTTTTTACAAATTCCATTCTTACATTTTTTTGAAATAATATATATAACTTATTCAAATTTTTATGTCAAGTTGTCTAACTCTAATTTTTTTGAATTTTCATACCCACTTAAGGGCTTGTTTTTTCCATGATGATCCTACACATACCCTCTACCTCTTCCATTCTTTTACGGTACCTTTCATGTATTTCTTAAATATGTTTCATCATCCTTTCTTCTACATTTATTTCCATCCCTAACATAATTATTTAAAGTATCTCTCTGTTTATTTTATTCTCTCCTACTTTTGTATTATTCTTGGTCTAAACTTTCATTCTCTCTATATATATCTTGTATTTGAAAGAGAATTTTGAGTAGTTGCATCTTTTTAGGGATTTTTTAGGTCCCTCCCCCTTCCATTTTTCATCTCCTAATGGCCTACCCCCTCTCATAGAGGTGGCCCTTAAGGTTTGACAAAAAAAAATCTAATTTATTTTCCTTTTTAAAGCTTATACATTTTTTACTATTCTCTCTAGCTCTTGGCAACGAAACCAATGTTGGCAAGAAGAATGGGGAAGTACAATCTAGAGATTTACACCCTAGTACTTCTTATTTATTCTATTTATACCCCAAAGGATATAGTAAGAGAAACAATGATTTTTGGTAGGATTATAGAAGGAATAGTGAACACATCATATCAACAACAAAAGAAACATGCATACATTCAGTGCACATATATAATCCTTATAACTCCTTTATATTATATCAAAATCCTATATAAGAGTAGGTATTAGTCTCTGCTTCACAATATTGTTGAATGTACAAGACAACTGAGAGGGAGGATGAATTAGTTGTACCTTAAAAACTTCAAAACTCTCATTAAAATTCAGATCATATTCATTCATTAAACCCTTAAATTTGTTATGATGAATTAGCATGAAAAGTAAATAAAA
>VDFB02049217.1:10552819-10580223 GCA_007258455.2 Sequoia sempervirens | reverse complement strand
GAGAGTTGGAGAGTAAGAGATAGTGTGGGAGAGGGTGAGAGAAAGTGGGAGAGAGTGGGAGATAGTCAGAGAGAGGGTGGGAGAGAGTGTGAGAGAGTGGGAGAGAGTTGGAGAGTGGGAGAGAGTGGGAGAGAGTGTGAAAGAGTGTGGGAAAGGGTGTGAGAGAGTGGGAGAGAGGGTGGGAGAGAGTGAGTGATTGAGAGAGAGGGAGAGAGGAGTGAGTGAATGAGAAAGAGAGAGTGAGTGAGTGAGAGAGGAGTGAGTTAGTGAGAGAGAGGGAGTTGAGAGAGGGAGAGGGTGTAGGGGTTAAGAGATGAGTGAGACACTTGACAGAGATAGAGGGTATAAGGGTTAAAGGTAGAGGGTAGAGGGGAGAGAGATAGAATTAGGGTATAAGGGTAGAGGGAAGAGAGATAGAATCAGGGTATATAGGGTATAGGCAAAGAGAGAAAATAAATCTATTAAAAAACCAACTTTCACATAACGCGAGCACATTTTGAAGAAGTAGAGATATGGCCATTTTAGGAATAAATAATGCACTCGTGTTATAACGCGAGTGTGTTATAACACGAGCATATTTTATGTTGCACTAAAAATGGTAAAAAGCTCAATATACCCATGATATCAAGGACCACATTCTGCATATTGTCCTGGTTTTGCATGTGCTCTGATAAAAAGTAGCTTTTTGATGATGTTGTGAAGTGTGCATGCATGTTTTTACAATTCCACCACCTTTTTCACGATCTTTCTACCACCTTTGCATGAAATAGAAGAGTTTTCATGTTAAAAGACATATTATCAATTAAAGTTTGAATTCCATTGAAAATTGATATACAATTGAAGTCTGGAGGGGAACAAGCTTTTGAAAAAGTCTAATTGTTGAGGATTTTGAAGAAAGAAGAAGCTAAGGCTACATAGTTGGGTTGAACTCTTCTATTTGAAACTCTAGTTTTTTAGGTATGTGAAGTATTTACATATTTTCTTTTATCGTATTATGGCTTCCCTTCATTTTTTTAATTTTTCATATTCCATGTTGATCATTTTTTGTTTGTCATCATAACCTTAGGTTTTCAATGCACATTTTAAATTACACAATTCTATACACTTGCCAATTACATTTTTAAACCACATCTCTTTGAGGCATTTTGTTATTTAACAATTGACTTACCTTGTGTATGCTTCCACATTTTGTATACACATATATATGACATATATTTTAAGTAAAATAAAACATCTTTTATTAATCCTTTATTATGAAAGTTCATACCACTCTCTGAAGCTTTCATTGAGGTTTTTTTTCAAACAATTATACCAAGTAGCTCATTGCCTTTTGTATGCTACCAAATTTTCCATTCATCTCTTTAAAAAAATGGAATATACTCCTCCCACATTGACAGATCTTAGAAAATATTTTGGTTTTCATCTCTATTTCTAAATTTACCTCATCACTAAACCTACCTCATCACTTTTATTTGTGATATATTTTAAATGTTTCCTTGATTAGTCTACCTACAAGGGATTCTAACCCTTCTCTCCATTGTTAGAAGACTCTTTATTGAAAGATAAGTTAGCAACATGGGGAAAGGTGCATCCTATCTTGCAATCATGGCTCAAAATGGAAGCATGGAGAAATCATTTGAATTGTGATGCAACTATGGGAGGTCCTACAACAAAATTGAACACAAAAAATCAACCAACAAAAAAAATTCACAAGTCATCAGTAAAGCTACCTCATCACCTATGTTGTCTATTTATGAAGCCTTTAATGACATATATTTCATTTATTTTAATGGATACATTTTTTAGGAATTAATATTCATCTCATTACCATGCTACAGTAAAATTATCTGCCATACCAAAGAAACAAACAAGGAAGAAACTAATAGATGAAGAGCTCCAAAAATTCAAAGAAAAGGAGAGAATGGTTGAGGGCATTTCATGAAAAGAAGAACTTGGAAATGATTGACAAAAACAAGCCAATTTGAAGAGGAACCTCAACTGTAAAAAAAGAGAACAAAAATTGGTAGCACAAAGGGAATAAATGTGAAAGTGTCGTGCTAGGATAGATGCAGATACCATAGTTGGAGGCACACCCTTTACCACAAGTGAATACAAAGAGACACCATTAAGCACAAGCGAATATGGAGGGACACCATCTACCACAATTGAATAAGGTTGGACACCATCCACCACATCTTAAGTTGAGAGTACATCATCACTCAGATTTGACAAAGAAGGTATGCCATCATCCCCATGTGAACCTCAAGATATGTCTTCTACTCCACCCTCGATCGAAGGTACGCAATCTAGCCCATCTCAATTAAATATTGATGAAATTGCTAATGTTGAGATGTATGTACATAGGAGAACACCACCTAGAATTTTGTGTAGAAATCCAAAGTATTTGATTACTATTGATGAGGATATTTTGTAGCACATGGAAGGTAAAATTTTGACATGCTCTTGTAGAAGATATGTTAATAAGATTTTTTTTGAAAGGCTAATTGAGACTGCAAGATGTCAACTATTTGTGTGGGGTTTAAAGTATAGAAACATCATGAAGACTCTTGGGTTGAGAACATCAAATGCATCAAGTGAAAACACTATTATGAAGAATCTAATGGATGCTTATGAGAGTGTTGGTAAGACCTCACATTCAAAGGATAGTTATGTCACCTGATGTGTCATTACATTGACTCTGGTAAGCTATCAAGCAAAGAGAGTTCGTCTCATTAAAGGACAAGTGAACAAATGAGAATTAGTAAAAAAAAAATATCAAAATTCGTTCGAAGGCAACAAAGAATTGAGGGCACCAATTCAAATGAATTATGAGAATTCTCTAGGAGACTACCACAAAAAAGATAAAAAAGTTGTTGAAGCTCTGAGAACAATAACTGAAGAGTATTGGAAGAATAATAGGAGGCCATCTTTGAATCAAAGGGATGTCGTAAGAAGGAAAATCGGTAGTCGGAACTGTGAACCACATCCAAACCATTTTTTGGATACAACTCAAACCCAAATTTTTCTTAAATTTCAAAATGATTATCCTCAAATTAGTATTTCTCAAATACTTTTTGACATTCTTATACCTTTTTATGTCAAGATAAATCACACATGCACTACTTGTTGTTGTAAATTACATATTGAATTCTCTAACCATTATGATGTTTATCATTATATATGATTAGATTTGCATACTAACGATGTTTTGCAAGATTGTGGCATAGAAGCCCCACTAAAATCTTTAGGAGAGTTCTTATCAAAAAATTTATGTGAAATAGAGGATAGCCAAATATTCTAAAGGACAACATGCTTGGATGGTTCATGCGAGCATTGCGGTGGCTTGCAATGAATGTTAGTATGTCAACATATGGAAAGCACAAATGAGGTGGGACAAAAACTAGTATATTTTGGGAAGTATAAAACAGTGGCATACGTTACAAAAGATGGGTCTCAAGTAGAAAGGTCTGATTTGGTTATTCAAAAGATTCTAGTGTATCATTTTATGTCCATGTTTTGTGACAATATAGTGTTGGAAATAATGTTCCTCAATCTCACAGGCTGAAACCTCTTGTGAGCAATTTCAGTGAGACTGTTGAGATGTCTGGCTAATCTACTAGTTGATCCTGACTATTGCTATGACTTCTGGAATGTCTTGGCGATCAGCATAATCAGCAACCTTCGACATACCCTTGGATAGTCGAGATGATGTATGTGTGATGGTAGAAAGTCTAACCAATATCGACGTGACCTTTCGTCTGTTTGGCCAATGGAACTATCGGTATAACTTGCTTCTATTAGAATGTGTCCTGGTGATGGGAGATGTCTAACCGACAGGATAAGTCTTATGGGGTCGTCGGTGTGACTTGGTGCATTCGATGTAACCCTTTGCCAAGTGAAGACCTCTAGCCGATGGGTTGGTGTCTATCAGATGTTGGGGAGACTCATGGCAACTGGGTCATCAGAGTAACACAAAGGGTTCGGTAAGAAATCTTGGCAAAGGCTAGCTCTCTCGCCGATGGTTGTGAGACTTCAGTGTAACACATGTGTTTCGTTATGTAGTCTTACTAATGTGGAAATCTTACTGATGGGTGCATTGGACATTGATATGACTCCTAAGCTCAATATGATGTTTCATCGACAGTGGTAAGTCTGGCCAACAAAGCTACATGTGATCAGATGTTTTCAGTGAGACTCCTAGTTAATGGAGTCATCAAAGAAACAAAAGGGTTTCGGTATGAAGTCTTAGCGAACGTGGATGTCTGCTTGATAGAAGATTTCAGAGTAACGTCTCAGCGATAGCCTAAGTCTTGTTGACTATTGTTTGGTTATCGGTATGATCTCTCAGTGAAGGACAATAGTCTTGCCAACTAATGAACACTTCAGAATACCTTGTGAACTTCGGTGTGATGTCTTGTCGAAAGACGATTGTCTCACCAAATGGAAGACTCATGTCTATGAGACTTTGGAGCTTTGGTATGATGTTTCATTGATAGCGATAAGTCTTGGCGATAGCAATACAAGTGATGTTCTTTAGTATGAGGTCTTGGCAAAAAGGCGAAGTCTTAGAGAACTTTCTGAACTCGGTGTAATGTCTTGCCGATAGTGAAGACTCTTGGTGATAATGACGATCTAGTCTTGTGGCATCAGGGAGACACAAAGCATGTTGTGAACGAATGTATATGTATGCATTGGACATTCTAATGGAGGAAAAGCTAGTAAAAACAAGAATACTGAGTGAACAAAGAGAGAGCCGAGAGGCTGGCTGAAAGGCTGAGGCCATGAGGCTAAAACAGAGGAGGAGAGAAGCAAGGTTCTACTAGAATCTATTCTGATCATGGATCTTGATTGATCTCTCTCATGTTGATCTGCACTATATAGTATGTGAGGGTATTGTAATAGTACGAAGGTTGTATAGTTTGATGATTTGATTAGTTGCTATGAGTTGTATCTAGAATGAACAAGATGTAGTCTCTAAAAAGGCTTTGAGCCTTGAATGTATTGTAACCTTCTATTGCTGGATAATACAATGGTTCAAACTTTGGAGAGTGGGGTGTTTTACTCGAAAGGGTTTTCCCCATGTAAAATATTTGTGTCGTGTTTTCTATCTTATCTTTCATCTATATTGATTTTGTTTAAAGAATTTGTTATTGCTTGTTGTTGAATTTACATGTGCTTCTCTCAAAAGGATTAATGTGGGAAATAAACTGTGTTTGTTTCCACTTTAGGACATAGTAGTATGTGTCTTTGAGGCAACCTAATCAAAATTAAAGTTACCGAAGGCACTACTATTCTTGGAGGTTTCTCTGAGACACCCCCATTTACCTTACAAGTGGTATTAGAGCCTTCTTCTAGTTGTTGGTTCTGGGTATTTCTCTTGTGAAGATTTTTCAATTTGTTAGGCTGGAGGAAATCTGGAGGAATCATCTATTGTATTTATCCTTTAGTGAGTGGAAGTCTTGTGATATTCTAAGACAACATGCAGCTTGAAGGATGGTGAAGATGGAAAAGGGAGTTGATCATGTTATTTCATTGTAATCTGTGTCTCCTGGTTGGTAGCGGTATAACCTTGGAGTATGAGGTGGATTTTCTTACTCTGTGGTTGTGTAGCAGTAAAGCTTTCATATTAGGTGTCTGTATGATAGGATCTTGGGTGACATGGAGAAGCCTAGGTTGTTTCTCAGCCATGGAAGAGAGTGCTTATGCTAGGTGGTGTTTCTTGGAGTTGGAAGGCATAGTTTCCTGTTAACCTTGAATAAATAAAGGCTATGGAGTTAATCATTAGATGATTTGGAAGCTTCTGAAATAGCCTTTCTCTCTTTCTCGGATGCATGTACATGTTGGTGGTTTAGATTTGGCCTAAAAGGCACCTGGATTTTCTTGAATTGCTATTTTCTTTTTAAGGATGTTTTGTACTTGCATGGCTCTATGGTTTTGCAGGTTTTACACGGTTAAGCAAAACTTGTGGTATTGCAGAATTGTTGTTAAGCTATTTTCTAGGCACTATCTTTTTAGGGTGTTGCTGGATGAAATAGTTGCAGTTCTGCATGCATGCTTGGTGCATGGTTTGAGGAGGTATGACTTCTTCTCTGCATGGGAGTGTTGGTAAGTGTTTTTTCACTCAACATTCTTGTGGTGGTGCTTGTGGGTTCCTTGATTATGGTGCTTGTTGTGGAAATGATTGGAAAATCAGATTTGGCATGATCTGGTGTTTGATTCATGTTGCCTACATGGTTATTCTCTTTGATATCTTAGTATTGCAGTTTTCAATGCGATAACGGGTTTGCATGTTCAATGTTTTTGATCTACGAGTTATGCGGTTGGTGGATTAGCTACCCATTGGCTATAGTGAGATAACTTGGATGTGGACTTTCTTTATCCACAAGATTGATTCATTGTTGGTGTAGACTTGTTAGCTGCCCTTGTCTGTGGTCACTTGTGCATTGGTATGATTGTTTGAGATGAGAGGATGGATACTATTGAGTACCTGAATAGTCAGTTATGGAAACCTGTAGTAGGTGGTCATGATGCTTGGAGAGCTTGAGTGTCACATTTCAGTGGGAGCTTTAGCAATGATTGTGGGTTCATCACATGGTGGTGAATGGTCTTCTTTAGTGTTGCAAATGTTTCTTGGGAGAGCTCTTAGATCCTATTGCTACAGAAGGGTTCTTTCGCATTTGCATGGACATTATTTGAAGATGTGCAACATCTTGGATCCTTGGAGGACACTTGGAGTCTTTGGCTGAGGTGTTGGTGGTGCTTGACAGGTGATGGTTTTGAGTCTATTTGCTTTATGTCATGGTATACTCTTGATTGTGCACTAGAGTTTTGGCATTATGCATTGTACTTGAGACAATGGTGAAGTCACTTGAAGCATGACATCTCCTAAGGGGATGTGTAGATCATGGTGTCATGATAAGTTCCTGATTTAGATGATTGGAGCTTTGAAAATGGTTTGAAAGTTTGAGAAGCCTACACCTTGGTTGAATGTGAGTTCAATAGAGATCGATGAGGAGATTGCTCTTGGATTATTCATGATGGCTTGCATATCTTGAGGGAGTATTCTCATTCCCATTCTTGGTCTGCTCAGTAGTTTATCTAAAAGGTATTTGGCCCATTATATTTTTTAAATGTGTTTTATGTTCACTTTCATGATATGGATCTTGAATTGTTGTTTAATGGTTCTGGAGGATTCATAAGTGGAAGTTGTACATCTTGTTTTTTATCTCTTTGTTACTAATGAGAATTGGTAGGAGATGATGTATGGGCTGATTTCCTAAAATGGGGAATGAAGTAGCTTGATCTTCTTTGAGATGCTTACATCCATGTTGTTTTTTAAATTGATTTGATCTTGGTGATTAAACAGATGGATGTTATTAAGGATTTTCTTTTGGGATGTGAAGAAGATCATTCTTGACACAGCTGGCTATTAGAAGTGTATGTAGGAGGATATTCTATAGGAAGATGATGTGCAAATTTTCTCTCTGTGGTCGTGAAGGTTTGTGGTGAGAGAAAATGTTTCTTGTAGCAGTTTGTTGCAGGTTGTGCATATCATTGTGGATTTTTCCTTGGTACTACATGGTTACATTTTCTATGTGTTGTTATTGGTAGACTTGCGATGCCTTTGATCTTTTAGATCTAGATTACTCAAGTAGTGTGAGTTCATGTATGTGTCTTGTCTTCTTTGACTAGTTGGCACTTGGAGCTTGTATTTGCTGTTAATAATTTGGTTATGCTTTGGCATAAGTTTACTAATGTTGATACCTATAAGGTATGTGAGATTGAATGGAATAACACAAGTTGTGGGTGCTATTTTTAGTCGCATGGGTTTATCAGTTAGATGGAAGCAGTCATTCTTATTGTTGTTCTAGCTAATGTTTTATGTCTTGTATCTAGATAATGACTTCATGGTTTTGTTTTGTTTGAGGCTTTGAAGTTGATATTGCTTCTGTATAGTGTCTGAGCACAGTGAAGTGGTAGTAGTATCTCGTTGATGATATCACTGGGATCTTTTTCTTGTGTTCATTGGAATGGTGCTTATTCACCTTGGATTGTATCTTTCTTCCACAAGTGGCATGTTGCAAGATTACAAGGATTGTTTCCTAAATGGTGGACATCTTGGATGTTGGAGCATAATTCTTGATAGAGCATGAGAGAATGTTTGAGGTCTAGGTGGTTTCGTGGAAGGCTGTGATTAGTTACTTTTTTGGATAGTGAGTTGCAGTTGGATGCCTGGTCTTTGTTGCAGATTGTCTGGTGGATTGTTATCTATGGAATCATGTTGATTGGGTCTCTTGAGTATTGTAGGGTTTGAACTGGTAGAGCTAGTGTGATCTTAGTTCCTGGTTGCTTTAGAGGTGCCAATGTGATCTTCGTCAAGTGGGAGATTGTTGGAAATCATGTGCCTCAATCTCACAGGCTGAAACCTCTTGTGAGCAATTTTAGTGAGACTGTTGAGATGTCTGGCTGATCTAATAGTTGATCTTGACTATCGCTGTAACTTCTGGAATGTCTTGGTGATCAGCATAATCAGCAACCTTCAACATACCCTTGGACAGTCGGGATGATGTCTCAGCGATGATACAAAGTCTAGCTGATATCGGCGTGACCTTTGGTCTGTTTGGCCAATGGAACTATCAGTATAATTTGCTTCTATCAGAATGTGTCCAGGAAATGGGAGATGTCTAGCCAATAGGATAAGTCTTATGGGGTCATCTATGTGACTTGGTGCATTCGCTATAACCCTTTTCCAAGTGAAGACCTCTGGCCAATGGGTTGGTGTCTATCAGATGTCAGGGAGACTCATGGTGACTAGGTCATTGGAGTAACACAAAGGATTTAGTAAGAATTGTTGCCAAAGGCTAGCTCTCTCACCAATGGTTGTGAGACTTTGGTGTAACACATGTGTTTCGCTATGTAGTCTTATCGAATGTGGAAGTCTTGCCGACGAGTGCATTGGACATTGATATGACTCTTGAGCTTGGTATGATGTTTCATCGACAATGGTAAGTCTGGTTGACAAAGCTACATGTGATTGGGTGTTTTCGGTGAGACTCCTAGTGAATGGAGTCATCAGAGAAACACAAGGGCTTCGGTATGAAGTCTTAGCGAATGTGGATGTCTTCCCAACAGAAGACTTCAAAGTAATGTCTCAGCAATATCCTAAGTCTTGTTGACTGTTGTTTGGTATTCGGTATAACATAAAGGCTCGGTATGATCTCTCAGCGAAGGATGATAGTATTGCTGACTGATGAAGTCTTCGGAATACCTTGTGAACTTTGATGTGATGTCTTGGCAAAAGATGATTGTCTCACTGAATGGAATACTCACATCTATGAGACTTTCGAGCTTTGGTATGATGTTTCACCGATAGCGATAAGTCTTGGCGATAGTGATACAAGTGATGTTTATTGGTATGAGGTCTTGGCGATAAGGAAAAGTCTTAGTGATAGCTTTCTAAATTTGGTGTAACGTCTTATCAATAGTGAAGACTCTTGGCGATAATGACTGTCTGGTCTTGAGGCATAAGGGAGACACGGTTAATGTCTCACTGACATGCGACATAAGTTGATCATTGTTGACTGAGTGAAGGCTGTCCTACGTGGTGCAACTTGGACCAATTAGAGAGAGCAGAATGTGAACTGTTTGCTGAACTATTTTTGTGTGGAAGGGAAAAATCTACATGAGGAAATGGAAACATCTATGATGATAATGATGCTGAGCTGGAGATTGTTGTCTGAAAGTTGAAAATGAATGGTTTCACAGAGCATGTTGAGAATGAATGTATATGTATGCATTGAACATTCTAATGGAGGAAGAGCTAGTAAAAACAAGAAGACCGAGTGAACAGAGAGAAAGCCGAGAGGCTGGCTGAAAGGTTGAGGCCATGAGGCCAAAACAAAGGAGGAGAGAAGCAGGGTTCTATTGGAATCTCTTTTGATCATGGATCTTGATTGATCTCTCTCATGTTGATCTGCATTGTATACTGTGTGAAGGTATTGTAACAATGTGAAGGTTGTATGGTCTGGTGATTTGATCAGTTGCTACTAGTTATATCCAGAATGAATAAGATGTAATATTTGAAAAGGCTTTGAGCCTAGATTGTATTGTAACCTTCTGTTGTTGAATAATATAATGGGTCAAACTTTGGAGAGTGGGGTTTTTTACCCGAAAGGGTTTTCCCAACGTAAAAGCTTTGTGTTCTATTTTATGTCTTATCTTTCATCTGTATTGATTATGTTTAAAGAATCTATTATTGCTTTCTATTATTTACATGTGCTTCTCTCAGAAGGATTAATGTGGGAAATAAACTGTGTCTGTTTCTACTTTAGGACATAGTAGTATGTGTCTTTGAGGCAACCTAATCAATATTAAAGTTACCGAAGGCACTATTGTTCTTGGAGGTTTCTCTAAGACACCCCCATTTCCCTTACATATAGTGTATGAGTATGCAAGGCATAGCCATAGAGCTTGATGGTTGGACACACATTTCAAGCTATGCAAGAACACCTTTCCAGTTGGCAGCATAGTATTAGTGGTTGACTTTGCAGAGAACTAAACTCTACAACCACGTGAGGTGCAGTCACAATATTACAACTCCACACATGTTTCGGTATTTGTGCACATAGCATTCATTCATGCAACTGATAGTATAGAGGACCAAAGGAAGGTATTGAGGGAGTATCACTTTTATATTAGTGATGATCGCACACATTTTCCAAAGTTCATGCAAGGTTGCTTCTAGATGTTCTACAGTGATTTGGCTTAGAGGGACATAGCATACAACCGGCATATAATATGGCTAGATAATTGTGCAACCCAATTCAAGAACACACACATGTTCTACTAGTTGTGCAGGATGCATCTCACTACAGGTGTCCAACATATGTGGAACTGTTGTGAGGATGGGAATGGAAAGGGGGAGCATGATGGTGCAAGAGCATGCATGAGAAGAGCATTAGCATGAGAAGAGTCAAATTATAAAGACAATGTAAAGTTGATAGATGCAAGATCAATCATTGAGTGGTGTAATGCTTTGATGGGTCTAGGTAATGAAGGTATGTCTTCAGTTCATATATTTTCTTGGTTGATGGATGATACTAACATTGCACCATATGATGATTGTTGTACACTAACAAGATCGAGTGAGCTACACTCTTTCCTTAGCTCAAATGTAGGTTCACGGAGTATTGTTACATGTAAGATGACATGATTTTGTTCATATGTAAAATTCAAGCATGGAATGATTGTGAGATAGGGGAGTGAGTTGACAAATGGTTGAAAAGTTATCTTAGCCCACTTCACATGTATTGCCCTCTTACCAGATTGGAACTAACACAACTGGAATCATTAGTCAATTTTGACCACGTATTAGATCTAGTTCAACCAGGTAATATATCTACTTGCTTAGTTTTTGAAATTCCATATTATTATCTAAATTTGTATTGTATTCATAATGTTGACTAATTTCAAGTGATTTTCTACACCTATCAATGCAGGGCATGTTTATACAATTATTGTAGATGAATACAATGAATAGGGAACAAAATGTTACTTGTTTCATTGTATTGAGGCCAAAAATAAATTGGAAGCCCTGGTTATAGATGGAGAAAAAATTGAATACTGTACAGACTCAATTATTGTTACAAGAATGTGGCTTAGAAGGTGCCCACATAAGAGTGTTAAACAATGGTTTTTTTAGGACTTTGACATGCATCATAAGATTCTTCAATACTTAAACCTTGTTGTGGAATCCAATGTTTGTTTGAACAAATATGGGGTTAGACCTTTGAACAAGACCTTGTGGAAGGTCTGTGAGTCTGACCATGAGGTAATACTTGACACAATAAAGAGTAGAGTAGACCCAGATGGTTCATTGGATTAATTTGTAAGTATATGCACAATGGTTCTTATTAATTTGTACTTGTATGCATGTTAATTTGTTTAATGCCAATGCTATCATCTTATTTTACTTTTCATATCTGTAAGTAACCTGTTAAACATTGATTGGTGTCCCCATATAGAAAATATAGATTTATGAGCCATCCAAGAGAATATTAGCTAGAAAAACAATGCAGATTTATTTGTGTATCTATAAGTAACCTTATCATGAGAACCTATGATGTAGACATTATAAGAGCATCTCAAATTTCAAGATATTCTATTCATGAGAGGTGTTCTGTGTAATAGGTATCTTGGAACTCACACTGAAGGTGTATGACTAGGAGTGACTAAGTTGAGAGACTGCCATGCCTATCTAAAAGTGCCTTCCATCTATTTTCATTTCATTTTCATTTTGGATGTTGTTTCTTTTTCTTCTTTTACTTTGCATATCTATAACTAAACTACTAAAAATTGATTGGTCTCTCCTTGCAGAAAATGTTGATTTATGAGTCATCGAAAATAATCTCTACCAAAAAAGCAATGAAAGATCTTGATTTTGATGATCTTGACAAATCTCAATTCTGATTTCAAGCCATTCTAAAAGTGTATGTGAAGCTTTGCGAGGGAATCTCAAGTTACTCATTTGAAGTTAACCTCATAATGAGAACCTGTGATGTAGACATTATAAGAGAATCTCGAATGTATGAGTGACATTGTAAAATATCCGTGAGAACAAAGTACCTAAGGAATTGTAATGAGATTTACTTGTAATGAGATTTACTGAAATATTGAAATTTGGTGTAGGGTACCAAGGTTATTTAGCAAATTTGGTTCATGGAAGTCTTAAGTTAGTTTTTAGTTTTAAGTTTTGTCAATTGAATAAGGTCATATTAGACCAATTGAATTATAATATAGTAAGTCATGTTAGTTACAAAAACAACAATTAGGCATGATTAGAAAGATATAGAATCTTTTGTAAAATTTATTTAAAGCCTCTTGAAGGCTCAAACACAATGTAATTTTACTGATAGAAGAAATTCAAAATTGAAAACAATGTTTTCTCAATATTTTGTTGAGTTTTCTAGACTTTCTTTCCCTTGTACAAACCCATACAAGTCCTTCTTGCTCTGAAACCTTTTGCATTGTGTGGTAGTGTGAAGTAGCTTTAGTTTGCATCATTTTGGAGGTTCTAAGACAAAATATTGAGTGAGTTCTCTTCAGTACTCTGTTGCTCCCTTGATTTAACACTGTTTGCTTATTGAGGGTCTTCTAAAATGTGGATTTGACCCATTCCACTTTATGTTTCCACTATTTCTTATGGAATGGGTAATGTGAAAAGTGTAATCTAACTGTGCAAGGGATTTGGAAGGCTGAGAGGTTGTTTGGTCAGTTTTGAGTGATGCCCTGGGGCAGGGCAGAGCAAAATACATATGAAAATGGAGGTTTTATGAATGGTTTTAGTGAAATATTGATGGATTTGGCTTGGTAATGGC
The DNA here is from genome assembly GCA_007258455.2 of Sequoia sempervirens. Lineage (NCBI taxonomy): Eukaryota > Viridiplantae > Streptophyta > Pinopsida > Cupressales > Cupressaceae > Sequoia > Sequoia sempervirens. The sequence goes on along the minus strand of VDFB02049217.1, from coordinate 10,566,847 downwards.
ATAGAATGTCTATGCAGACCTAAATAGGTGTGTTGGAAACAATTTCAAAGTTTGGAAAGCCTGGTTTATGGTAGATTTAGTAAAACCCTAGTTTTATGCATGAAAAGGGAGGGTTTGTTGGGACAACACCCTAGGAGCCTCGTGTTGGTGTAATTATTAGTGAATTTGATGTTTTGAGTCACAATTAGTGATTGTACAAGGGATTGTGTGATTACAAGAAGTTTAAAAGGTACTTTTTTTGGAAAAGTGGGATAATTCTAGTAGCCTTTTAGCAGGTCAATTTGTTGGTTCTCCATGATGGCACAAAGAAACTTATGGGGATGTTTTGTGAATCTTGTAATTGGACTGTGATAAGTGTCTAGTGATGATTTTTTGGCCTTTGTATGGCCTTAGTAGTAGGATAACTTCATTTTTTTAATATTGAAGGCTACAAGTCTTTTGAGAAACTAGGTGTTTTAGTGATCAAATATTGGGTTCATTGTTCAATAATTGATTAATTGATCTTGAAAAGAGTTCCTCCACCTTGAATTGCATCAATAAGCCCTCTAACATAAAAAACCCCAAAACCATCTTCTTTCACTAGTTAGGCAAGGGTTTATTGAAAACCCATACTCCAAACTTTCCCACAACCAATAAAATCCTGAAACACCTTCAAAAAGGTTTGAACAAGCTTAAAAGTTAAAGAGATATCACTTCCCCCAAATATTTCTTCAAACCCTAGCACTAAACAACCATTTTCCACTAAAAAATGTACCATTTGACATCTTGGGCATCACCTAAAAACCCTCTATTCACCTCCCTTATGCACAAAACTTTGTAGACATGTTTTATAACCCTAACTAAGCCTTTCCATTGAGCTATAGAAGCATATAGTGGGTGAAAGGCTTAATATGACATTTTAATGCACTCAAAACCCTTAAAACAGAGTATACAAACTGACCCTCAGTAATTAGCTTCTAAAATGCATAAAATCAGTTGAAATCCAACCAAACCAAAATTAAAATCGATTTAAGCCTACTGCCCACCGAATTCCACCAAAAAGAGAGCACAACCACCCTGTACAAAACTGTATAATTCAAGGAAACATTAGATCCGAAAGTGCAAGAGGCTAGCAATCTTTGATGGGGTATTACTCGGAAACCATGGTGCTTAAAAAATCTCTTTCTAAACCTATAAGATCATGTTGGTCCCCTCTACAATAACATCTTTCAATTTTTGTTATCTCAAAGTTTCTTTCTCATTGTATCCAATTTTCACTTGATGGAAAAAGTGTCAAATGCAAGCAGTGCAAAGTTGCAAAGTGATGCAACTTTTTTTTTTGAAACTCATGTGACCAAACAGACTATTTCAATGCACCCAAATTGATATTTTTACACTAGGAATGGTCCTCTTTTGTACCCAAATATGCGGAGTTGTTCTAAGCTACATTCAGCCAGATTAATTCCTTAAGGGTCCAAAGTGCAAAATGGCTGCAAACTTCAACATGCTATTATTCAAATACCATGATGCTTAAATTTTTTTCGTATAATCCTATGGGATTACATTGGGACCTCTACAATAATCTCTCTCAGTTTTTTCTATTTCAGAGGCATTTTTCTGTGGTGGTGAATTTTCACTTGGGGAAAAAGTTATCAAATGCAAGTAGTTAAAAGTTGCAAAGTGGTGCAAATTTTATTCTATAGCTCGTGTGACTGACTAGAATGTTCCAACATGTCTGAATAGGTATGTTTATGCTAGGCATGGTCCTCTTTTGCACCTAAACACGCGAAACTGCTCTGAGCTATGTTTGACTGAATTGATCCCTTAAAGGTCCAAAGTGTAAAATGACTAAAAAATTTAACATGTTGTTACTTGGATACCATGACACTTAGAAACTTCTCATCTAGTCCTATGGAATTTTTTTTTGCCCCTCTACAATAACGTCTCTTGGTTTATGCTCTCTTAGAAGCATTTTCCCGTGGTGGTGAATTTTCACTTGGGAAAAAAGTTGTCAAATGCAAGTAGTTGAAAGTTGCAAAGTGGTGCAACTTTCATTCTACAACTTATGTAACCAAACAAACTATTACAATATTTCTGAATAGGTATGTTTACATTGGGCATGGTCCTCTTTCGCACCCCAACACACAGAATCACTCTGAGCTACGTTCAACCAGATTGATCCCTTGAAGGTCCAAAGTGCAAAATGATTGCAAACTTCAACATGTTGTTACTCAAATACCGTGATACTTAGAAACTTCTCATCTGATCCTATGGGATCACATTGGACCCCTCTAATATAACCTCTTTCGATATTTTCTATTTCAAAGGAATTTTTCCATGTTGTCGAACTTTCCTTGGAGAAAAAGTTGCAAAGTGGTGCAACTTCATTCCACAATTCATGTGACCAAATGGATTGTTCCAATGTGTTTGAATAGGTATGTTTACACTAGTCATGGTCCTCTTTTTCACCCAAACACATAGAATCACTCAAAGCTACGTTCAACTAGATCGATTCCTTAAGGGTCCAAAGTGCAAAATGGTTACAAACTTCAGCATGTTGTTACTCAGATATCCTGATACTTAGAAAATTCTCGTCTAATCCTATGGGATCATGTTGGGCCCCTCTGCAATAAATTCTCTTGGTTTTTTCTATCTCGGAGGGATTTTCCCATGGTGGTGAATTTTCACTTGTGGAAAAATATTGTTAAATGCAAGTAGTTGAAAGTTGCAAAGTGGTGCAACTTTTGTTTTACAACTTGTGTGACCAAAAAAACTATTCCAATGCATTAAAATAGGTATGTTTACCCGAGGAATGATCATTTTTCACACCCAAACACATGAAATCACTCTGAGCTACGTTCAACTGGATTGATTGCTTAAGGGTTCAAAGTGCAAAATGGTTGCAAACTTTAGCATGATATTACTCAGATATTGTGATGCTTAGAAACTTCTCATATGATCCTATTGGATTGCATTTGACCCCTCTACAATAACCTCTCTTAGTTTATGCTCTCTCAGAGGTATTTTCCCATGGTGAAAAAATTTCATTTGGAGAAAAAGTTGTCAAATGCAAATAGTTGAAAGTTGCAAAGTGGTGCAACTTTCATTCTACAACTTGTGTGACCAAACAAACAGTTCTAATGTGTTGAAATAGGTATGTTTACACTAGACATGATCCTATTTTTCACCCAAACATAGGGAATCACTCTGAGCTATGTTCAATCGGATCGATCCCTTGAGGGTCCAAAGTGAAAAATGGCTGTAAACTTTAGCATGTTGTTACTTGGATACCATGATGCTTAGAATATTCTCGTCTAATCCTATAGGATAATGTTGGGCTCTTCTACAATAAACTCTCTTAGTTTTTGCTATTTTAGAGGCATTTTTCTGTGGTGGTGAATTTTTGCTTAGGAAAAAAGTTGTCAAATGCAAGTAGTTGAAAGTTGCAAATTGGTGCAAATTTTGTTTTAAAAATTGTGTGATTAAACAAATTATTCCAATGCATCCGAATAGGTCTGTTTATGCTAGGCATGGTCCTCTTTTGCACTCAAACATGCATAATTACTCTGAGTTATGTTCAACCAGATCGATCCCCTAAGGGTCTAAAGTGCAAAATGACTACAAGCTTCAACATCTTAGAAAATTCTTGTCTAGTCCTATGGGATCATGTTAGGGCCCTCTACAATAACCTCTCTCGGTTTTCACTATTTCATAGGTATTTTCTAGTGGAAGCAAATTTTCACTTGGGAAAAATATTGTCAAATGCAAGTAGTTGAAAGTTGCAAAGTGGTACAACTTTTGTTCTGCAACTTGTGTGACCAAATGGACTATTTCAACACATTCAAATATGTATGTTTACACTAAGCATGGTCCTCTTTCACACCCAAACATATGGAATCGCTTTAAACTACGTTCAACTAGATTGATCCCTTAAGGGTCGAAAGTGCAAAATAGCTATAAACTTCAACATGTTGTAACTTAGATACCATGATGCTTAGAAACTTCTTGTTTGATCCTATTGGATTGTGTTGGGCCCCTCTACAATAATTATTCTTGGTTTTCACTATCTCTGAGACATTTTTTCATAGTGGCAAATTTTCACTTGGAGAAAAAGTTGTCAAATACAAGTAGTTGAAAGTTGCAAAGTGGTGGAAAATTTTCTCTATAGATCGTGTGACCAAATAGACTGTTCCAATGCATTTGAATAGGTATGTTTACGCTAGGCATAGTCCTCTTTCACACCCAAACGCATGAAATCACTTATAGCTATGTTCAATCAAATCGATCGCTTAAAGGTCCAAAGTGCAAAATGGTTGAAAACTTTAGCATGTTGTTACTCAGATATCGTGACACTTAGAAACTTCTCATCTGATCCTATGGGATCATGTTTTGTCCCTCTACAATAATCTATCTTATTTTACACTCTCTTGGAGGAATTTTTCTGTAGTGGCAAATTTTTACTTAGGGAAAAAGCTGTCAAATGCAAGTAGTTGAAAGTTCCAAAGTGATGCAACTTTCGTTCTACAACTCATGTGACCAAACAGATTGTTCCAATTTATTTGAATTGGTATGTTTACGCTAGGAATCATCCTATTTCACACCCAAACATGCGGAATCACTTTGAGCTATGTTCAACTAGATCGATCCGTTAAGGGTCCAAAGTGCAAAATGGTTGCAAACTTCAACATGTTGTTACTCGGATACTGTGACACTAAGAAAATTATCATATGATCTTATGGGGTCGCATTGGACCCCTCTACAATAATTTCTCTTAGTTTTGGCTATTTTGGAGGCATTTTCCCGTGGTGGTGAATTTTCACTTGGAAAAAAAGTTGTCAAATGCAATAGTTGAAAGTTGCAAAGTAGTGCAAGTTTTATTCTACAATTCTTGTGACCAAATGAACTATTCCAACATATTTGAATAGGTATTTTTACACTAGAAATGGTTCTCTTTCACACCCAAATACACGAAATGAATTTGATCTATATTCAACCAGATCGATCCCTTAAGGGTCCAAAGTGCAAAATGGTTGTAAACTTTAACATATTGTTACTCAGATACTGTGATACTTAGAAACTTTTCGTCTAATCCTATGGGATCATGTTGGGACCCTCTAGAATAACCTCTCTCAATTTTCACTATATCAGATGCATTTTCCTGTGGTGGAAAATTTTTACTTGGGAAAAAGTTGTCAAATGTAAGTAGTTGAAAGTTGCAAAGTGGTGCAACTTTTTTTCTATGGATTGTGTGACCAAACAGACTATTCCAACATTTCTGAATAGGTATTTTTATACTAAACATGGTCCTCTTTCACACCTAAACACATGGAATCGCTCTAAACTACATTAAACCAGATTGATCCCTTTAGGGTTCAAAGTGCAAAATGGCTGCAAACTTCAGCATGTTGTTACTCAGATACCTTGATGCTTGAAAAATTCTCGTTTAATCCTATGGGATCATGTTTGACCCCTCTACAATAATCTCTCACAGTTTACACTCTCTCAGAGGCATTTCCCATGGTGGCAAATTTTTACTTAGAAAAAAAGTTGTCAAATGCAAGTAGTCACTAGTAGAATTTTGCAAATAAATGACTACGTGACTAAAAATTTTAGTCAAATGACTAAAAATTTTGGTCATGTGACTAACACTAGTAGTATTTAGAAAATAAATGTCTAATTTGCTCATTTATAAGTGATTAATTTGGTCATCAGGTAAAATCACAACTAAATGACAAATAAAAATGACTAAATAAATAACTAAATAAATGTGCTCATTCTTAAAATCTTGGCCTTAAAATTTTTATTTTAATAAACATAGTCTAAAACCTTTGTCAAAACCTTATTTTGAATCGTAGCCTACCATAATTATTAATAAAATATTACAAATAATTACTAATAAATATTTTGTTTTGTGGTGTCATCATATGAACACCAAAGTTTCTTCTAAATTGATGAAAAACCACCAAATTAAAAAAATTAACAAAGACCATAAGAGAACCTAAAAAACTAAAACCCAAAAACCTTGAAAAATATTGTGTAATTCAATCAAGCATTACATTCAAGATCTATCAACATCAAGCAAGATTTCAAGTCCACATCCATTGGAGCCAATACTTACATGTTTGCAACACCTTATTGCTAGGGTTTGGTGAGTTGCAACATCATTATTTGTTCATTAATCATTCTCCTTTCATATTTTCTTTCATTTCAAGATTTAATTACCAACAAGGATTTTTCCAAGGAAAACCCTTATCCTCTAACCCCATAACATTTTCCCCTCTCTTTACATCTGATTTTCATGTCTAGGTTGGAATTTTGCTTTAGGGAAAAGGTTAGTTTTACAAATGTATTCTAAATTAGAATCTAAATAGTGTAAGTTAATGCAAGCCAAGTATTTAGATAGTGAAAATCTTGCAAGAATTTTCACTATATCAAACCCTCCTGATGGATCTACTATGTGGAACTTTCTAATCTCATGTAGGAAAGTCATCACTCCATTTATTACTTAGGAAGTACAAAAAGGAGAGGAAGTTCATTTCTAGAAAGATTCATGGAATGGAAATCCTCCTTTGAAAGAATTGCAATCGGCCATGAAAATTTTATTTGAAGTTTGGGGTAATAAGCTAAGTGATTATGTTTGGTCAACAAATCATGGTGTAATTGGTAAAGTGGTATGGAAAGAATTTTCAAATTCTCCAATATTAGTGGATCAACAACACTTTATTTAGGGTATTATAAAGGAAAGAGTGGTTTTCAAAACATATAAACCTGATCGAATCATTCAGGCTCATTCAAAAGATGGTTGTTACTTAGTTAAACAAGGTTACAAGTCATTGATCAATAAAGATGCTCACTTGCAATCCCAAAGAGCATATTCCTTATGTTTGAATAATATGGTTTTACCAAAATTAGGTAGTTTTTCTTAGTTGGTTTTAAGGAAAAGGTTTCTAACAATTGATAGGCTAATTAAATTAGGTTTAGCTAAACCTTTCAAGTGTTTTAATGTGGTGAAATCTTTGAAGTTTCTGATCATCTGTTTTTAAAAATTTTTTATGCTCAATTTTTTTGGAGTTCTATTCAACAAAAAATAAATTTCCATGCTCCATTGCCCAATTTTGTTTGGGATCTTTTATCAAGTTGGCCAATGCTATACAAATCATCTTTGTTTGCATGTATTTGGCATATAGTGCCAACTATAGTCGTCTGGAATATCTAGTGGGAAAGAAATAATCTTATCTTTAGAAAGGTGTCTACATCAAAACAAAGTATTCAAACTACAATTGAAAAATCCATTGCTTAAGTAGAAAATTCATATATGAAAAATGGGTAAGTGAAAAAAGATGGGGGGCCAAAAAGGTGTCTTAAGTGGCCACTTTTTTTTTTTCTTCTAAAATCAAGAAATACTAACCTTGGATGTGAAATTGAGGATAGTTACACTCAAAAAAATTAGATACAACAAAAACAAGCATCATAGTGCTCCTAGTCTACTTTCTAAACTACTATTTTTTTTTGAAAATAGTAGAGATTAAGGGGTTCAAAAGAGGGAGCCACACAAATTGGTGTTGTTTTTGTCAAAAAAACATAACATAGAGAGTTTTGTGGCTCCCTCGAAAGGTTAACTTTTTTTTGGTATTTTTAAAAATGCTTAAGTGAGAAATTAGCCAATAGTATGTAGTTTATGCCCAATTTTTTTGATAATTTTTTAATAAATATTTGATTTTTTACTAATTTTCAAAGTAGACACATCCTAAAAAATAGAATTTTAGCCATGCTGCCCCTACAAATTTTAAAAAATAATTGAAAATCATTTTTTTAAAATATGTGTAGAATGGAGTCTAGTTTCTAAAAATGTATTTTTTTTGAAATTTCAATGAACGATTAATTTATAATGATTTAAAACTACCAAATAGTGGTTTTTTCCAAAAAATCAACACACAAACAAAAGAAATTAAAGATGAAAGGCTTAACATTGCCACATTGTGAAAAAAATTACATTGCTAAATAGCTAAGAGAGAGCCTAACAATATTGAGGTGCTTGGTTTGTTCGACCTTGAAACATGTTCAAACCTGATAGTTAGCACAAACGTGATTATGTGAAATCTTGTAGAATATGCAAAAACACATCTTTGGATGTTAGGAAGACACTCCAAACCTTTGGGTTGGTAATCTAAAGAAAATACCAAGCCTATGGCTTGGGAATTCCCAAAGCAAGAAATAATGCAAGCACATTATAATGCACTCACATTATTTCATGGTTTTGACATATTTTTTGTGTTTGTTCTGAAGAGTTACCTAAGCAAGACATAACACGAGTGCATTATTAGTTGCTCTGTGTTAAATGCTAGTTTATTAAATGTATGTATATATTTTTTTATGTATTTATGTATGTATGTATGCTTGTATGACATGTATGTATGTATGTCTATATGATTGCATGTATCAATGTATGTATGTATGTATGTATGTATGCATGTATGTATGCATGTAAGATTGCATGTACATGTATGTATGCCTATATGTATGTATGTTTGCTTATATTTATGTATGCATTTAGAGGGAAGGATAATTTTAAGAGAGATACCTCAGAGATGGGGGGTGGGATGGAGAGATCTGAGAGAGAAGGAGTGGGAGAGAAGGGGTTGGAGTGAGAGGGGATTTTTTGAAAAGTTCTAAATTTGAGATTGAAGTTTGAGACTTGCAATTCTTCCCTATAACTTGACACCTCCACTCTCGGATCCAAATCTAGGAAAAATATAAAAAAAAAATTGTTGTTTGTTGGTGGATAGGGGTTTGCCTTTGTCAAACCTCAAGTTTCGTAATTAAAATTTGATAAATAACATATATCTGAAACATGAAATGTGTGTGCAATACTAACCTTAAGTGTTTATAAGATTAAAAAACAAATGATGCAAAAAAGCCCTACTCAAGTTCTTTTAGACTAGGATTCCTAAATGAATATACACAATAATGAAGACCTATTTTAGGAGATCATAAATCAACCTAATAAGTAACAAATCTAATTATACTTTCTTTTAGGCTAAAATTAAAAAGATAATAGAAAATGGAATCACTTAGGAAATAAGTCATTAGGCTTGGTTGAATGTCTTATGCATCTCCCAAAAGCCTAGAATTCATCATGATCCTCTATAGGCATCTATCATCAATTCTTTGTCAATGCTTGATCCTGATATCAAAATGAGCTTGAAGACCTAAATAAACAACTCAAATTATGTTCCAAGACTTCTCTTTTGAATACGTGTCTCATTTCTCTTGAAATGAATGCTTGATCTCATGTGAAATTCTCTTCCTTATCTAGTGTAAAATGAATACATGTGAGACTTAGTTTTATGGGTTTCCTTTCTAATTTTCCAATTATCAGATCTAGAAAGATGACATGTGAAACTTGAATTGGATATCTTGAAATGTCTCCAAAAATATATCCAAAGTTGAGTTTAAAGTACTTAATGAGGACCCATTCACGCGTAGGAAAATGGGTCCTAACCTAAAACTTCAGAACTCCCTCAATGTCGGGACATTAACTTAATCCATAGCATTTATTCAATGAAGGTTGTGGTGATAGGAATTAAATAAAATTAAGTAAAATATGCCTTGGGATACATAATCAAGGGGTATTAAGGACCTATTAGTGAGATTTTTAAAATGCATCAATGAAAAGGTCACTAAAATAGGTCTAAATAAGTGTGAATTGTACTTTCTCCTAGAAAGGGGTACAATTTTCTACATTAAAAAAGGTTATATGTATAGAGGTTTTCAACTATGTGAAATACCAAAAAGTGGTATCCAAATTTTCTCTTTTATTGACCCTTAAAATTCTTACAAAAAATGATATAAAACATAGTTTGTTGCTTCCAAATCTGTCATCCAAAGTTGTTGTACCATATCAAACATCTTGCCACTATATATGCATTTTAAAAATAGATAATATCAATAACCGATTCATGATCATTCACTCCAAGTTGGAAATTGATGTCATTAATTTATTTTCCAAAAATTACTAGGATTTTTCTCCATTTTAAGAACCAAAATTGAAAGAATAAGACCAAAGAAGAAAGCCAAGAGTTACTTGTTTTATGCACACTTTCCTAAGCATCAAAATTGAGAAAATTAATTTTCCTTCAAAATCCCCTTCCACCATGGTAAATAAACTGTTTCAACCCCTAGAACCTTCAAATTATGCAATTTTGTAAATCACATTAAACATCTGAAGCTTGATATTAATGTATAAAATAGAAATAAAGTCTCAAAAATAAATAATCATATTATTACAACACTTCACAATATGCTCTTGAAGCTCAAACATACACCAAAAATGCAAAATATTGAACACGAAAAAAATAAAAAATTGGTGATGCAGGATTGCTTGTGAGCTTGGATGCTCCTACATCACTCATTTTTTTATTTTCTAACTCTAAACAATGAACTTAAGGTGAACCTTCATTTATATTCTTGGGTTTGGCTATCAATAGGAGCCCCTTGAGGGGTCTAAATGACCTAACAAGTATTTAATGAGTACCTCTTGATCTATAACATCATTACAAGAAGCTAAAGTGCCTTCTTATTTATTAGTTTGCATTTGTACACATTGGCCTCATGCTTATCCATAGTAGTGAAATTGAATGGATATTTCTTCTTCATGACAAGCAAGATAAAAAAAATCTAGAACAATTCCTCAAAATCATCACTTAGATATTGGTGGTACATTCTGAATTCACAAGAAAGAGGCACAACTTTCATGTTATTCTAGAGCATGTTTAGATAGATTTAGCTATGCAAAAGAGATTTTTTGATGAGGACTCATCTTGTGCAAACTGAAGTAGACTTCTATTTGAATAATTTATTCAGCTAACAAACTTTTATGCCAACATTCCGATTAAAAATACTATATCAATCTTAACTTCAACTTTGTTCCAAATCAGTATTTTAACAAATAAAATTATCCCTAAAGGAAACCATTAGTTGAACGCGTTGTTGAAGAAGATAATGTTTTATTATTACAGTTTAACTCTATCAAAAAAAAATTCGTTAAAGTCTCCAAAAGTCATTTTAGACTATAATATTCATGTTCATGAAAGCATGGTTAGTGGAAGATTTGATGTCCATGAAAGCATTGTTAGTGGAAGATTTGATGTCAATGTATACAGGAAGGGATGTGTTCACGAGTCAATAGCCATGGTCAGTATGTATGCATTTAGTCTATAGGTGACTATGAGAGACAAATTCATTAGTCAGTATGTCTCCCACTATATTCAACATTTGGTGGTTTTCAATATGGGTTTGTGGAGGCAATTAGTTGATCTATAACAAAATTAATGAAAATTAAGTTGTCAACAGATCCATTTTCTTGAAACTTATAATATTCATGAAACTTAAATAGTAAGACAATATATTCAAAGAAATGAAATTTTTAGGATGTTATATTTTGTTGTTGAAATAATTTTTTAATTAATACTTTTTTCTTTTACAATGCAATTATTTTACTTGTAACATAGAGAAGGAAAAATAGTTTCTTTAAGCATTATTTTATAACATGAACAAGCTTAGAGATATTACAATATTATGATGTGATATATTTTGAAGGTGTTATTGAAGATGTGTGCTTGAATTTTGAACATCAGTAGTTGATGAATTAGCCACATTTTCTTACTATTAAGTTGTAGTTACAACTATGGTTGAATATTTTTAATTTCTAATTTTAATATTTAAGACTAACATGAACTTCTTTCATTGTATAAATAAAGAATTGTAATGAAGTTGTACAATAGAATTGGTGCATATAAGATCTAAAGAAACAATAGAATAAATAAAAAGTAAAGACTATAAGCAATAGTTCACCTTAGAAAATCTTTTCCTAACACAACAAAAAAACTTTATTGCATAAAACTCAACTATTCTCTAATACAATAATGAATATCATACTTCATGCTTAATCATGTATGATTATTTCTTAGAAACACATAAAAAAGTAGTTTTACACATAACATGAATCATGCAAAAGGTAGACATCATTAAAATAAGCTCACCCATATTTATACTTCATATTTGAAATATATTAAATAAGCTCACCCATCAACTGTAAAATATACAAAGTATACAACATTTATCCAACATCCAAATTCATAAATTTGAATGAGATGCACATCTCTTATGAAAACCTTCTTGGTGATATATAAAGATAGAAATAAAACATGTATAGTGTAGTATTTATATCTTATTTGAAAATAGGAAGGGGGAACTATATAATCAGTTATAACTTAAGAATCCATCCTTTCTTGCTACTCTCCATGTGTCCATTAATAGGAGAAATAACCACTTCTAACGAGCATTAAGGGATTATGTAATCATAGCAATTGATTGAGATGAATATAAGCTAGGAGGGGAATCTTCTCCACATACTCTATACCCCACATCTACGAATGTTGGCTGCAATGGTTTTTTAAAATCAATCTCAATTTTACTTAACAACATTGTCACAACCTCAGACATCAATGGCCTATGAGTGGTAGAAGCTTGTATGCATAAAAGTGCAAGGTTTATCACCCTCACCACCTCTTCTTCACTATACCCTTCCATCTTCCCTTCACTTTCCACAACCTCTAGAACCTTGTTATCTTCATATAGGCTCCAAACCTATCATAAGTTTTTTTGAAATTGATTAAGCTTTTTAAGGGAGAGAATGATAGGATAAAATGATTAAAACAATATTATTAGAATATTAAAATACCCATTCAAGAAGATATTGCTTATCAGCTGGTTGATTCAAGTCAATGCTTTTTCTGCCACTAACAATTTCAAGAACCACCACACCAAAGCTATAGGTGTCAGCTTTCTCTGTTAATTGCCCATGGCTAGCATATTCAGGAGCTGTGTATCCTCTTAAAGGGAAAAAAATGGTGTTACTATATTTATTGAAAATTTTGATTATAAAAACATTGGAGTGAGGAGGGGTTTACTCACAAGGTTCCTGCAAATTTTGTGCTAACATGAATTTTATCATGTGGAAGAAGTCTCGCAAGCCCAAAATTTGCTATTTTTGCTTGAAATTTTTCATCAAGTAATATATTACTTGATTTAATATCACGATGAATGATACAAACATGAAATTCCTCATGGAGATAGGCTAGACCATGAGCAGTGCCTAGGATAATGTTGAACCTTTCCTTCCAACTCAAATGTTTTTTATGTTCTCTTGCATATAAGGCAATTCACTAGAGTTTCAAAACCTTTCATATTTTTTGTAATTGATGAAACAAGCAAAAGAGGAAAGTGAAGGAATAGCAAACCAAATAATATTCTATCGAGGCTGCTATTGGACATGTACTCATAAACCAAGAGTCTTTCTTGACCATGTTTGCAACATCCAAGTAAACGCACAAGATTTTTGTGATGGACATTAGAAATGAGTTTCACTTCACTTTCAAATTCAATAATTGCATGGGGAGAACGACCTAATGTCAGCTTCTTTATTGCCACAACATTACCATTTTTCAACGTACCCCGCAATTATCAAGTAACCTATCATTTGAATACATCAACACACTAGTCTAATGAAGAAAGAAAATAAGTGATAATTTACCTTGAATACTTCACCAAACCCTCCTTCTCCAAGCTTATTTGCTTGATCAAAATTGTTGATAGCCTTTTTCAATATCTTGAAGTCAAAATCTCCCGGCCCACGAAGTTCTGTTGCTCCTTCAGTATACACTATTCCATATAATATTTGTTATATTCCCATTAAATAGGATCGAATTGATTTACAAGACTTTTGCTTCCTTGCCTATGATTATTAAATCTAGACTTTAAGAATTTACCTTGTTTCTGACTTGGCGGTATTATCTGCTTCCGGAAGACAAGGAAACAAGTTATAAGGCCAAGTAGGAATACCCCTCCTACAACACCAATTATTATCCACACTCTGGAATTCACCTTTTCCCCTGAAAAACAAAATGGAGAATGCCTCAACTGTGAATAAATCATTGTACATATGAGAAACTGTCTGACATAAATAATTAAACAAAAGCGATTCAGATA
>VDFB02049217.1:10468407-10552799 GCA_007258455.2 Sequoia sempervirens | reverse complement strand
TGAGAGAGGGAGAGAGTGTAGGGGTTAAGAGATGAGTGAGACACTTGACAGAGATAGAGGGTATAAGGGTTAAGGGTAGAGGGTAGAGGGGAGAGAGATAGAATTAGGGTATACGGGTAGAGGGAAGAGAGATAGAATCAGGGTATATAGGGTATAGGCAAAGAGAGAAAATAAATCTATTAAAAAACCAACTTTCACATAATGTGAGCACATTTTGAAGAAATAGAGATATGGCCATTTTAGGAATAAATAATGCACTTGTGTTATAACGCGAGTGTGTTATAACATGAGCATATTTTGTGTTGCACTAAAAATGGTAAAAAACTCAATATACCCATGATATCAAGGACCACATTCTGCATATTGTCCTGGTTTTGCATGTGCTCTCATAAAAATTAGCTTTTTGATGATGTTGTGAAGTGTGCATGCATGTTTTTACAATTCCACCACCTTTTTCACGATCTTTCTACCACCTTTGCATGAAATAGAAGATTTTTCATGTTAAAAGACATATTATCAATTAAAGTTTGAATTCCATTGAAAATTGATATACAATTGAAGTCTGGAGGGGAACAAGCTTTTGAAAAAGTTTAATTGTTGAGGATTTTGAAGAAAGAAGAAGCTAAGGCTACATAGTTGGGTTGAACTCCTCTATTTGAAACTCTAGTTTTTTAGGTATGTGAAGTATTTACATATTTTCTTTTATCGTATTATGGCTTCCCTTCATTTTTTTAATTTTTCATATTCCATGTTGATCATTTTTTGTTTGTCATCATAACCTTAGGTTTTCAATGCACATTTTAAATTACATAATTCTATACACTTGCCAATTACATTTTTAAACCACATCTCTTTGAGGCATTTTGTTATTTAACAATTGACTTACCTTGTGTATGCTTCCACATTTTGTATACACATATATATGACATATATTTTAAGTAAAATAAAACATCTTTTATTAATCCTTTATTATGAAAGTTCATACCACTCTCTGAAGCTTTCATTGAGGTTTTTTTTCAAACAATTATACCAAGTAGCTCATTGCCTTTTGTATGCTACCAAATTTTCCATTCATCTCTTTAAAAAAATGGAATATACTCCTCCCACATTGACAGATCTTAGAAAATATTTTGGTTTTCATCTCTATTTCTAAATTTACCTCATCACTAAACCTACCTCATCACTTTTATTTGTGATATATTTTAAATGTTTCCTTGATTAGTCTACCTACAAGGGATTCTAACCCTTCTCTCCATTGTTAGAAGACTCTTTATTGAAAGATAAGTTAGCAACATGGGGAAAGGTGCATCCTATCTTGCAATCATGGCTCAAAATGGAAGCATGGAGAAATCATTTGAATTGTGATGCAACTATGGGAGGTCCTACAACAAAATTGAACACAAAAAATCAACCAACAAAAAAAATTCACAAGTCATCAGTAAAGCTACCTCATCACCTATGTTGTCTATTTATGAAGCCTTTAATGACATATATTTCATTTATTTTAATGGATACATTTTTTAGGAATTAATATTCATCTCATTACCATGCTACAGTAAAATTATCTGCCATACCAAAGAAACAAACAAGGAAGAAACTAATAGATGAAGAGTCTCAGTACCAAAGCAGGAGGAGAGGGACTTAAGGAGGGCACGGTAAGCAATGAACTGGAAATGCGATGACAAACACACCTGAAGGAACCGAATCAGTGGAGGAACGAAAATTCCAGGAAGAACAGTATGGAATGAACGGCGCGTCTTACAGACGCGATGCACCATGGGAGTACCACCCTACCATGAATTATGCTGATATCACCATTGGGATGTAATGCTTGGAATGGAGGGACACCGATTCACGGATGGAATCGAATGGTGTCGGACAACCGAACCGTACGACTTGCTGAGCAACACCGGGACTGACAAAGAATGGAGGCCATCATCCCCATGTGGAACTCTACATATAAGTCTCTCTACTCCACCCTCGATCGAAGGTATGCGAATCTACCCATCCTCAATTAAATATTGATGAAATTCGTTAATAAGCGGATGTATGTACATAGGAGAACACCCACCTAGAATTTTATGTAGAAACGAAGTATTTGATTATCATTGATGAGGATATTTTTGCAGCACATGGAAGGTAAAATCTTTTATTACGCCTTTGTAGAAGATATGTTAATAAGATTTTTTTGAAAGGTTAATTGAGACCTTAAGATGTCAACTATTTGTGTAGCTCGAAAGCTTATAGGAAAACATCATGAAGACTCTTTGCCGGAGGTTGATCAAATGCACCAAGTGGAAAAACACCATTATGGAAGAACTCAATGGATGCTTTCATGAGGAGCTGGTAAGACCTTCGCGATTCAAAGGATAGTGTCATGTCACCATGCGTCGCCGGTATTTGACTCGTAAGCCATCGTCGCTAAAGAGAGTTCGTCTCATTAAAGGACAAGTGAACAAATGAGAATTAGTAAAAAAAAAATATCAAAATTCGTTCGAAGGCAACAAAGAATTGAGGGCACCAATTCAAATGAATTATGAGAATTCTCTAGGAGACTACCACAAAAAAGATAAAAAAGTTGTTGAAGCTCTGAGAACAATAACTGAAGAGTATTGGAAGAATAATAGGAGGCCATCTTTGAATCAAAGGGATGTCGTAAGAAGGAAAATCGGTAGTCGGAACTGTGAACCACATCCAAACCATTTTTTGGATACAACTCAAACCCAAATTTTTCTTAAATTTCAAAATGATTATCCTCAAATTAGTATTTCTCAAATACTTTTTGACATTCTTATACCTTTTTATGTCAAGATAAATCACACATGCACTACTTGTTGTTGTAAATTACATATTGAATTCTCTAACCATTATGATGTTTATCATTATATATGATTAGATTTGCATACTAACGATGTTTTGCAAGATTGTGGCATAGAAGCCCCACTAAAATCTTTAGGAGAGTTCTTATCAAAAAATTTATGTGAAATAGAGGATAGCCAAATATTCTAAAGGACAACATGCTTGGATGGTTCATGCGAGCATTGCGGTGGCTTGCAATGAATGTTAGTATGTCAACATATGGAAAGCACAAATGAGGTGGGACAAAAACTAGTATATTTTGGGAAGTATAAAACAGTGGCATACGTTACAAAAGATGGGTCTCAAGTAGAAAGGTCTGATTTGGTTATTCAAAAGATTCTAGTGTATCATTTTATGTCCATGTTTTGTGACAATATAGTGTTGGAAATAATGTTCCTCAATCTCACAGGCTGAAACCTCTTGTGAGCAATTTCAGTGAGACTGTTGAGATGTCTGGCTAATCTACTAGTTGATCCTGACTATTGCTATGACTTCTGGAATGTCTTGGCGATCAGCATAATCAGCAACCTTCGACATACCCTTGGATAGTCGAGATGATGTATGTGTGATGGTAGAAAGTCTAACCAATATCGACGTGACCTTTCGTCTGTTTGGCCAATGGAACTATCGGTATAACTTGCTTCTATTAGAATGTGTCCTGGTGATGGGAGATGTCTAACCGACAGGATAAGTCTTATGGGGTCGTCGGTGTGACTTGGTGCATTCGATGTAACCCTTTGCCAAGTGAAGACCTCTAGCCGATGGGTTGGTGTCTATCAGATGTTGGGGAGACTCATGGCAACTGGGTCATCAGAGTAACACAAAGGGTTCGGTAAGAAATCTTGGCAAAGGCTAGCTCTCTCGCCGATGGTTGTGAGACTTCAGTGTAACACATGTGTTTCGTTATGTAGTCTTACTAATGTGGAAATCTTACTGATGGGTGCATTGGACATTGATATGACTCCTAAGCTCAATATGATGTTTCATCGACAGTGGTAAGTCTGGCCAACAAAGCTACATGTGATCAGATGTTTTCAGTGAGACTCCTAGTTAATGGAGTCATCAAAGAAACAAAAGGGTTTCGGTATGAAGTCTTAGCGAACGTGGATGTCTGCTTGATAGAAGATTTCAGAGTAACGTCTCAGCGATAGCCTAAGTCTTGTTGACTATTGTTTGGTTATCGGTATGATCTCTCAGTGAAGGACAATAGTCTTGCCAACTAATGAACACTTCAGAATACCTTGTGAACTTCGGTGTGATGTCTTGTCGAAAGACGATTGTCTCACCAAATGGAAGACTCATGTCTATGAGACTTTGGAGCTTTGGTATGATGTTTCATTGATAGCGATAAGTCTTGGCGATAGCAATACAAGTGATGTTCTTTAGTATGAGGTCTTGGCAAAAAGGCGAAGTCTTAGAGAACTTTCTGAACTCGGTGTAATGTCTTGCCGATAGTGAAGACTCTTGGTGATAATGACGATCTAGTCTTGTGGCATCAGGGAGACACAAGACACAAAGCATGTTGTGAACGAATGTATATGTATGCATTGGACATTCTAATGGAGGAAAAGCTAGTAAAAACAAGAATACTGAGTGAACAAAGAGAGAGCCGAGAGGCTGGCTGAAAGGCTGAGGCCATGAGGCTAAAACAGAGGAGGAGAGAAGCAAGGTTCTACTAGAATCTATTCTGATCATGGATCTTGATTGATCTCTCTCATGTTGATCTGCACTATATAGTATGTGAGGGTATTGTAATAGTACGAAGGTTGTATAGTTTGATGATTTGATTAGTTGCTATGAGTTGTATCTAGAATGAACAAGATGTAGTCTCTAAAAAGGCTTTGAGCCTTGAATGTATTGTAACCTTCTATTGCTGGATAATACAATGGTTCAAACTTTGGAGAGTGGGGTGTTTTACTCGAAAGGGTTTTCCCCATGTAAAATATTTGTGTCGTGTTTTCTATCTTATCTTTCATCTATTTTGATTTTGTTTCAAGAATCTATTATTGCTTATTGTTGAATTTAACATGTGCTTCTCTCAAAAGGATTAATGTGGGAAATAAACTGTGTTTGTTTCCACTTTAGGACATAGTAGTATGTGTCTTTGAGGCAACCTAATCAAAATTAAAGTTACCGAAGGCACTACTATTCTTGGAGGTTTCTCTGAGACACCCCCATTTACCTTACAAGTGGTATTAGAGCCTTCTTCTAGTTGTTGGTTCTGGGTATTTCTCTTGTGAAGATTTTTCAATTTGTTAGGCTGGAGGAAATCTGGAGGAATCATCTATTGTATTTATCCTTTAGTGAGTGGAAGTCTTGTGATATTCTAAGACAACATGCAGCTTGAAGGATGGTGAAGATGGAAAAGGGAGTTGATCATGTTATTTCATTGTAATCTGTGTCTCCTGGTTGGTAGCGGTATAACCTTGGAGTATGAGGTGGATTTTCTTACTCTGTGGTTGTGTAGCAGTAAAGCTTTCATATTAGGTGTCTGTATGATAGGATCTTGGGTGACATGGAGAAGCCTAGGTTGTTTCTCAGCCATGGAAGAGAGTGCTTATGCTAGGTGGTGTTTCTTGGAGTTGGAAGGCATAGTTTCCTGTTAACCTTGAATAAATAAAGGCTATGGAGTTAATCATTAGATGATTTGGAAGCTTCTGAAATAGCCTTTCTCTCTTTCTCGGATGCATGTACATGTTGGTGGTTTAGATTTGGCCTAAAAGGCACCTGGATTTTCTTGAATTGCTATTTTCTTTTTAAGGATGTTTTGTACTTGCATGGCTCTATGGTTTTGCAGGTTTTACACGGTTAAGCAAAACTTGTGGTATTGCAGAATTGTTGTTAAGCTATTTTCTAGGCACTATCTTTTTAGGGTGTTGCTGGATGAAATAGTTGCAGTTCTGCATGCATGCTTGGTGCATGGTTTGAGGAGGTATGACTTCTTCTCTGCATGGGAGTGTTGGTAAGTGTTTTTTCACTCAACATTCTTGTGGTGGTGCTTGTGGGTTCCTTGATTATGGTGCTTGTTGTGGAAATGATTGGAAAATCAGATTTGGCATGATCTGGTGTTTGATTCATGTTGCCTACATGGTTATTCTCTTTGATATCTTAGTATTGCAGTTTTCAATGCGATAACGGGTTTGCATGTTCAATGTTTTTGATCTACGAGTTATGCGGTTGGTGGATTAGCTACCCATTGGCTATAGTGAGATAACTTGGATGTGGACTTTCTTTATCCACAAGATTGATTCATTGTTGGTGTAGACTTGTTAGCTGCCCTTGTCTGTGGTCACTTGTGCATTGGTATGATTGTTTGAGATGAGAGGATGGATACTATTGAGTACCTGAATAGTCAGTTATGGAAACCTGTAGTAGGTGGTCATGATGCTTGGAGAGCTTGAGTGTCACATTTCAGTGGGAGCTTTAGCAATGATTGTGGGTTCATCACATGGTGGTGAATGGTCTTCTTTAGTGTTGCAAATGTTTCTTGGGAGAGCTCTTAGATCCTATTGCTACAGAAGGGTTCTTTCGCATTTGCATGGACATTATTTGAAGATGTGCAACATCTTGGATCCTTGGAGGACACTTGGAGTCTTTGGCTGAGGTGTTGGTGGTGCTTGACAGGTGATGGTTTTGAGTCTATTTGCTTTATGTCATGGTATACTCTTGATTGTGCACTAGAGTTTTGGCATTATGCATTGTACTTGAGACAATGGTGAAGTCACTTGAAGCATGACATCTCCTAAGGGGATGTGTAGATCATGGTGTCATGATAAGTTCCTGATTTAGATGATTGGAGCTTTGAAAATGGTTTGAAAGTTTGAGAAGCCTACACCTTGGTTGAATGTGAGTTCAATAGAGATCGATGAGGAGATTGCTCTTGGATTATTCATGATGGCTTGCATATCTTGAGGGAGTATTCTCATTCCCATTCTTGGTCTGCTCAGTAGTTTATCTAAAAGGTATTTGGCCCATTATATTTTTTAAATGTGTTTTATGTTCACTTTCATGATATGGATCTTGAATTGTTGTTTAATGGTTCTGGAGGATTCATAAGTGGAAGTTGTACATCTTGTTTTTTATCTCTTTGTTACTAATGAGAATTGGTAGGAGATGATGTATGGGCTGATTTCCTAAAATGGGGAATGAAGTAGCTTGATCTTCTTTGAGATGCTTACATCCATGTTGTTTTTTAAATTGATTTGATCTTGGTGATTAAACGGATGGATGTTATTAAGGATTTTCTTTTGGGATGTGAAGATCATTCTTGTACAGGGCTATTAGAAGTGTATGTAGGAGGATGTTCTATAGGAAGATGATGTGCAAATTTTCTCTGCCCGTGAAGGTTTGTGGTGAGAGAAAATGTTTCTTGTAGCAGTTTGTTGCAGGTTGTGCATATCATTGTGGATTTTTCCTTGGTACTACATGGTTACATTTTCTATGTGTTGTTATTGGTAGACTTGCGATGCCTTTGATCTTTTAGATCTAGATTACTCAAGTAGTGTGAGTTCATGTATGTGTCTTGTCTTCTTTGACTAGTTGGCACTTGGAGCTTGTATTTGCTGTTAATAATTTGGTTATGCTTTGGCATAAGTTTACTAATGTTGATACCTATAAGGTATGTGAGATTGAATGGAATAACACAAGTTGTGGGTGCTATTTTTAGTCGCATGGGTTTATCAGTTAGATGGAAGCAGTCATTCTTATTGTTGTTCTAGCTAATGTTTTATGTCTTGTATCTAGATAATGACTTCATGGTTTTGTTTTGTTTGAGGCTTTGAAGTTGATATTGCTTCTGTATAGTGTCTGAGCACAGTGAAGTGGTAGTAGTATCTCGTTGATGATATCACTGGGATCTTTTTCTTGTGTTCATTGGAATGGTGCTTATTCACCTTGGATTGTATCTTTCTTCCACAAGTGGCATGTTGCAAGATTACAAGGATTGTTTCCTAAATGGTGGACATCTTGGATGTTGGAGCATAATTCTTGATAGAGCATGAGAGAATGTTTGAGGTCTAGGTGGTTTCGTGGAAGGCTGTGATTAGTTACTTTTTTGGATAGTGAGTTGCAGTTGGATGCCTGGTCTTTGTTGCAGATTGTCTGGTGGATTGTTATCTATGGAATCATGTTGATTGGGTCTCTTGAGTATTGTAGGGTTTGAACTGGTAGAGCTAGTGTGATCTTAGTTCCTGGTTGCTTTAGAGGTGCCAATGTGATCTTCGTCAAGTGGGAGATTGTTGGAAATCATGTGCCTCAATCTCACAGGCTGAAACCTCTTGTGAGCAATTTTAGTGAGACTGTTGAGATGTCTGGCTGATCTAATAGTTGATCTTGACTATCGCTGTAACTTCTGGAATGTCTTGGTGATCAGCATAATCAGCAACCTTCAACATACCCTTGGACAGTCGGGATGATGTCTCAGCGATGATACAAAGTCTAGCTGATATCGGCGTGACCTTTGGTCTGTTTGGCCAATGGAACTATCAGTATAATTTGCTTCTATCAGAATGTGTCCAGGAAATGGGAGATGTCTAGCCAATAGGATAAGTCTTATGGGGTCATCTATGTGACTTGGTGCATTCGCTATAACCCTTTTCCAAGTGAAGACCTCTGGCCAATGGGTTGGTGTCTATCAGATGTCAGGGAGACTCATGGTGACTAGGTCATTGGAGTAACACAAAGGATTTAGTAAGAATTGTTGCCAAAGGCTAGCTCTCTCACCAATGGTTGTGAGACTTTGGTGTAACACATGTGTTTCGCTATGTAGTCTTATCGAATGTGGAAGTCTTGCCGACGAGTGCATTGGACATTGATATGACTCTTGAGCTTGGTATGATGTTTCATCGACAATGGTAAGTCTGGTTGACAAAGCTACATGTGATTGGGTGTTTTCGGTGAGACTCCTAGTGAATGGAGTCATCAGAGAAACACAAGGGCTTCGGTATGAAGTCTTAGCGAATGTGGATGTCTTCCCAACAGAAGACTTCAAAGTAATGTCTCAGCAATATCCTAAGTCTTGTTGACTGTTGTTTGGTATTCGGTATAACATAAAGGCTCGGTATGATCTCTCAGCGAAGGATGATAGTATTGCTGACTGATGAAGTCTTCGGAATACCTTGTGAACTTTGATGTGATGTCTTGGCAAAAGATGATTGTCTCACTGAATGGAATACTCACATCTATGAGACTTTCGAGCTTTGGTATGATGTTTCACCGATAGCGATAAGTCTTGGCGATAGTGATACAAGTGATGTTTATTGGTATGAGGTCTTGGCGATAAGGAAAAGTCTTAGTGATAGCTTTCTAAATTTGGTGTAACGTCTTATCAATAGTGAAGACTCTTGGCGATAATGACTGTCTGGTCTTGAGGCATAAGGGAGACACGGTTAATGTCTCACTGACATGCGACATAAGTTGATCATTGTTGACTGAGTGAAGGCTGTCCTACGTGGTGCAACTTGGACCAATTAGAGAGAGCAGAATGTGAACTGTTTGCTGAACTATTTTTGTGTGGAAGGGAAAAATCTACATGAGGAAATGGAAACATCTATGATGATAATGATGCTGAGCTGGAGATTGTTGTCTGAAAGTTGAAAATGAATGGTTTCACAGAGCATGTTGAGAATGAATGTATATGTATGCATTGAACATTCTAATGGAGGAAGAGCTAGTAAAAACAAGAAGACCGAGTGAACAGAGAGAAAGCCGAGAGGCTGGCTGAAAGGTTGAGGCCATGAGGCCAAAACAAAGGAGGAGAGAAGCAGGGTTCTATTGGAATCTCTTTTGATCATGGATCTTGATTGATCTCTCTCATGTTGATCTGCATTGTATACTGTGTGAAGGTATTGTAACAATGTGAAGGTTGTATGGTCTGGTGATTTGATCAGTTGCTACTAGTTATATCCAGAATGAATAAGATGTAATATTTGAAAAGGCTTTGAGCCTAGATTGTATTGTAACCTTCTGTTGTTGAATAATATAATGGGTCAAACTTTGGAGAGTGGGGTTTTTTACCCGAAAGGGTTTTCCCAACGTAAAAGCTTTGTGTTCTATTTTATGTCTTATCTTTCATCTGTATTGATTATGTTTAAAGAATCTATTATTGCTTTCTATTATTTACATGTGCTTCTCTCAGAAGGATTAATGTGGGAAATAAACTGTGTCTGTTTCTACTTTAGGACATAGTAGTATGTGTCTTTGAGGCAACCTAATCAATATTAAAGTTACCGAAGGCACTATTGTTCTTGGAGGTTTCTCTAAGACACCCCCATTTCCCTTACATATAGTGTATGAGTATGCAAGGCATAGCCATAGAGCTTGATGGTTGGACACACATTTCAAGCTATGCAAGAACACCTTTCCAGTTGGCAGCATAGTATTAGTGGTTGACTTTGCAGAGAACTAAACTCTACAACCACGTGAGGTGCAGTCACAATATTACAACTCCACACATGTTTCGGTATTTGTGCACATAGCATTCATTCATGCAACTGATAGTATAGAGGACCAAAGGAAGGTATTGAGGGAGTATCACTTTTATATTAGTGATGATCGCACACATTTTCCAAAGTTCATGCAAGGTTGCTTCTAGATGTTCTACAGTGATTTGGCTTAGAGGGACATAGCATACAACCGGCATATAATATGGCTAGATAATTGTGCAACCCAATTCAAGAACACACACATGTTCTACTAGTTGTGCAGGATGCATCTCACTACAGGTGTCCAACATATGTGGAACTGTTGTGAGGATGGGAATGGAAAGGGGGAGCATGATGGTGCAAGAGCATGCATGAGAAGAGCATTAGCATGAGAAGAGTCAAATTATAAAGACAATGTAAAGTTGATAGATGCAAGATCAATCATTGAGTGGTGTAATGCTTTGATGGGTCTAGGTAATGAAGGTATGTCTTCAGTTCATATATTTTCTTGGTTGATGGATGATACTAACATTGCACCATATGATGATTGTTGTACACTAACAAGATCGAGTGAGCTACACTCTTTCCTTAGCTCAAATGTAGGTTCACGGAGTATTGTTACATGTAAGATGACATGATTTTGTTCATATGTAAAATTCAAGCATGGAATGATTGTGAGATAGGGGAGTGAGTTGACAAATGGTTGAAAAGTTATCTTAGCCCACTTCACATGTATTGCCCTCTTACCAGATTGGAACTAACACAACTGGAATCATTAGTCAATTTTGACCACGTATTAGATCTAGTTCAACCAGGTAATATATCTACTTGCTTAGTTTTTGAAATTCCATATTATTATCTAAATTTGTATTGTATTCATAATGTTGACTAATTTCAAGTGATTTTCTACACCTATCAATGCAGGGCATGTTTATACAATTATTGTAGATGAATACAATGAATAGGGAACAAAATGTTACTTGTTTCATTGTATTGAGGCCAAAAATAAATTGGAAGCCCTGGTTATAGATGGAGAAAAAATTGAATACTGTACAGACTCAATTATTGTTACAAGAATGTGGCTTAGAAGGTGCCCACATAAGAGTGTTAAACAATGGTTTTTTTAGGACTTTGACATGCATCATAAGATTCTTCAATACTTAAACCTTGTTGTGGAATCCAATGTTTGTTTGAACAAATATGGGGTTAGACCTTTGAACAAGACCTTGTGGAAGGTCTGTGAGTCTGACCATGAGGTAATACTTGACACAATAAAGAGTAGAGTAGACCCAGATGGTTCATTGGATTAATTTGTAAGTATATGCACAATGGTTCTTATTAATTTGTACTTGTATGCATGTTAATTTGTTTAATGCCAATGCTATCATCTTATTTTACTTTTCATATCTGTAAGTAACCTGTTAAACATTGATTGGTGTCCCCATATAGAAAATATAGATTTATGAGCCATCCAAGAGAATATTAGCTAGAAAAACAATGCAGATTTATTTGTGTATCTATAAGTAACCTTATCATGAGAACCTATGATGTAGACATTATAAGAGCATCTCAAATTTCAAGATATTCTATTCATGAGAGGTGTTCTGTGTAATAGGTATCTTGGAACTCACACTGAAGATGTATGACTAGGAGTGACTAAGTTGAGAGACTGCCATGCCTATCTATAAGTGCCTTCCATCTATTTTCATTTCATTTCCATTTTGGATGTTGTTTCTTTTTCTTCTTTTACTTTGCATATCTATAACTAAACTACTAAAAATTGATTGGTCTCTCCTTGCAGAAAATGTTGATTTATGAGTCATCAAAAAGAATCTCAACCAAAAAAGCAATGAAAGATCTTTATTTTGATGATCTTGACAAATATCAATTTTGATTTCAAGCCATTCTAAAAGAGTATGTGAAGCTTTGTGAGGGAATCTCAAGTTACTCATTTGAAGTTAACCTCATAATGAGAACCTGTGATGTAGACATTATAAGAGAATCTCGAATGTGTGAGTGACATTGTAAAATATCCGTGAGAACAAAGTACCTAAGGAATTGTAATGAGATTTACTTGTAATGAGATTTACTGAAATATTGAAATTTGGTGTAGGGTACCAAGGTTATTGAGCAAATTTGGTTCATGGAAGTCTTAAGTTAGTTTTTAGTTTTAAGTTTTGTCAGTTGAATAAGGTCATATTAGACCAATTGAATTATAATATAGTAAGTCATGTTAGTTACAAAAACAACAATTAGGCATGATTGGAAAGATATAGAATCTTTTGTAAAATTTATTTAAAGCCTCTTGAATGCTCAAACACAATGTAATTTTGCTAATAGAAGAAATTCAAAATTGAAAACAATGTTTTCTCAGTATTTTGTTGAGTTTTCTAGACTTTCTTTCCCTTGTACAAACCCATACAAGTCCTTCTTGCTCTGAAACGTTTTGCATTGTGTGGTTGTGTGAAATAGCTTTAGTTTGCATCATTTTGGAGGTTCTAAGACAAAATATTGAGTGAGTTCTCTTCAGTACTCTGTTGCTCCCTTGATTTAACACTGTTTGCTTATTGAGGGTCTTCTAAAATGTGGATTTGACCCATTCCACTTTATGTTTCCACTATTTCTTATGGAATGGGTAATGTGAAAAGTGTAATCTAACTGTGCAAGGGATTTGGAAGGCTGAGAGGTTGTTTGGTCAGTTTTAAGTGATGCCCTGGGGCAGGGCAGAGCAAAATGCATATGAAAATGGAGGTTTTATGAATGGTTTTAGTGAAATATTGATGGATTTGGCTTGGTAATGGCATAGAATGTCTATGCAGACCTAAATAGGTGTGTTGGAAACAATTTCAAAGTTTGGAAAGCCTGGTTTATGGTAGATTTAGTAAACCCTAGTTTTATGCATGAAAAGGGAGGGTTTGTTGGGACAACACCCTAGGAGCCTCGTGTTGGTGTAATTATTAGTGAATTTGATGTTTTGAGTCACAATTAGTGATTGTACAAGGGATTGTGTGATTACAAGAAGTTTAAAAGGTACTTTTTTTGGAAAAGTGGGATAATTCTAGTAGCCTTTTAGTAGGTCAATTTGTTGGTTCTCCATGATGGCACAAAGAAACTTATGGGGATGTTTTGTGAATCTTGTAATTGGACTGTGATAAGTGTCTAGTGATGATTTTTTGGCCTTTGTATGGCCTTAGTAGTAGGATAACTTCATTTTTTAAATATTGAAGGCTATAAGTCTTTTGAGAAACTAGGTGTTTTAGTGATCAAATTTTGGGTTCATTGTTCAATAATTGATTAATTGATGTTGAAAAGAGTTCCTCCACCTTGAATTGCATCAATAAGCCCTCTAACTGATCTGTATAGGATCTAGACTATATTGCAGAATTGAATGCTTATTTATTTACAATGATTATTCCAAGTTAATAAAATCAACATTAACTTAAGGAAATAACAAAATGAAGGAATTAACAAACTGAGAGAAGGTGAGAGAAAAGAAGAGAAGTGCAAACATTGTTTGATTACGGAGTTCGTCATAAATGTGACTATGTCTCCGAGTCTGCTCCAATAGAGAGACCGATCCGATTAACTCCAAAAAATCAATTACAAATGCACCACAACCATTCTTCAAGCACTTCGACAGTGTAACGATGCTCTGGCATGCAAGAATGACTCAAAAATAATCTCCTCAAGACCTCTATTCACTTGCCACCTCAGCTTCAATACTTCATCAATACTTCACCTGAAAAAAAAAAGTGCCCTTTTCACTCTCACCTCACACCCCTTTTTATACAAAAAAATGAATCAAATTGGTTACCAACCAATTGATTTACAAAATATTCCTTATCTCTCCATAATATCTTCAAATCTCCTTTATACACATATAAATCTTTAAAAATCCCCCCTAATATTTATTTTAGCCCTTTTATTTATTCATTTCGGGCTTTTGTTACAACTTAAGGGGTTAATTTTAAATAAAAGTTGTTTGTTTAATTTAAAAGTATAGGAGTTTGTTTTATTTTAAAAGGCAATCAGTTTTGAAAAAATAAACAAAACTAACTGATGCGAAGAATATTGTAAAGCCATCGCATGGCTTACCGATGGCTAAAGGTTTTGTTAGGCCGGCGGTTGGGGGTTCAACCCCGCCGCTGGCTTTTAATAGCCATTTGCCAACTTCTAAACAACAAAAAAAAATAGTCACCACTCATAGGTGTGCCCGAGATTGTAGCCAGATTGGTAGGAGGCTAGCGTTGCACGTAGGAGGTTGGGGGATCGAATCCCCAAACAAACATTTTGTTAAAAAAACAAACTACCAAATTTGAATCTGCGGGTGTGAATGAGACACAGTGCCACATGTCGCACCAGGAGGGTGCCACATGGTGATCTTAGATTGGCTGATTCCGTAGATGTGGTTGCTGACGGGGACAGTGACCGAGATGCTATCTGTACCTGCTGACTCAGATGATGACGTGGACGATGACTGTGTGCTGACTGATGACGTGTGCCGCTGACTAGTGTATGGATGGACACGTGTCGCAATCTGATTGGTCCGTACAATGCTGATGTGGAAGCCACATGTCAGATTCTGGTTCGGCCACTTCACCATCCGTATAGTATGAAATGCTGATGTCATCATCTGTACGGTCCACCTCAAAAGTCAACTGAAAGCTTTGACTGCTGATAACTCTAGCGTACGATGTCAGATTTTGATGAAACGAACACTGTCGGAATCATTTTGATGAGCTCTTCGTGATGACACTAGTTCCGTTGATTTTTGAGATGATCATTTTTTTGCCTTTTGGACACCCTTTGATCCCTATTTGACCCAAGGTTTGACTGGCCATAACTTGCACAAACGGACTCCTTTTCGCTCCATTCAAGTTGCGTTGGAATCAGGACGCTGAGATATTTTTGATGGTGTAGATTTTGGAGAGAAATGAGACACTTTAATTTCACTAAAAATATCCACCGGATCACTAACATAAAAAACCCCAAAACCCTCTTCTTTCACAAGTTAGGCAAGGGTTTATTGAAAACCCATACTCCAAATTTTCCCACAACCAATAAAAGCCTAAAACACCTTCAAAAAGGTTTGAACAAGCTTAAAATTTAAAGAGATATCACTTCCCCCAAATATTTCTTCAAACCCTAGCACTAAACAACCATTTTCCACTAAAAAATGTACCATTTGACATCTTGGGCATCACCTAAAAACCCTCTATTCACCTCCCTTATGCACAAAAATTTGTAGACATGTTTTATAACCCTAACTAAGCCTTTCCATTGAGTTATAGAAGCATACAGTGGGTGAAAGGCTTAATATGACATTTTAATGCACTCAAAACCCTTAAAACAGAGTATACAAACTGACCCTCAGTAATTGGCTTCTAAAATGCATAAAATTAGTTGAAATCCAACCAAACCAAAATTAAAATCGATTTAAGCCTACTTCCCACCGAATTCCACCAAAAAGAGAGCACAACCACCCTGTACAAAACTGTATAATTCAAGGAAACATTAGATCCGAAAGTGCAAGAGGCTAGCAATCTTTGATGGGGTATTACTCGGAAACCATGGTGCTTAAAAAATCTATTTCTAAACCTATAAGATCATGTTGGTCCCCTCTACAATAACATCTTTCAGTTTTTGTTATCTCAAAGTTTTTTTCTCATTGTATCCAATTTTCACTTGATGGAAAAAGTGTCAAATGCAAGCAGTGCAAAGTTACAAAGTGATGCAACTATTTTTTTTGAAACTCATGTGACAAAACAGACTATTCCAATGCACCCAAATAGATATTTTTACACTAGGCATGGTCCTCTTTTGTACCCAAATATGCGGAGTCGTTCCAAACTACATTCAGCCAGATTAATTCCTTAAGGGTCCAAAGTGTAAAATGGCTGTAAACTTCAACATGCTATTATTCAAATACCATGATGCTTAAATTTTTTTTGTATAATCCTATGGGATTACATTGGGACCTCTACAACAATCTCTCTCAGTTTTTTGCTATCTCGGAGGCATTTTTCTATGGTGGTGAATTTTCACTTGGGGAAAAAGTTATCAAATGCAAGTAGTTCAAAGTTACAAAGTGGTGCAAATTTCATTCTATAGCTCGTGTGACTGACTAGACTATTCCAACATGTCTGAATAGGTATGTTTATGCTAGGCATGGTCCTCTTTTGCACCTAAACACGTGAAATTGCTCTGAGCTATGTTTGACTGAATCGATCCCTTAAAGGTCCAAAGTGTAAAATGACTGAAAAATTTAACATGTTGTTACTTGGATACCATGACACTTAGAAACTTCTCATCTAGTCCTATGGAATTTTTTTTTTCCCCTCTACACTAACGTCTCTTGGTTTATGCTCTCTTAGAAGCATTTTCCCGTGGTGGTGAATTTTCACTTGGGAAAAAAGTTGTCAAATGCAAGTAGTTGAAAGTTGCAAAGTGGTGCAACTTTCGTTCTACAACTTATGTAACCATAAAAACTATTACAATATTTCTGAATAGGTATGTTTACGTTGGGCATGGTCCTCTTTTGCACCCAAACACACAGAATCACTCTGAGCTACGTTCAACCAGATTGATCCCTTGAAGGTCCAAAGTGCAAAATGATTGCAAACTTCAACATGTTGTTACTCAAATACCGTGATACTTAGAAACTTCTCATCTGATCCTATGGGATCACATTGGACCCCTCTAATATAACCTCTTTCGGTATTTTCTATTTCAAAGGAATTTTCCCATGGTGTCGAACTTTCCTTGGAGAAAAAGTTGCAAAGTGGTGCAACTTCATTCTACAATTCGTGTGACCAAACGAATTGTTCCAATGTGTTTGAATAGGTATGTTTACACTAGTCATGGTCCTCTTTTTCACCTAAACACATAGAATCACTCAAAGCTACGTTCAACTAGATCGATTCCTCAAGGGTCCAAAGTGCAAAATGGTTACAAACTTTAGCATGTTGTTACTCAGATATCCTGATACTTAGAAAATTCTTGTCTAATCCTATGGGATCATGTTGGGCCCCTCTACAATAAATTCTCTTGGTTTTTTCTATCTCGGAGGGATTTTCCCATGGTGGTGAATTTTCACTTGTGAAAAAATATTGTTAAATGCAAGTAGTTGAAAGTTGCAAAGTGGTGCAACTTTTGTTTTACAGCTCGTGTGACCAAACAAACTATTCCAATGCATTCAAATAGGTATGTTTACCTGAGAAATGGTCATTTTTCACACCCAAACACATGAAATCACTCTGAGCTACGTTCAACTAGATCGATCGCTTAAGGGTTAAAAGTGCAAAATGGCTGCAAACTTTAGCATGATATTGCTCAAATATTGTGATGCTTAGAAACTTCTCATATGATCCTATTGGATTGTGTTTGACCCCTCTATAATAACCTCTCTTGGTTTATTCTCTCTCAAAGGCATTTTCCCGTGGTGAAAAAGTTGTCAAATGCAAATAGTTGAAAGTTGCAAAGTGGTGCAACTTTTATTCTTCAGCTTGTGTGACCAAACAAACAGTTCCAATGTATTGAAATAGGTATGTTTACACTAGACATGATCCTCTTTTTCACCCAAACATAGGGAATCACTCTGAGCTATGTTCAATCAGATCGATCCCTTGAGGGTCCAAAGTGAAAAATGGCTGTAAACTTTAGCATGTTGTTACTTGGATACCATGATGCTTAGAATATTCTCGTCTAATCCTATAGGATAATGTTGGGCTCTTCTACAATAATCTCTCTTAGTTTTTGCTATTTTAGAGGCATTTTTCTGTGGTGGTGAATTTCTGCTTAGGAAAAAAGTTGTTAAATGCAAGTAGTTGAAAGTTGCAAATTGGTGCAAATTTTGTTTTAAAAATTGTGTGATTAAACAAATTGTTCCAATGCATCCGAATAGGTCTGTTTATGCTAGGCATGGTCCTCTTTTGCACTCAAACATGCATAATTACTCTGAGCTATGTTCAACCAGATCGATCCCTTAAGGGTCTAAAGTGCAAAATGACTACAAGCTTCAACATCTTAGAAACTTCTTGTATAGTCCTATGGGATCATGTCAGGGCCCTCTACAATAACCTCTCTCGGTTTTCACTATTTCATAGGTATTTTCTAGTGGAAGCAAATTTTCACTTGGAAAAAATATTGTCAAATGCAAGTAATTGAAAGTTGCAAAGTGGTACAACTTTCGTTCTACAACTTGTGTGACCAAATGGACTATTTCAACACATTCGAATAGGTATGTTTACACTAAGTATGGTCCTCTTTTACACCCAAACATATGGAATTGCTCTAAACTACGTTCAACTAGATTGATCCCTTAAGGGTCGAAAGTGCAAAATAGCTATAAACTTCAACATGTTGTAACTTAGATACCATGATGCTTAGAAACTTCTTGTTTGATCCTATGGGATTGTGTTGGGCCCCTCTATAATAACGCTTCTTTTTTTTCACTATCTCTGAGACATTTTTTCATGGTGGTAAATTTTCACTTGAGGAAAAAGTTGTCAAATACAAGTAGTTGAAAGTTGCAAAGTGGTGAAAATTTTGCTTTATAGATCGTGTGACCAAACAGACTATTCCAATGCATTTGAATAGGTATGTTTATGCTAGGAATAGTCCTCTTTCACACCCAAACACGTGGAATCACTTATAGCTATGTTCAATCAAATCGATCGCTTAAAGGTCCAAAGTGCAAAATGGTTGAAAACTTTAGCATGTTGTTACTCGGATATCGTGACACTTAGAAACTTCTCATCTGATCCTATGGGATCATGTTTTGTCCCTCTACAATAACCTATCTTATTTTACACTCTCTTGGAGGCATTTTTCTGTATTAGCAAATTTTTACTTAGGAAAAACGTCAAATGCAAGTAGTTGAAAGTTGCAAAGTGATGCAACTTTCGTTTTACAACTCATGTGACCAAACAGATTGTTCCAATTTATTTGAATTGGTATGTTTACACTAGGAATCATCCTATTTCACACCCAAACATGCGGAATCACTTTAAGCTATGTTCAACTAGATCGATCCATTAAGGGTCCAAAGTGCAAAATGGTTGCAAACTTCAACATGTTGTTACTCGGATACTATGACACTAAGAAACTTATCATCTGATCTTATGGGATCGCATTTGACCCCTCTACAATAATTTCTCTTAGTTTTGGCTATTTTGGAGTCATTTTCCCGTGGTGGTGAATTTTCACTTGGGAAAAAAGTTGTCAAATGCAATAGTTGAAAGTTGCAAAGTAGTGCAAGTTTTATTCTACAATTCATGTGACCAAATGAACTATTCCAACACTTTTGAATAGGTATTTTTACACTAGAAATGGTTCTCTTTCACACCCAAATACACGAAATGACTTTGATCTATGTTCAACTAGATCGATCCCTTAAGGGTCCAAAGTGCAAAATGGTTGTAAACTTCAACATATTGTTACTCAGATACTGTGATGCTTAGAAACTTCTCATCTAATCCTATGGGATCATGTTGGGACCCTCTAGAATAACCTCTCTCAATTTTCACTATATCAGATGCATTTTCCTGTGGTGGAAAATTTTTACTTGGGAAAAAGTTGTCAAATGTAAGTAGTTGAAAGTTGCAAAGTGGTGCAACTTTTTTTCTATGGATTGTGTGACCAAACAGACTATTCCAACATTTCTGAATAGGTATTTTTATACTAAACATGGTCCTCTTTCACACCTAAACACATGGAATCGCTCTAAACTACATTAAACCAGATTGATCCCTTTAGGGTTCAAAGTGCAAAATGGCTGCAAACTTCAGCATGTTGTTACTCAGATACCTTGATGCTTGAAAAATTCTCGTTTAATCCTATGGGATCATGTTTGACCCCTCTACAATAATCTCTCACAGTTTACACTCTCTCAGAGGCATTTCCCATGGTGGCAAATTTTTACTTAGAAAAAAAGTTGTCAAATGCAAGTAGTCACTAGTAGAATTTTGCAAATAAATGACTACGTGACTAAAAATTTTAGTCAAATGACTAAAAATTTTGGTCATGTGACTAACACTAGTAGTATTTAGAAAATAAATGTCTAATTTGCTCATTTATAAGTGATTAATTTGGTCATCAGGTAAAATCACAACTAAATGACAAATAAAAATGACTAAATAAATAACTAAATAAATGTGCTCATTCTTAAAATCTTGGCCTTAAAATTTTTATTTTAATAAACATAGTCTAAAACCTTTGTCAAAACCTTATTTTGAATCGTAGCCTACCATAATTATTAATAAAATATTACAAATAATTACTAATAAATATTTTGTTTTGTGGTGTCATCATATGAACACCAAAGTTTCTTCTAAATTGATGAAAAACCACCAAATTAAAAAAATTAACAAAGACCATAAGAGAACCTAAAAAACTAAAACCCAAAAACCTTGAAAAATATTGTGTAATTCAATCAAGCATTACATTCAAGATCTATCAACATCAAGCAAGATTTCAAGTCCACATCCATTGGAGCCAATACTTACATGTTTGCAACACCTTATTGCTAGGGTTTGGTGAGTTGCAACATCATTATTTGTTCATTAATCATTCTCCTTTCATATTTTCTTTCATTTCAAGATTTAATTACCAACAAGGATTTTTCCAAGGAAAACCCTTATCCTCTAACCCCATAACATTTTCCCCTCTCTTTACATCTGATTTTCATGTCTAGGTTGGAATTTTGCTTTAGGGAAAAGGTTAGTTTTACAAATGTATTCTAAATTAGAATCTAAATAGTGTAAGTTAATGCAAGCCAAGTATTTAGATAGTGAAAATCTTGCAAGAATTTTCACTATATCAAACCCTCCTGATGGATCTACTATGTGGAACTTTCTAATCTCATGTAGGAAAGTCATCACTCCATTTATTACTTAGGAAGTACAAAAAGGAGAGGAAGTTCATTTCTAGAAAGATTCATGGAATGGAAATCCTCCTTTGAAAGAATTGCAATCGGCCATGAAAATTTTATTTGAAGTTTGGGGTAATAAGCTAAGTGATTATGTTTGGTCAACAAATCATGGTGTAATTGGTAAAGTGGTATGGAAAGAATTTTCAAATTCTCCAATATTAGTGGATCAACAACACTTTATTTAGGGTATTATAAAGGAAAGAGTGGTTTTCAAAACATATAAACCTGATCGAATCATTCAGGCTCATTCAAAAGATGGTTGTTACTTAGTTAAACAAGGTTACAAGTCATTGATCAATAAAGATGCTCACTTGCAATCCCAAAGAGCATATTCCTTATGTTTGAATAATATGGTTTTACCAAAATTAGGTAGTTTTTCTTAGTTGGTTTTAAGGAAAAGGTTTCTAACAATTGATAGGCTAATTAAATTAGGTTTAGCTAAACCTTTCAAGTGTTTTAATGTGGTGAAATCTTTGAAGTTTCTGATCATCTGTTTTTAAAAATTTTTTATGCTCAATTTTTTTGGAGTTCTATTCAACAAAAAATAAATTTCCATGCTCCATTGCCCAATTTTGTTTGGGATCTTTTATCAAGTTGGCCAATGCTATACAAATCATCTTTGTTTGCATGTATTTGGCATATAGTGCCAACTATAGTCGTCTGGAATATCTAGTGGGAAAGAAATAATCTTATCTTTAGAAAGGTGTCTACATCAAAACAAAGTATTCAAACTACAATTGAAAAATCCATTGCTTAAGTAGAAAATTCATATATGAAAAATGGGTAAGTGAAAAAAGATGGGGGGCCAAAAAGGTGTCTTAAGTGGCCACTTTTTTTTTTTCTTCTAAAATCAAGAAATACTAACCTTGGATGTGAAATTGAGGATAGTTACACTCAAAAAAATTAGATACAACAAAAACAAGCATCATAGTGCTCCTAGTCTACTTTCTAAACTACTATTTTTTTTTGAAAATAGTAGAGATTAAGGGGTTCAAAAGAGGGAGCCACACAAATTGGTGTTGTTTTTGTCAAAAAAACATAACATAGAGAGTTTTGTGGCTCCCTCGAAAGGTTAACTTTTTTTTGGTATTTTTAAAAATGCTTAAGTGAGAAATTAGCCAATAGTATGTAGTTTATGCCCAATTTTTTTGATAATTTTTTAATAAATATTTGATTTTTTACTAATTTTCAAAGTAGACACATCCTAAAAAATAGAATTTTAGCCATGCTGCCCCTACAAATTTTAAAAATTAATTGAAAATCATTTTTAAAAAATATGTGTAGAATGGAGTCTAGTTTCTAAAAATGTTTTTTTTTTGAAATTTCAATGAACGATTAATTTATAATGATTTAAAACTACCAAATAGTGGTTTTTTCCAAAAAATCAACACACAAACAAAAGAAATTAAAGATGAAAGGCTTAACATTGCCACATTGTGAAAAAAATTACATTGCTAAATAGCTAAGAGAGAGCCTAACAATATTGAGGTGCTTGGTTTGTTCGACCTTGAAACATGTTCAAACCTGATAGTTAGCACAAACGTGATTATGTGAAATCTTGTAGAATATGCAAAAACACATCTTTGGATGTTAGGAAGACACTCCAAACCTTTGGGTTGGTAATCTAAAGAAAATACCAAGCCTATGGCTTGGGAATTCCCAAAGCAAGAAATAATGCAAGCACATTATAATGCACTCACATTATTTCATGGTTTTGACATATTTTTTGTGTTTGTTCTGAAGAGTTACCTAAGCAAGACATAACACGAGTGCATTATTAGTTGCTCTGTGTTAAATGCTAGTTTATTAAATGTATGTATATATTTTTTTATGTATTTATGTATGTATGTATGCTTGTATGACATGTATGTATGTATGTCTATATGATTGCATGTATCAATGTATGTATGTATGTATGTATGTATGCATGTATGTATGCATGTAAGATTGCATGTACATGTATGTATGCCTATATGTATGTATGTTTGCTTATATTTATGTATGCATTTAGAGGGAAGGATAATTTTAAGAGAGATACCTCAGAGATGGGGGGTGGGATGGAGAGATCTGAGAGAGAAGGAGTGGGAGAGAAGGGGTTGGAGTGAGAGGGGATTTTTTGAAAAGTTCTAAATTTGAGATTGAAGTTTGAGACTTGCAATTCTTCCCTATAACTTGACACCTCCACTCTCGGATCCAAATCTAGGAAAAATATAAAAAAAAAATTGTTGTTTGTTGGTGGATAGGGGTTTGCCTTTGTCAAACCTCAAGTTTCGTAATTAAAATTTGATAAATAACATATATCTGAAACATGAAATGTGTGTGCAATACTAACCTTAAGTGTTTATAAGATTAAAAAACAAATGATGCAAAAAAGCCCTACTCAAGTTCTTTTAGACTAGGATTCCTAAATGAATATACACAATAATGAAGACCTATTTTAGGAGATCATAAATCAACCTAATAAGTAACAAATCTAATTATACTTTCTTTTAGGCTAAAATTAAAAAGATAATAGAAAATGGAATCACTTAGGAAATAAGTCATTAGGCTTGGTTGAATGTCTTATGCATCTCCCAAAAGCCTAGAATTCATCATGATCCTCTATAGGCATCTATCATCAATTCTTTGTCAATGCTTGATCCTGATATCAAAATGAGCTTGAAGACCTAAATAAACAACTCAAATTATGTTCCAAGACTTCTCTTTTGAATACGTGTCTCATTTCTCTTGAAATGAATGCTTGATCTCATGTGAAATTCTCTTCCTTATCTAGTGTAAAATGAATACATGTGAGACTTAGTTTTATGGGTTTCCTTTCTAATTTTCCAATTATCAGATCTAGAAAGATGACATGTGAAACTTGAATTGGATATCTTGAAATGTCTCCAAAAATATATCCAAAGTTGAGTTTAAAGTACTTAATGAGGACCCATTCACGCGTAGGAAAATGGGTCCTAACCTAAAACTTCAGAACTCCCTCAATGTCGGGACATTAACTTAATCCATAGCATTTATTCAATGAAGGTTGTGGTGATAGGAATTAAATAAAATTAAGTAAAATATGCCTTGGGATACATAATCAAGGGGTATTAAGGACCTATTAGTGAGATTTTTAAAATGCATCAATGAAAAGGTCACTAAAATAGGTCTAAATAAGTGTGAATTGTACTTTCTCCTAGAAAGGGGTACAATTTTCTACATTAAAAAAGGTTATATGTATAGAGGTTTTCAACTATGTGAAATACCAAAAAGTGGTATCCAAATTTTCTCTTTTATTGACCCTTAAAATTCTTACAAAAAATGATATAAAACATAGTTTGTTGCTTCCAAATCTGTCATCCAAAGTTGTTGTACCATATCAAACATCTTGCCACTATATATGCATTTTAAAAATAGATAATATCAATAACCGATTCATGATCATTCACTCCAAGTTGGAAATTGATGTCATTAATTTATTTTCCAAAAATTACTAGGATTTTTCTCCATTTTAAGAACCAAAATTGAAAGAATAAGACCAAAGAAGAAAGCCAAGAGTTACTTGTTTTATGCACACTTTCCTAAGCATCAAAATTGAGAAAATTAATTTTCCTTCAAAATCCCCTTCCACCATGGTAAATAAACTGTTTCAACCCCTAGAACCTTCAAATTATGCAATTTTGTAAATCACATTAAACATCTGAAGCTTGATATTAATGTATAAAATAGAAATAAAGTCTCAAAAATAAATAATCATATTATTACAACACTTCACAATATGCTCTTGAAGCTCAAACATACACCAAAAATGCAAAATATTGAACACGAAAAAAATAAAAAATTGGTGATGCAGGATTGCTTGTGAGCTTGGATGCTCCTACATCACTCATTTTTTTATTTTCTAACTCTAAACAATGAACTTAAGGTGAACCTTCATTTATATTCTTGGGTTTGGCTATCAATAGGAGCCCCTTGAGGGGTCTAAATGACCTAACAAGTATTTAATGAGTACCTCTTGATCTATAACATCATTACAAGAAGCTAAAGTGCCTTCTTATTTATTAGTTTGCATTTGTACACATTGGCCTCATGCTTATCCATAGTAGTGAAATTGAATGGATATTTCTTCTTCATGACAAGCAAGATAAAAAAAATCTAGAACAATTCCTCAAAATCATCACTTAGATATTGGTGGTACATTCTGAATTCACAAGAAAGAGGCACAACTTTCATGTTATTCTAGAGCATGTTTAGATAGATTTAGCTATGCAAAAGAGATTTTTTGATGAGGACTCATCTTGTGCAAACTGAAGTAGACTTCTATTTGAATAATTTATTCAGCTAACAAACTTTTATGCCAACATTCCGATTAAAAATACTATATCAATCTTAACTTCAACTTTGTTCCAAATCAGTATTTTAACAAATAAAATTATCCCTAAAGGAAACCATTAGTTGAACGCGTTGTTGAAGAAGATAATGTTTTATTATTACAGTTTAACTCTATCAAAAAAAAATTCGTTAAAGTCTCCAAAAGTCATTTTAGACTATAATATTCATGTTCATGAAAGCATGGTTAGTGGAAGATTTGATGTCCATGAAAGCATTGTTAGTGGAAGATTTGATGTCAATGTATACAGGAAGGGATGTGTTCACGAGTCAATAGCCATGGTCAGTATGTATGCATTTAGTCTATAGGTGACTATGAGAGACAAATTCATTAGTCAGTATGTCTCCCACTATATTCAACATTTGGTGGTTTTCAATATGGGTTTGTGGAGGCAATTAGTTGATCTATAACAAAATTAATGAAAATTAAGTTGTCAACAGATCCATTTTCTTGAAACTTATAATATTCATGAAACTTAAATAGTAAGACAATATATTCAAAGAAATGAAATTTTTAGGATGTTATATTTTGTTGTTGAAATAATTTTTTAATTAATACTTTTTTCTTTTACAATGCAATTATTTTACTTGTAACATAGAGAAGGAAAAATAGTTTCTTTAAGCATTATTTTATAACATGAACAAGCTTAGAGATATTACAATATTATGATGTGATATATTTTGAAGGTGTTATTGAAGATGTGTGCTTGAATTTTGAACATCAGTAGTTGATGAATTAGCCACATTTTCTTACTATTAAGTTGTAGTTACAACTATGGTTGAATATTTTTAATTTCTAATTTTAATATTTAAGACTAACATGAACTTCTTTCATTGTATAAATAAAGAATTGTAATGAAGTTGTACAATAGAATTGGTGCATATAAGATCTAAAGAAACAATAGAATAAATAAAAAGTAAAGACTATAAGCAATAGTTCACCTTAGAAAATCTTTTCCTAACACAACAAAAAAACTTTATTGCATAAAACTCAACTATTCTCTAATACAATAATGAATATCATACTTCATGCTTAATCATGTATGATTATTTCTTAGAAACACATAAAAAAGTAGTTTTACACATAACATGAATCATGCAAAAGGTAGACATCATTAAAATAAGCTCACCCATATTTATACTTCATATTTGAAATATATTAAATAAGCTCACCCATCAACTGTAAAATATACAAAGTATACAACATTTATCCAACATCCAAATTCATAAATTTGAATGAGATGCACATCTCTTATGAAAACCTTCTTGGTGATATATAAAGATAGAAATAAAACATGTATAGTGTAGTATTTATATCTTATTTGAAAATAGGAAGGGGGAACTATATAATCAGTTATAACTTAAGAATCCATCCTTTCTTGCTACTCTCCATGTGTCCATTAATAGGAGAAATAACCACTTCTAACGAGCATTAAGGGATTATGTAATCATAGCAATTGATTGAGATGAATATAAGCTAGGAGGGGAATCTTCTCCACATACTCTATACCCCACATCTACGAATGTTGGCTGCAATGGTTTTTTAAAATCAATCTCAATTTTACTTAACAACATTGTCACAACCTCAGACATCAATGGCCTATGAGTGGTAGAAGCTTGTATGCATAAAAGTGCAAGGTTTATCACCCTCACCACCTCTTCTTCACTATACCCTTCCATCTTCCCTTCACTTTCCACAACCTCTAGAACCTTGTTATCTTCATATAGGCTCCAAACCTATCATAAGTTTTTTTGAAATTGATTAAGCTTTTTAAGGGAGAGAATGATAGGATAAAATGATTAAAACAATATTATTAGAATATTAAAATACCCATTCAAGAAGATATTGCTTATCAGCTGGTTGATTCAAGTCAATGCTTTTTCTGCCACTAACAATTTCAAGAACCACCACACCAAAGCTATAGGTGTCAGCTTTCTCTGTTAATTGCCCATGGCTAGCATATTCAGGAGCTGTGTATCCTCTTAAAGGGAAAAAAATGGTGTTACTATATTTATTGAAAATTTTGATTATAAAAACATTGGAGTGAGGAGGGGTTTACTCACAAGGTTCCTGCAAATTTTGTGCTAACATGAATTTTATCATGTGGAAGAAGTCTCGCAAGCCCAAAATTTGCTATTTTTGCTTGAAATTTTTCATCAAGTAATATATTACTTGATTTAATATCACGATGAATGATACAAACATGAAATTCCTCATGGAGATAGGCTAGACCATGAGCAGTGCCTAGGATAATGTTGAACCTTTCCTTCCAACTCAAATGTTTTTTATGTTCTCTTGCATATAAGGCAATTCACTAGAGTTTCAAAACCTTTCATATTTTTTGTAATTGATGAAACAAGCAAAAGAGGAAAGTGAAGGAATAGCAAACCAAATAATATTCTATCGAGGCTGCTATTGGACATGTACTCATAAACCAAGAGTCTTTCTTGACCATGTTTGCAACATCCAAGTAAACGCACAAGATTTTTGTGATGGACATTAGAAATGAGTTTCACTTCACTTTCAAATTCAATAATTGCATGGGGAGAACGACCTAATGTCAGCTTCTTTATTGCCACAACATTACCATTTTTCAACGTACCCCGCAATTATCAAGTAACCTATCATTTGAATACATCAACACACTAGTCTAATGAAGAAAGAAAATAAGTGATAATTTACCTTGAATACTTCACCAAACCCTCCTTCTCCAAGCTTATTTGCTTGATCAAAATTGTTGGTAGCGTTTTTCAATATCTTGAAGTCAAAATCTCCCGGCCCACGAAGTTCTGTTGCTCCTTCAGTATCCACTATTCCATATAATATTTATTATATTCCCAATAAATAGGATCGAATTGATTTACAAGACTTTTGCTTCCTTGCCTATGATATATTAAATCTAGACTTTAAGAATTTACCTTGTTTCTGACTTGGCGGTATTATCTGCTTCCGGAAGACAAGGAAACAAGTTATAAGGCCAAGTAGGAATACCCCTCCTACAACACCAATTATTATCCACACTCTGGAATTCACCTTTTCCCCTGAAAAACAAAATGGAGAATGCCTCAACTGTGAATAAATCATTGTACATATGAGAAACTGTCTGACATAAATAATTAAACAAAAGCGATTCAGATACTTGATTTTATGAAATTACATTTCTGAAATTGTAAATTCAAAGGAAATGTGAACAAAATTGCAAGCTCTTCAATTGAATATAAGTAAATTCTAACCTGTGCGTAAGAAACGCGCCAACTCGACAGTAGCATTGCTTGGAAAAAAGGGCTTGGAATCGTATCACAAGTAGCAACCGGCGTCTACAGCCCGTCCCTCGGAGCGAGGAAAACACTTATTTATGTTGGTCTGAGCTTTAATCAAGCAATTTTGGCAGGAATCGCTTTGAAGAGAACGTATACAGGAGGCAAGCCCATAGATTGTCTTATTAGACGGCCCTTGACTCGTATGCGTAGCAAAATAATCTTTTATTCGCGGAGTTGCAGTGCAAAGATCGCTTATCAAGCTTCCAGCAGCTGCGGAAAACAAATTGGATGAAGGGGCGTTGGAAAACAAATTCTTTT
This sequence comes from Sequoia sempervirens, assembly GCA_007258455.2. Lineage (NCBI taxonomy): Eukaryota > Viridiplantae > Streptophyta > Pinopsida > Cupressales > Cupressaceae > Sequoia > Sequoia sempervirens. The sequence continues at coordinate 10,523,642 of VDFB02049217.1, read as the reverse complement.
ATTCTAAATATTTTTTGAGTTTCTTTAATAGAATTTTTTAAAGAAAAGGGAAAGATATTTTTGCACACTTACAGTTACATTATATATATTTTTATTTTTTATTTTTTTAATAGAAGCTTCTTCTATGTTTTAATAAAAAAATAGAAACTTCTTTTCTTTTTTTTTAATGCAAACTTCTATTGTTGAACAAGAAAATCTCAAATTTTTAGATTTTTGTAAAGATTTTAAATATTTTTGAGTTTTTTAATAGATTTTTTTTATAAAAACAACAATATTTTCTTTCAAACCATTTTTTGTTTTACCAATGCAATATATTTCGTTTTTCTTTTATTAATCTGGTTGTAGAGTTTAATCTTCATTATCTAGATTCTAAAGTTGCAGAGAAGAAGCAGAAAGTTAGAAAAGGGAAAATAAAATTTGCACACTTATAACTTACAACAAGAAAGAAAGAAGATTTGCAAAAAGTAAAAAAAAATTGCTGCACAATTACAACTTACAACAAAAAAGAAAACAATTTTGCTGCATAGAAGAGTAAGATGATTTTCATTTTATTTCTTTTTGTTCTTTTAAAAAAATGCATTATGATTTGTTAGTTTGATTTTAATGTCAGTATGTTACAAGTTCTATGCTAATACTATCATAAATCAAATTTATAACAGACTTTGAGATTTTTTAAATTTGAGATGAATGGACAACAAGTGAAAAATTGTCATCTTTTTCGACCTATTCCAAGAGATGGTCGCCTAGGTATTGATAATGCTTCTATGGCAGAGAGGAGGCATGTCCCTTATGCTGAAAATATTCTTGTTCCTCGCCTATTAGTGTCTTATTATATAAAATTTGACTTGCAGAAAAAAAAATAATTGTCATGCGAAAGGCAATAATGAAGACTAAACCGTAGAAAAAAAAAATCATGATGGGCAAGGTGGACCGTCAAATTTAAGCCTTGACTAGTATCAAATTGAGCTATTATATTCTTTATTGCATTCGAAGTCAAGCAAGATGACTAAGACACTGACTTGACTTACTCTGTGTGGGAGACGACGAAGTTAATTAGTAATTCAAGTCAAGTCAAGTCAACACGAAGAGTATTTGAAGGGCACGCCTCGCATTCATCAAGTCAATTGAAGTCAATAAATGCCAACCCACTCAATGTTGTCACGACCGTGCCCAACATTTCAAATCAGTCTTTTAACAAAGAAAATTAGAACCATAAGTTGAATGTGTGGAGGAAGAAGATGTGGACAACTCCACTCCATCAATGTCCTCCAAAAGCATGCTCATAAACCAATATGGCATTCATGAAATTTATGTTATGCCATGTCATATGACAACTCATCAATGAGACACCAATAATTGCTTAAAATCCACAACTATGAGGAGATGAGAATAGAAAATAGGAAATCGTTGTACACTTTAAAATGAGATGGTTCAACATCATGTTGACTATTGGCATACACTATATGGATATTTGCAATCTATTATATAAATCAATAAGAATATATTTAATCGAATATAAATGTAAATAATAGAAATAGTAGTGATACAACTCTCTTAAGAGCATGTATAAATAAGTAATTAACTAATGTAACATTTATTTTTTTATTCTATATATCTCAAACTATGCATTTTCTCTATTTTATCACATAACATATAACTTGGTCTAGATCGTTATCTAGAGTGTTGTCTAGCATATTCAAATTTGAATCCCAAATTAAATTGGATCTAATACTCTATTGCACTATGATTGACTAGCTCCTTGTATTGTTGGAATAAACTTAATTACTATTATATAAGCTATTCACTTCTTTTTCCTACTTATTTGAGTGCATTCTAAATGGATTGATTTCATTTTAGCTCCCTCTATTTCTTCTTTCACAAACAACAACAATAAAGCAATATTTCTGATAGCATTGATTAATCCCTTGACTTGTGAATTACTCACCTTTGATATTTTGGACTTACCTACTAAAGATTGAATCTAGTACCCTTCAAGACCAACCTATACAGAATTCACTCTAATGTTCAGTATATGGAATCTCCAAGTGTAGAGATAACAACTTCTAAAGATGACACCAACCACATCCCATGGTTTATGATCAACCACTACCTTATCCATGAATTTTAGGCAATTTCCAAAGTTTATTTTGCATTATTTAAATTGATTGAAATATCCATCCATTGATTCAACCATTCAAAGGAGTGGATTAAGATGATTTTTAGTCTTTAAATCAAGTTCAATGCTCTTAAATTTTATGAAAATGTGATTGTTTGTAAACACATGTCAAAGAGAGAATTCACTTTTCTTCTATTTTGGTAATTTTTATGCAAACTAGATTGGTTAAATCACCTTCATCTTGAGGCCCATTGTTTCAAACACATACACCTTTCCTCATAGTGGCACATGATAATTGATCAAATATTTTGTAGCCACAATTAATCTTCTTCCCCTTGCTCACATAAGTAACATTCTTAATTGTCTTTTTCATGTTCTTTGGAGGAGCCAAATCTATATACAACTTCAAACATGTTTCTTTCACACGTTTATCTTTATCAAAATGTGTGTAATTTTGATTATACTTGCATTCCTCTTAAAATTTACTTTCCTTTTCCTTTGTCCTTTCTAGTAGCTTTTTTTTTCATTTACCCTACTATGTACATTCGAGAAAGAAATGCTCATTTTCTTTTCTAAGTCTAAATAATAGAATTAGGGTTAGTCTTGATTTATATCCTTGGGTTTGACAATCATCATGAGCCTCTTAAGGTGGATAAGTAGCCTACCAAGTATTTCATGAATACCTCTTGATCTATAAAATCCTTTTAAAAAGATAAAGTTCCTTCTTGTAAATTTGTTAGCTCACACTTGTACATATTGGCCTTACCCTTTTCCATAATAGTGCAATTTAAGGGATCTCTCTTATTCATGACAAATAACATAAATTATTTCTTGAATAATCCCTTACAATCATCCCACTTAGATATTGATGGTACATTATGAATTCAAAATAAAGAGGCATAACATTCATGCCATTTTAAAATATGTTTGAATAGCTTTAACCATGCAAAGGATATTTTTTGTGAGGACTCATCTTGTACAAACTAAAATAGACTTTCATTTGAATAATCGATTGATCTAAATTTTTATACTAACCCCTCTATTAAAATAAATTATAAAAATATTATTTAACTGTATAAAAAATATTATTCCTACTAAAAGATAATCCTCTTTTGTGATTGGCCTCATTAAACTCTTCTTGTTTATTTTCACTTTCTTAAATGAAATCTAAATTACTACACAAAACTAAAACTATATTTGCTGACCTATCCAACTTTTAAGTAATGGAAATTTGTATCACCTCATCTTTTAACATTCTATACCTTGCTTCATCCTTGTCCATTTCATATCCATGTGTAGTCAATGATCTTGCCGTATTCCACACTCTCAGGCTGATTGTAGATTCAAAATAAAACAAATTGACACTCCCACTTGATCTAAACTCGTCTCAAATCAGTGTTTTAACAAAGAGGATTAGCCATATACGGAACCATCAGTTGAAGAAGATAATGGTTGATGTTTACAATTTTAACTCTATCGAAACAATTGCGTCAAAGTCCTCCAAACAAATCTGGTGTTAAGACTATAATATTCCTGTTCATGAACGCATGATTAGTGGGAGATTTTTTCCGAATTTTGATGTCGATGTCATGGTCTGTAATTTGTATGAGGTAGAGTTTTTCTCTCCACCACACAATGCCCTCCATCGTATTGTTGCCATCATTATTGGAGGCAACTAGATCCACAACCACAATATTCTTAGTGGTAACAGTTTTTTTCCTTTCCAAATAGTACCATCAATACTTTCACTTAAAGATAAAAAATTCTATACTTTCATTTAAGATAAACAAATTTTAGACAATATGCATTTTTGTTTATATCGATAATACTGATGTTATGCATTCTTTTAGAATATGTTCTGAGGTTATTATGATTTTTTGTATAACAAGGTCAGAAAATATTTTGATGATTATGGAGAATCTGATTAAAAAATTGATTGATAAGATAGGAGTCAAATTTAGGAACATCTGTTTGTTGTTTGGGTGCTGTACCACTGAGCTACAAACTCATTTAGCAACCAATCCATCTATGGTTTAAGTATGGCTCATTTTATAACACCCCTCTTTGAGCCACACTACAAGTGCTCTCGACTTCTAATCTAGTCTAGTTCTACTAACTTAATTTTGATACAATGAATAGCAATAACAAAATAAAAATGATGACTACAAATAATCTTTAAGACAACATAATGCATATACAATGGATAGCTCTCCCACAAAATCAATGGAGATTCACGATGTTGAAACAAACCAACTTCCTTGAGATAAATAATATCTATAAAACTTAAGTAATAAGACTTGATATATATTCAAACACAATGAAAATTTTAGGATGTTATAATTTGTTGTTGAAAGAAAAATAGAGTTAATATTTATTTATTTTTATTAATGTAATTTTTTTCTTGTAACACACATAATACAAAATAGTTCCTTTAAGCATTACAATTTCACTTAGTTTTTGTATAGCATGAACAAGCTTAGTGGTATTACAATAATATGAAATGATATATTTTGAAATTGTTATTGAAGATGTGTTTTTGAATTCTAAATATTGATAGTTGATGGTTTGTAATTATAGATACCCACATTTTGTATTGTTCAACTATAGTTACAAATATTGTTACATAGTTTAAATTTTCAATTTTAATATTTAAACATTTAAAATAGAAAAAATGTTTTACTATAGGAAAAAAATGCAATGAAGTTGTACAATAGAAATAGTGCATATAAGATCTAAAGAATAATAGAATGAATAGAATGTAAATACTATATGCATTATTTTCACCTTGGAAAACCTCTTTGGGTAAAAAAATATAGCACAACAAAGTTCTTTTTATTGCATAAAACTCAACCATTCTCCAATACTGATGTAGGAGCATCTAGTGGTGTGAGGGCAATCTTGCATCACCCAAAAAAATGCTTTCCTTTTATGTTGTTTTTTTTTTCCTTTTTGTAGAATTTTTTACATTTTTGTATACCCTTTTCGTCGAATAAGAGTTTCCAACATTCATAACTACTTTTCTGCTTTTTCTGCTCAATTGCTATTTTTAGCAAGTAGAAATTTTAAGGCATGGAAAGACAAAAATTTATGGGAAGGCTCATGAGGGAAAAATAAGCATTTTGGCGAAAGAATCAGGTCAAGATCATTCATGGTTTGAAAGTTATTCAAGTTCCAGTTTCTACTTTTTGCCCTGGAAAACTTTTCAATTCCAGTTTGAGACACTAAACAGTTCCGTACATGCCCATAAATTGTCAGAACTGGTGAAGCGGGTTCTTAGCATGTTCTTCACTCTAAGACCTTTCTGACGATGTAAACAGTTCAAAAAAGGAGTCCCAAATCAAAAGTTATGGCTTCTGGAAGTTGGCTGATTTTTGAAAAATTACTAATTTTCAAATTAGGACTTAGTTTTTGAATTTTAAATTGTACCTTTTGGTGCCAAGCTTCCAAAAATATTATCTCAAATGTTATTTTTGGTTCCAAATTGAAAAGGGCTATTTATAGGCTAATTTCTGATTTTTGGGTAACTTTTTGGGAAAAAGAGTTCGCATGTTGCGAAAGGGGAACATAGTGTAATTTTTTGTAATTCTGTAATTTTTCTGAACTTCTGTAATTTTGCATGTATCACAAAGCTCGAGGATTTGTGATTCTCTGCATGTAAGAGTTCCATATTTAAATAGAAAATATTATTCTCTATTTTGTGAGTGTATTTATGTGTCTCAGGTTTGCTCCCTCGTCAAATACAATAATGAATATTGTAACCACCCCATTTAATCACTAATAAAGTTTAGAGTTTAGTGAAAAAAATGAAGATAATGTAGATCTAATCAGGAAGGAATCAAATGTCGACTTAAAGGATAAAGATATTTATATATAAAAGTGACTTCTTACTGCTACTATTATCATCAATCTGTTTGCAATACATTGGCATAAGGATAAAACTCAAATCATAATAAATTACAGCTGCTAGTACACACATTTTGGAATAATGTTGATAACACATGCAACCAATTACTTATAACATTCATGCTCTTTCAAAAAATTCACATATATCATATTGAAAATGAAAACAAAAATGCTCGTGTGAAGGTCATTACTCATCTAAATAAATAAGGCACAAAATAACCAATATATCATCATTTGAATTATACCATTTTCTATTATAACTTGAAAGGACGGAGGAGAGAAAGCATCATCGGGGTGATATCCACCCTACCATAAAGCATTAGCTTCCCCGGGCTACTCCACTGGAGAAGCCCGACCCATCACAAATATTCTAGCCACATGTAGTTGAAATGCATGATGGAATGCCATACACCATGTGATTACTAATGACCTACCATGTGCCTATATGTGTATCCATTATATATGAAGAAGCACATGTCCATTTGATACACAAATCATGGAAGAGAATGTAACTCAACCAAGCAATGCACTTATTGTTAGAGTAATAAAGTCATCACCTAACTAATTAATTAATCATTAATTAATTGGGTCACTTTATGCTTTATTACACTTAAGCTAAACTTAGGAGTTCTTTTATTTCATTATTTACTTTAATTAATTAGTTTCTTTTTGCATGATTAAATCCTCTAATATTAAAACATGTTGTCTCATTCATTCATATGAGGACACTTGTCATGTTCTAATCTAACCCTAATCTAGGGTTAGCTTTCATCCTTTTCATAAGGATTGATTCATTGTAATTGTTTTTAATTCTCTACGACAACATATTTGATGTGGTAGTTGTTCACATAATGCATATTTGATGTTTTATCAAATCTAAATTGTTGGGCAATCATATCTTGCTTATTTTTTCATAAGTGTGATAGGTCTATCATTGCAGATGATTCATGGAGCTGTGGGAGTACATACATCTATTCTAACATGGTATCAAAGCACTAGAAGCTACCTTGTCCACCTTTTTTGAAGAAACCAACTCATGCATTAGGATTTGTGAATTGTTGAGTAAATTTGAGATTATCATTAAGTCCAGAGTTGTCAGAGTAGTTGGGTTTTCCTTTCATTTCATCAGAAAAGGCTGCCATTTGTCAGAACTGTGAGGCCTTAAAGCTATGACATTTTTTTGCCAGATCAGAGGGGTTTTCCACTATTTTTTGAGAAAAATTGACCTTGATCTCTCAAACAGTGCATGATAGTGCAAAATGGACTATAAGAGTGTGCTCAAAAGGCCCAAAAACCCCTATTTTCATATAAAATATGATAGGGTTTGCTGAAAATTGATTTGTTAGTGTATAGGGGGAATTTTAAAAAAAACGCTGACATAAAAATCTGTATTGCTATACGGATCCATATAGACACCTCAATTTTTGTGCCCTTTTTTTGGGGTGTTTATATCATTTTGGAGCTGCCTCAATTTCTGTGCCCTCTTGATTTCTTTTCTACCTCGATTTTTGTGCCATGAAGGTATAGTTGAATATTTTATTAATTTTTTAATCTTTAAATTAATAAAAATATTTGGTTTAAAGCCTAAATGAGCACTTTTAGTAAAATGGTCATATCTTGAGCATACAGAGTTTATGTTTTGCAAACGCGATATAGTTGGAAAGCTAGTTTTGAGCTTGATCCAGTGGTATATGTAATTTTTCCTAATTTTGTTATTTTGACTGAGTTATAAGCTATTGAATTCATATCATTAGTTTTCGCTTCTAGGGGCATATCTTTTGACTCAATTATCCATTTTTTACAATTCTTGTGGCATTGGAAAGCTGGTTTAGTGCTCTACATAGTGATTAGACTTATTTTCCCAGATTACAAGTACATTTTATTCAACTTTTCGTGTTTTCACAATTTTCTTAATTACTTGGATGTTTTGGCACTTGGAAATGCTTTGTTTTCATCATTTCACTCTATTTCACATGATTTTCATGCAGTAAAGTCAGTTTTCTCATATTTGTTCATTTGAAGAGTAATCATGGGTTTTTCTACTCACCCTTTAGTTGTAATCCTGGAATGGGATAATTATGAGTCATGGGCAAAGGGCATACTTACATATTGTAGGCAACTTAATATTTTTCCTCATTTATATGACCTCATACTTGAACCAAACATACTAGGGAGAAAAATAGCTCAGGATATCATTAGAGATTATTTAGTAGGACTTATATATTCTAGTGTCAATTTTGACACTGTGTGTTGTATCAGACAATGATTGTCCCCACACACTTTGGACTCATCTTTGGGAGATCCATGGAGACCCTAATCTCTCTCCATACCCAGAGGATCTTGCTTTAGATTTTCTCTTACTCATGGATACTCCAGATTGTATACCCATTGATGATGCTACATTAGAGGACCTAGAGTATCTAGCAGGTCTTGCACATTCTGATGGATCAAAGGCTTGTCTTCTAGTTCCTACTCTTCATATTGAGATTACACATGAATCATATATTGTTCCTAATGATATCAGTGTCACTACATTGGCCCCTATGGATTCAGTTCAACATCATGACCATCTTGGTAATTCATTTTCTACTACATCATGGGATTATTATCTTGCAAGCACATCATTGTTTGTTGAGTCTCACATTACAGATCTTGAGGATTACATCAAAATTGAGGAAATACATATCCTCTATCTTGACAGTCAAATTATCACTGTACACCCACCATTATCAGTGCATTCAAAGGTTTTATTTTAGGAGTCTTCACATTAGTTTGGATTTGGCATCATTTGTTTTACTTTAGACATAGAGATTCTTCAACATCCTATCATGGCACACATCTTGAGACATATTGGTTCATCATTCTTCATAGGGTTTCTTTGACTTTGTCCTTTGGATCCATTTCTTCCCAAGGGGAGGAATGCTATTTTCCACTTTAGGATCTCATTTTGGATTCTACATCAACCATCCACCGTTGCAACAAGAATTTCTTCATTATGGGGGGGCCTTCTAATCTCTTTCTATCTCTCCTATGGAGACCATTGTATATGTACTTATGTGATAAAAGTTGTCTTTGGGGGGTATCATGTAATCCACCTTCTATCCTTCTTCTATTAGTGCATTACATTCTTTTATTTTCTCTCTTTTGGAGGGGAGTTTTATTCCCATGTGGTTTTCTCCCTTTCTCTAGTTATGAGAGTTTCATTTATGTACATAGGTACCTCATCGTCCGTTAGGGTGGGACCCATTCATGCATTGATTCATGCATTTCTTTGTCATAGTTTAGTTTCTCCCTAGTTCATCTTACGGGAGGTGTTAGAGTAATAAAGTCACCACCTAACTAATTAATTAATCATTAATTAATTGGGTCACTTTATGCTTTATTACACTTAAGCTAAACTTAGGAGTGCTTTTATTTCATTATTTGATTTAATTATTTAGTTTCTTTTTGCATGATTAAAGCCTCTAATATTAGAACATGTTGTCTCATTCATTCCTATGAGGACACCTGTCATGTTCTAATCTGACCCTAATCTAGGGTTAGCTTTCATCCTTTTCATAAGGATTGACTCATTACAATTGTTTTTTAATTCTCTACGACAACATATTTAATGTGACAGTTGTTCACATAGTGCAAATTTGATGTTTTATCAGATTTGAGTTGTTGGGCAATCATATCTTGCTTAAATTTCTTCATAAGTGTGAAAGGTTTATCGTTGCAGGTGATTCATGGAGCTATGGTAGTACATACATCTACTCTAACACTTATGAATGCTAACCAATGACTATAATGTACGTAGCACAAAATGTTTGATCATCTTATTGATATCTCGACATTCCACAATATGAATTAAACATTAGCCAGATGACCAATCTCATACTAACATAAAATTCCAAGGTAATACATTCACTAATTAGTATTCCACTAAGGCTACTCCATGACCAACACATTCCTTAAACTCACTCAATACTAGGTGATTTAGGAACCAAAAGTCTTACTGTCTCATTGGAAATTTTCAACTCTAGAACCCTTGGATTTTAATGAAAGAAAAATAAATTATTTTTTTCATATTCTTATTATTATACTCTTCAATAATGATATTAGCCATTAAGTTATATACCTACAATATGTAAATTGAATCATAACTTCAATCTACAGATTGAAGTAGAGAGGGTTGTGTTTAAACCATCATAACTTTCATGTCACTAGGGAAAAATCAAATCTTCAATATGTTCTGGAAAGGTGGATGAATGCAGAACAAAACCCATAAAGCATCTATTGGGAATGCTAAGCATATGTGAGCAATTTTCTCTGCAAATTATCTCTCTATTTCACTTAGAACAACAATTAACACAAGTCTATCTTAATATTTGAAAATACCTTCAAGGTTATTTTAGTTATGTCAATTAATTTAAATGAATTTTATCTTTTCCCAACCTATAGTAACAAATGTATATATATATATATATATATATACATATATTCACTATTTGTGCAATAAATGTTAACTTCTTTAAAAATGTTTGAAAACAATCCAACTCTGGCATTGAGTTTATCAGTTAGATACAATCCTAATTATTATCATCCAACTCAAGACTCTTATAATTCATAAGAATGCATCTGTCTTTTATTTGTTTTCATTTATGACTTCTGATATCAGATACACATTGAATCACCACACATTCTTTCATGAATTCATAACAAAAGGTCGTGGTCTAGAACCATATTTTGTAAAGACATTCATTAAAATCACAAAACTTAAATTATTATTTATCCACTAAGACCTTGGGTGGGAATTCATTGAAAGTCCCTTTTTTTTAGGAAAGGGAAAATATTTTATCTCCAATTTTAGTCTCCAAGCTTAATTGAAGCTATGTTTTTTTTTTTCAATTCAATTAGAGAGGAAAATGAAAGGGAAAAGAAAATGCAGCAAGAAAGCTGCAAAGAATAGCAATTCAAGACCAAAGCAACCCGCAACAAAAATAGAAATCATAAAATATTCAATTAAAGGATAGGACACATAGCCTAGTAGCTGGGAGACGATTACAAGATTCAATTACAATCTATCAATAATAGTAAATTGAAAGGAATATACAAATATCAAGAGATGAGCAGATTTCACTATCATCTTAGAAGCAATCTGTTTGTCTAGCATAACAACCGGTAACACCATTCATAGATGGTGGAAGAAGCAACATTTATCTACGAACTTAGTGCTGAGTGTAGTCTATGAAGTAAATGTAGAACATTAAAGAGCTAATAGGAATAACATGATTCACATGAAGTAAAAAGTTCTTTATAAAATTAAGGGGAAAGGCTTAGAAATCTTCAAAATATGATATAATAAGGAAGTGATATGCATAAAAAGAGCTCTAACTGAATTTTTAGAAAAATCTTATTATCATATTCTTGAGAATTTTAATATAAGCCAAAAAATCTATCAAGAAGTGCTTCTTATGGAACCATATTCAATTAGACTTGCCAAGGGTAAATTACTATATATAAAAAAAGGAATCCCATAGATTGATGGTCGCACCCAAACCACTTATGCATAAGCATTATTAAAGAAATTAACTGAGTAACCAAAAAAATGTAATAGTACACCCACCTGAGACTACCATGACCTCAGTTGAGTCTCATGACCCAAGCCTAAATGATGTTGACCTCTTATATGCAAGTAGACTGGCCACGAAGGGGTTAATAGTTGTGAGATTCAGTGTGGGAAATACCACGACCAAGATTGATAGCTTGCATTATTCACTCCCCTCACAAACCCTGTAAGAACACAGTCTAATGAAAAATTATAATTGTATTCAAAACTAATCTTTTATTCCCCAATGCAACTCATAGGCATATAGCCACCTTTCCCCACCCTTGCTAATTTCTTTCCATGAAGATAGGCATGCAATTTGTGAAAGCTTTGATGAGGCACGTGGTGGGGTGGAGGAATTTACTTCAAAGCTTATTTATTATAATTTATATTTATTATTTTTGTTTTATTTAGGTTTTACCTTTTAATTTCATTTCTTTAAATAATCTTGAATTGTTATTATTTTTATATAATTTTTTTGTTCCTTTCAAAAATAAAAGGGTGCTCTAATGTCTTAATTAAATATAATATTATTAATAAGATTTATATTCCTTTTATATCTACGTGCATGCGCATATAGAATGAAAATTGATTTCCAAAGTGAAAAGTGTGGGTTATTTTCATAAATCTTGGGATGTATTTTATAGGACTTAGTATGCATATAGATAGTTTCATACAATATGTTTGATAGAAAATTAAGCCATTTTAGGCAATATGCATACCTACATCATATACATGTATTGCATATGCATATGCATATATATACACAATTACAATAGTAAACTTTGCATTCCTATGCCAATTCCTATTTAGTTTGAGCTCATTTTGACAAAATGTCTTAATACAACTACAATCATCAAGTAGTGTACACTTGTACTAAGTTTGGCTCATGACCCAATACTAACATGAACTCTCTAGGTTTCATCCTTTGACAATTATATGCAGGTAAGAACATATATATACACTCATTTTATGTAACTTAGCTACATGACTCTAAGTGTGTGCACATGTGTGTAATTTCTTCAAGACAAGTTACCCTCACCGGCTAGAACCTTTTCCCCAATGATACTCTCTCTCCAATATACAAAAATGTCAATGTTCCATGTTGCACTTATAAACTAGAATGCATAATTAACCATCATCATTATATTCATTTTTTGTAATTACCCTTCAAGTAACAATGAATGTAATCAAATTATCTTTTATAATTACTTGTTATTAAACAACTAATCCCATAGTTAAGTGATTAAGATAAGCTAATTAAACGGGATGTGACAAATATCATACTTTACCCTTAAGCATGTACGAATATTTCTAAACATGTCAAAAGTAGTTTCACACATAGCACAAACCCTGTAAAAGATAAACATGAGTACTCTAAATATTAGAAAATTTGTAAATTACCCAAAATAGCACTAAAAAAATCTAGAAACTATATATAATGTAAAATATGTAAAACACATGATGAGATTGACCCTTGAGTATAATACATACAAATTATAAAACACTTTACATTCTCCCACTTTTTGAATACTTTATATAGGGAGTTATAATTTTAACCTATTAATTTTTTACTCCAACAATGCCCATTATTATTTTGTAGGCTAAGAAAATTTCTTGAAATAGTCGTAGCTTTGTCAATAAATCAACAACATTCTTCTATATATCAACCTTTTCCAATCATACCCACTTCTATTTAAGTATTCCTTTCAAAAAAATATTGTACTCTAATATTATTTTGACCAAGAATGATAAATAAGAATATTGGCCAAATATATTGCACTCTAACTATCGTTGTTAATTTTTAAATTTTTTCTTTCAAGCCAATAGTCAAGCACGAATTCTATAGCTACACTACTTCCTTACATGCATGTGTAACTACCATTTAATTAATAACTAATGTAGATAATGAAACTATTATTTTTTTTCAACCAGCTTACTTCTCCAAAAATATTGAATAAATATCTACTAGGTGATCTTCAACGTAATTAGAATATTTTTTTTTTGCAAATTTAAAGTATTATTTTTATCGTCTTTTCCTTCATAATAAATTGCATAAGCTAATGTGCCATATATGTTGGATTGTGACAACAAGAAAAAAAAGATTGTGAAAACAATAAAACAATCTTTCTCTTATTTTAGGGAAAAAAACAGTTTTTTTACTTTCGAAAGGTTTAGTTTCCAATTTCTTTGAAGGAATAAATTGGGTTTTATTCTATGTTGAGAGATTGTTGTTATCTTCAAGATGTTATAAATCTTTTTTCTCTTCAAGGCATAATTATTATGAATTGTAAGAGCAATATTGTTGAAGCTGTGAAGATTGCAGATGTAATTATTTTTCCTCTAAGCAATAAGATTACCAATACTTGCCTCGTGGATGTTTCCTTGGCATATTGTCAATGTTTTACCATGCAAATCTATGCATTTTCATTTATTCTATTATTCTTCGTCATTTTTCTATTACTTCTTTGCATCTAATTTGTGCTGTAAATTTAATGATTTTGGGTTAATGCTTCTGCATCCATAACAATATACATATCTTAAAACCTTTTTCACAATATTCCAAAGTTATTTACCTTATTTGTCCCATATATCTAATCACAACTACCAATTTATGTGCAATGTTAAGTCTAGTTCAAAATATTGTAGGCATGAGTATGCCATCTATTCTAGCATAAGGAACCTCACACATTTTCTCAATTTTATTTTCTATTCAATAGGGTATTTTTTCAGTAAACGTTTTTTATTAACATTCCATGGGCTCACTATCTTGTAACCTAAATCTCTACAAAATCATCTCAACATATTCCTTTTGATATAACCATAAATTTCTATTTGCAAAATTGCTTATAATTTCTATGCCTAAAATAAATTTTGGTTCACCAAGATCTTTCTTGCCAAATTATAAAGATATATATTAATAACATGTCATCTACATACAACATTATGATAGAAAAATTCTATCTTTTATTTTACAAATATATTAAATAAGATCATCCTCAACTATAAAATACACAAAGTAAACAACATTTATCCAACATCTATATACATAAATTTTAGTGACACACATCTCACAAAGAAAATTAGCCCTACATGGGACCATCAGTTGAACGTGTGGTGGAAGAAAATGTGCATAACACACGGAGAGTAGTTAGTCAGTCGAGTCAAGTCGATCTTGTCCCGAGCGTAGCCAATCAGTCTTTTAACAAAGAAAATTAGGCCTACACGGAACCATCAGTTGAAGAAGATAATGTTTCATGCATACAGCTTAACTCCGTCAAAGTCCTCCAAAACCAACAAGTAAAACCAGTCTTTTAACAAAGAAAATTAGTCCTACACAGAACCCTGAGTTGAAGAAGATAACGTTTCATTTGTACAGCTTAACTCCCTCAAAGTCCTCCAAAAGCTTTGTGTTCATGAAAGCGTGGTTAGTGTGAGATTTGATGTCCACGTATACAGGCAGGGATACATTTAGTAGTCAACAAGGGAAGCATTCAAAGAGTCAATACTCATGCTCACTATGTATGCATTGAGTATGTTGGCCACTAAGAGAGACTAATTCATCAGTCATGCCCACTATGTAGGCTTTCTACGAGATAAGGCTTTCTCTCAACCGCACAATGTTGTTCATCGTATTACCTATTGTTGTCTCCCACTCCCACTATACTAAACTGTCTGTGGATTTCAATTTGGGTTTGTGGAGGCAATTGGTTGATTACCAAGCAATAAGCATCTATGTTTACCTTAAGTTGCAATTATGGGGTTGTTATAAATTGTTTTTAACAAGGTTAGAAAGTGATATGATGATCATGAAGACTCTATTCATATCACTATTATCAGCACATCATCCACCCCAACCAGGAGATCACCCAGAATCAGCTTTCAAGCCATCAACAAAATCATTGCTTTGGCATGTCCAACTATTAATGCAATAATTTTACTTGTAACACAAAGAAGAAAAATATTTTATTTAAACATTAAAAGTGACACAAACAAGCTTATTGATAGTACAATATTATGATGTGATATATTCTGAAGGTGTTGTTGAAGATGTGTTATTGAATTCTACATTTTGGTATTTGATGGGTTGTACTTGTTAACAATCACAATTTCATATGCAATAAAGTCATACAATATAATTAGTACATATAAGATCTAAAGAAACAATAGAATAAATAAAAAGTAAATATTGTATGTAACATTTTCACATTTAAAAATATTTCTGGATAAAAATCCTCACACAACAATTTTTTTCTTTATTGCATTAAACTCAGCTATTCTCTAGAATACAACAATGAATCTCATACTTCACCCTTAGTCATATGAATATTTCTAAACACATCAAAATTAGTTTTATAAATAACATGAATCATGCAAAAGATAAACATGAGAAAACATGGAAAATATTAAAAATAGAACAAAGAAAAAAGTTAAAAATTAAACATACAAAGTCTATAAAATATGATGAGGTTTCTCATGACTATCAAACATGTAAAGTATACAAAAATTTACTAATATTATCCTACTTGTTTAATACTTTATATAGGGACCTATAATTCTAAACTATCAATTGTTTAGAGCAACCGCACCCATTAATATTCTATAGGAAAATAAAATTTCTTGAAATACTCATAGCTTTGTTAATGAATCAACAACATTCTTTTATGTACATCAACCTTTTGCGATAGTACCTGTTTTCCTTCAAGTATTTCTCTTGAAAAGATATATTGTACTCTAATATGATTTGATTGAGCATGATAAATATGATTCTTGGCCAAATATATTGCAATCTAACTATCACTGTCAATGCATACAATTTTTGTTTCAAGATAAATAATAAAGCATGTAACATGTCTACCCACACTACTTCCTAACATGCATGAGTAGCTACCATGTACTTAGCATCTGTTGTATATAATGCGACCATTACATATCTTTTTTTGCATCTAGTTTACTACTATTAGAAAAATATTGAATTTACATATCTAAGTGATCTTCAACCTAATTAGAATCCAAATTTTTATAAATAAATAAAGTTTTATTTTATCATCTCTTCCTTCATAATAAATTGCATAAGCTAATGTGCCATATAGGTTTTCAATAACCTTATTCACATTAAATTCTAATATTATTTATCTTGCTTGGGATATATGTACTCACAACTACATGACCTCATGTGCAATGTCAAGTATAGTTCAAAACATTTACGTGAGTATGCCAACTATTCTAACATAAGAAATCTCACAATTTTCTCAAATTTACTTTTTATTTGAAGACATTTTTGAGTAGATAAGTTTTAATTAACAATAAATGGAGTTTTCATACGCTTACAATCTTACAAACTAAATCTCTACAAAATTAGCAACGTATCTCTTTTTATGTAACCACAAATTTCTATTTGTGCAATTAATTCTAATTTTTATATATCCAAAATAAATTTGCAACACCAAGATCTTTCATGTCGAATTGTAAGATAGCTTTCATTCTCATATTATTATCAATTAATAATATGTCATTGATATACATAACTATAATAACAAAATTATATCATTCACATTTGAAATAGATTAAGTAAGGCCACCCATCCACTATAAAATATACAAAGTATACAACATTATGTCCAATATCTAAATTCACAAATTTGAGTGAGATACACATCTCTTTTCAAAATTTTCCTGGTTATGTGTACAGATAGAAAGGAAAAATATATATTGTAATACTTAAATCCTATTTGAAAATAGGAAGGAACTATATAATCGGTTAGAACTTAACAATCCGTCATTCCTTGCTACTTCTAATGTGTCTATCAACAAGAGAAATAACCACTACTAACAAGCATTAAAGGATTATGTAATTGTAGCATTTGATTTAGATGAAGATGTACCAGAAGTGGAACCTTCTCCACGTACTTTGTACCCCTTGTCTACAAATGCTAGTTGTAGAGGTTTCTGAAAATCAACTTCATCTTTACTTTGTAGTATTGTCCCAACCTTAGAAATTGATGGCCTATGATTGGCAAAAGCTTGTATGCATATAAGTGCAAGGTTTATCATCCTCTCCACCTCTTCTTTGCTATACCCTTCCATCTCCTTTTCACTTTCCACCACCTCTAAAACCTTGTTATCTTCATATAGGCTCCAAACCTGCCATAAGTTTTTTAAGAAGATAAAAATATTTAAGGTAGATAATGATGGGATAAAGAATTAAAAGAATGTTAATGGAATTTTAAAATACCCATTGAATCAAATATTGCATATGAGGTGGTTGCTTCAAGTCAATGCTTTTTTTGCCACTAACAATTTCAAGAACCACCACACCAAAGCTATAGGTGTCAGCTTTCTCTGTTAATTTCCCATGATTAGCATATTCAGGAGCTGTGTATCCTCTGCAAAAGCGAAAAAAGTTGGTGTTGCTATCTCTATTGAAAACATTGAAATTAGAAAACAATAGATAAAGTAGGAGTTTCCTCACATGGTTCCTGTAAATCTTGTGCTAACATGAGTTCTATCATTTGGAAGAAGTCTTGCTAGCCCAAAATCTGCTATTTTTGCCTGAAAGTTGTCATCAAGTAATATATTGCTTGATTTAATATCACGATGGATGATACAAACATGGAATTCCTCATGGAGATAGGCTAGACCACGAGCAGTCCCGAGGATAATGTTGAACCTTTCCTTCCAACTCAAAGGTCTTTTATGTTTTCCTGCATGTAGGGCAATTCACTAGAGTTTCAAAACCTATTATGTTTGTTGTGACAAATGAAAGAAGCAAAAGAGGAAAGTTAGAGAATAGTAAACCAAATAATATTCTATCGAGGCTACTATTGAGCATGTACTCATAAATCAAGAGTCTTTCTTGGCCTTGTCTACAACATCCAAGTAAACGCACAAGATTTCTATGATGAACATTAGAAATGAGTTTCACTTCACTTTCGAACTCAGAAATTGCATGAGCAGAGGGACCTAATGTCAGCTTCTTTACTGCAACAACTTTGTCATTTTTCAGTATACCCTACAAATATCAAGTAACTCATCATTTGAATACATCAACGCATAATCCTAATATAGACAGAAAAATAAACAAATATTTACCTTAAATACTTCACCAAACCCTCCTTGTCCAAGCTTATTTGCTTCATCAAAATTGTTAGTTGCCTTTTTCAGTATCTTGTAGTCAAAAAGTTCTGGTCCACGCAGTTCCGTTGCCCCTTCAATATCTACTATTCCATATATTTGTTATATTAGCTTTAGTTAAGATCGAATTGACTTGCAAGAGTTTTTCGTCCTTTCTATAATATATTAAACTGAGACTTTTAAAAGTTTACCTTGTTTCTGCCCTGGTCGCATTATCTGCTTCGGGAAGACAAGGAGACAAGTTATAAGGCCAAGTAGGAATACCCCTCCTATAACACCAATTATTATCCACACTGCAGAACTCACCTTCTTCTTCCCTGAAAAAAAAAAATGGAGAATACCTCAACTGTGAGTAAATCATCGTAAATAGAAGTAATTGCATGACATAAATTTTAAACAAAAGCGATTAAGGTGATCGACTGAAGGTCCTCGTTACTTGATTTTATTAAATTACATTTCTGAAATTGTAAATACAAAGGAAAAGTGTGGAAAGCGTTAACAAAATTGCAAGCTCTTCAATTGAATATAATTAAATCCTAACCTGTTGTCGGTAAGAAAGGTGCCAACTCCATCGTAGCATTAGCTTGGAAAAAAGGGTTTGGAATCGTATCGCAAGTAGCAGCCGGCGTCTACGGCCAGTCCCTCGGAGCGAGGAAAACACTTGTTTATGTTGGCCTGAGCTTTAATCAGGCAATTTGCGCAGGAATCCCTTTGAAGAGAACGCAGACAGGAGGCAAGTCCATAGATTGTCGTATTAGATGGCCCTTGTCTCGTATACGCAGCAAAATTGGAGGTAGGCGCGTTGGCATCACCGCACAACTCTTTACTTCCATCATCGGTGTAGGTATCGGAAAAATTATAGTTCTCGTAACGGAGAAAACAGCCGTCGTAGGTTGCCCTGGCGCCGGTAGCATTGGAACACACCAGACAGAAAATAAACTCAATGGCTCAGCTTTCCTTGTCCTACAAGTTGCCTTGCACATTCACGTGGGGGGCCGAGCGGGTCTACCGTGAAAAGCTACATTTGTCTTCCTCTATTTTAACCTTCATGGACACTATAAAAAGGACTTGTGTTTCCAACTTTTAATTATTTTAATATTTAAAATATTTAAAACATTTGCAATGTATAGATTTTTTTAATTGGTAAAAGTTTACGGTAGATTATTTAATATGATTATTAATAATTGTGTATTTAAATATAATGTAATAAGATTGGATGTCATGGATTATATGTGCATATATGTATTGTATGTATCGTGTGTGTTAACTTTGTCAACATATCTTCGATTTTTTTATTAAATGTGGACTGACCTCTTATATATCTATAACTAAGGTTTGGAGGTACGACTCATCATGCAACTCACCACATCGACACATCTATTGAGAAGTGTCTAAAATTTGACTTTTTAAAGATTCGACCAAAATTAATCATGACCCCACTAGTTGAACAAAAAAAAAAACCATTTGTTGTTTGTAAAATATTGTGTTTTAATTTACAATAAAATTAATATGCAACCCAAATGGACCAAATACCTATTGGTAACCATAAATCTTTGATATCTCTAGCTCTTATATTCAACACATATGGACCAATAGTTGAACACCAAAAAACTATTTGTTGTTATAAAATACAACACATAATTATTTAAAATGGAATTTATGTCAAACAAAAATGGACCAATAGATGAGCACTAAAACTTTTTGAAAATCTTTCACAATTAATGATAAAATACATGGTATTTATTGTTCTCACCTTTTATATTTGTGATAGGACAAACTATTAATATAAAATACTCCAACGCTTGTACATTGTCACCCCAATAGTTATACGCTTAAGAACAATAATTTTTCACTATGATAACAATACTTGTTTAAATGATAGCTCGAACGGGTAGTAGAGTTGGCTTGGGCAATGGGTTTGCTCCCCATTGGTCCCAGGTTTGAATCCACTCTCGGGTTTAAGAGGTGGGACTTCTTGCGAGTGGCGGATCTCACCCACAGGGATTCTGGGTATTATAATCACAATTGACTATATGACTATTGGACCTTGCACAACTACTGGCCCCTCTCGCCTAGTATAATTAAATATAATTAATTATTTAATTAAATTATTAATATTTGTATTTTTAAATTTACTTAGTACAGTCAAATATGTTTAATATATCTTTTTGTTTCTAGATTTGATGGAAAAAAATACAAACACAATTAAATCGAGAAACAAAAAGATTTATTATTATAGATTGTGGAAACTTGATATCTTTAACAAATATGTTTAATTAGACATTTAAAATTTAAAATTTTTTATGTGGTAAGATTGAATGAAGTAGATTGTTGAATTAAGTTTATTTATTTATATATTTTAATTTAATATATAAATTAGGATAGGAGGCCTAGCTTGATTGGCTAAAGCATCATGTTGTAGGCAAAAGGTCATGATGTCTAGTATCCCCCAAACTTGTGGTACTAGAGGGCATGTCACACCAATACCACTGGTCATGTGAACCTGGCTGATACTTGTGCAGTAAAAAATAATAATATATAAATTAAATACAATAGGATTGGATGTGATAGATTCAATTATCTTGTCAATATTTGAAATGTAGTATGGTTCAATATGCGAGAGTTTATTTAAATTAAATAAATAAGACTGAACCACTTAAATTATGACAATTTATAGATATGATTTTTATCTTTAATCCACATCTAAATGACACTTGTTAATCAATCCCAAAATATTCAATCTTTTATCATATATACTAATAAGAGGCACATTGTGTTAGGTTCTTCCAAATGTTGTAGTGAATGTAGTGAATTTAGTTATGTCTAATAAATTGAGTGACATTAAGAATGTCATTTAAGGAGAAAGAATAGTTTTAAAGTCAAGAATAGTTTTCTAATGTCATTCAATCAATTAATAGAGTTAAAATTTGATTCAATGAATTAAATTAATTGCATTATACATATAATTTACCAAAAAGATAAAAAAAATGCACTCACTATTCCCAACACGAATCAATAGAACGAAATCTAAATAAAACTTTTATAATTATTTAAAATATAAAATTAAATGTATTCTTTACATTTGTTACTCAAATTTTTAATTCTAGATGCTTATTAAATAAACTAATAAAAAATTTGAATATATAGAATGTATTCCTAGTGAAAAAGAACTAATAATAATTATAAACCAATAGTTATTAATGAAATAATAAAAAAAATGAAAAATATAATAAATTGTAAATTACTAGAATCTAGTTTGATGGCATAATGCGAAACTTAATGTGCACCTTATCATCAATACAACTGCCCCCGTTATGTCAGCCTATGAATACATATATTAAACTCTAAAATATGTATTTTTAAGTCAACCCACCCATTGAGTTTGCAATTCTCTTACTCTTCTTATTAAATATAAATGAAGTGGACTTTTCATTTTGTGGCCACTAAGAAATAATTGTTATTTGTTTTGCAGCTTGGCCGACGTGAGCACCGAGAAGAGTTCTCAAGAGATGGAGTTGTCTCTCATAATAGTAGAAACTAAATAATTTTGTATGGTGTAGGCTAACAAATTGAGAAATAATTTGGTTTATTGTTTGTTCTAGGCGATGGATGATTAGTTGCAAGTAACGCAGAGCAACAACAATATATACAAGCATATGTAATCTAAGATAAATTAATTCTAATTTACATTATCTAAAATAAATTTTGCAGTATCAAGTGTTAATTTTATTAGCTTGGACCTATGTCTCCATTCCCAAGAATTATTTAATTATTTAATTTTTCTGGAGACTTCTAGAAAGGAGTTAGTTGTCTAGATAATTATTTAATTAATTAATTGATTCCTCTAGAGACTTCTAGAGTCCAATTAGTTAGGGTTTGTTAGAGTTTAATTAATCTTAGACATTGATTGAGCTTAAATCATGGCCATTGGTTTTTCAGTGAGAATAGTATAAAAGGGGATCAATGGGCATTTGAAGAATACACTTGAGAAAGACTTGTAGTGATAGCAAGTAGATTTCTAGTGAGAGAAAATAGTTTTGCAGTGATAGCGTTGGGGATAACAGTTGTGGAATTTCATCGAGAGAAATTGAGGGAAGAATTTCCAGAGAAGAAATTGTTGGAGCTCTACCAGTAAGAGGCAAGCAATTTATGTATCTCTTAATTTGTTGAAGTTTAATAAAATTCCTCATCTGCAGTACTAGTTTTCCCTTTGGGGTTTTTCTAGGGACAATTTGTCCAAAAATATTGTGTTCATTATTGTGCATGCTTTCTTCTCTATTCCTGTGGTTTTATTTATGAAGTTGCAATTGTGTTATTTTTCAATATTTGTTTTGAATTATTTTTTTGTAGTCAAATAATCTATATTAGATAGAAGATTAATAATCAGTAACTGCAATAGAATTTTTTCACATGGTATCAAAGCTAATTTGAGGGCAAAAAAGGCTCAGTGTAGGAAGGAAAATAGAGGGTTTATAAAAACCAGTTCTACCTCTTCAGATTTATTATTATTATTTTTTCTTTTGAGATGGCCTCAACAGGTTTAAGAGATCATGACAGATTGGATGGAGCCTCAAATTTTGGTGTATGGAAAGCCATAATTTCTTTATTATTGGAAGAGAATGGTATCAAGGAATATGTGACTAGTGTTGTACTTGTTCTTACAAATCCAACACAACTCTTAGCATATAAAAAGGAAGATGCCAAGGCAAGGAGGTTGATTCTTGATGGTGTAAAGGACCATATTGTTCTGATTATCACAAATTTAGATACAATGAAGAAGATGTGGGATGCCATTGTGAATCTGTACCAGAATGCTACCACTAATCAAATTTGATTCTCAGAGAAAAGTTGATTAATACTTGGATGAACAAGGGAGAATACGTTACATGTTACCTCACCAGACTTAGACTTGTCAAGGATGAGTTGGTAGCTATTAGAGACAAACTAGATGATGACGAGCTAGTATGAATAGCCCTAAATAGGTTTACTAAGCAGTGGGATGTCTTTGCTCAAGTTATCAATGGATGAAATACCTTACCAAGTTGGGATTGACTATGGAGTGACTTCACTAAGGAGGAGCTTAGACTTAGTCTTGTTAGTGGAACTAGTAGTAAGAGTCAAAAAAATGAGGTAGAACAAGAAAATGTTGCCCTAGTAGGAAAAGGGAAAGCGAAGAAGGGGTCTAGCAAAGGATCAAATCCACAAAGTTAGAAGAAGGAATTATCTAAGATCAAGTGATATGGCTATCACAAGTTTGGCCACTATGTCAACGATTGCCCATAAAGGAAGAAGAATGAAAAAGAAATGCAAGAAGTAGACGGTAGCTTCAACAAGTGCAAATCAGCTCTCTAGTAGAATGGAGGATGAGTTTTCTCTCATAGCCTGTATGGTTAGCTCAACCTCACAGAGTGTTTGGTATATAGATAGTGGGGCATCATTTCATATGACAGGAGTTAGAGAGTACTTCTCCAGTTATAAGGAGGAGGACATAAGAATCTAGATTTCTATGGGGAACATGTCCAAACTCAATCCATTTGGGAAAGGGACTATTCTATTTCAGAGGGAGAATCACAAGTTGATTCCCACTCATGATGTGTTGCATGTGCCAGGCCTGGGTATGAACCTAATTTCTATATCTATCCTTCAGGATAAAGGCTACAATGTACTCTTTAGAGGGGCGAATGTGTTAATCAAACATAAGAATTGGAAATTACCCATAGCTATTGGAGTTAGGAGCAGCCGACTTTACAAGTTGCAGTTTGATACTCATAAGGAATTGATGAGTAGCAACAATTCTAGAGATCAAAGAGCTATGGCATAGGACGATGGTCCATATACATTATGGAGCACTTAAATTGCTTTGTAAGATAGTGACAGGTACATTCCAGAGGTGAGCACAAAGCATGATGATGTATGCAAGGGATGTGTATTGGGGAAGTTTGCAAAAGTAGCTTTTCCAAGGAGTGGTACCAGATCCAAGGGTGTTCTTGATCTAGTACATTCAGACATATGTGGACCAATGTTGATGAAGTATCTCTAAGGATATGAGTACTTTGTTACTTTTATTGATGATTTCTCTAGGAAGACTTGAATATACTTCTTAAAGACCAAGGATGGGGTTTTCAGTTGCTTCCAAGAGTTCAAAGCTCTTGTGGAGAATTTGATAGGTAGGAAGATAAAGGTTCTTCGGTCAGACAATCGAGGCGAGTACAAATGGAAAGAGTTCCAGGAGTTTTGTACTAGGGAAGGAATCAAGAGAGAGTGGACTATTCCTTACAACCTGCAGTAGAATGGGGTTGCTGAGAGGAAGAATCAGTCGATATCAGAGTAAGCAAGGGTTGTGTTGTATGACCAGGATATGCCACGTTACTTATGGGCAAAGGCATGCAATACAACAATATACATATACAACATAGGGTTCCACATAAGATATTGGGCAAGATGACACCAGAGGAGGCGTTCTCAAGGAAGAAGCTAGATGTCAACCACTTTAGGATATTTGGGAGTTTGGCATATTATCACATTCTAGGGCCTACACGTTCCAAGTTAGATTAGACTATAGAGAGAGGGTACTTTGTGAGGTACATTGAAACCTCAAAGGCATATCAGATATTTATTCTAGGGGCCATGAGGATTATAGTTAGGCATGATGTCGAGTTCATGGAGGGCAAGGCATTTAGGAGGTCTAGATATTTTCCAGCAGATGATTAGAGTGAGCAGCCAGTAGAAGCTCCATGGATCGTGCAACCAAATTAGGGGTAACGAAGTTCGAGTACAGTTACTAGTACCAACACAGGCTCAGGTGCTGAGAGTTCACATAATATGGAGCAATAGATGCAATAGATCCAAGAGATGCATCAGGGAGACATGGAGGTTGATACTTCATCCTCTATAGTTGGTAGTATGAACCAACATACGCATAAGGATACTCAGGAGTTTGTGGGAGCTCCTAGGATGAGTAGTAGACAATAGAGACAACCAACTAGGTATAATGACTAGGGGTGTGTGCAAGAAGTTGAGTTCACTTTTTGGCCAAAAAGTGGAAGTGTTTTCCCTAATTTTTAGAATTTGACATATTTGACCTTAAAATTTGAAGTGCTTAGAGATGGAATCTTCAAAAAAGTCACTAATCATAGAATGTAGTACTCAGAGTCTAGTTTCCAAATATGTAATTTATTTCAATACGTAGATTGTAAAAATTGAGTTTCAATAGGTGTTTCTAAAAACCACTATTTAAAAGTCACTTTTTTATACCATACCATGCACGTGTACGACATCCATATTTTGACCTAAATTATCATATTTTTCTAAATCATTTTGGGAAAAGATTTGTGACTCACTGAAGCTTGTTTTTTGATTTTTTTTGTAATTTTTTATTGAATATTTTTTTTTGTTAAATACTTATTAGGCATATTTTTCGTTTTGAAAAATCGTCATGTACGACACGCATAAGATGACCTAAACTTATCATTTAAAAAATAAAAATGAAAAGAATTGTCTGAAGTTTGTTCTCATGCAATCCTTTCGTCAAAATGTTATGTTGATAAAAACTTATTAAAATACTAAAAATCCCGATAATTCAAGTTTATGGACTAGTTTCATTAGAAATTAATTGAAAAATAGAAAAAAAATCAAATTATTAAAAAAATTACATATTTGGAATCTGCACTGTCTCATCTATAATGGGTTTTAATTTCGTAATTTTTTTTTGCAAAATAGGTCTTTAGACATATGTCCAAAGTCATTATTTTCCTGTGACATTAATAGGACCTTCAAGTTGTAGGTCAAACTAGGTCCACAGCTTAGGTTTGGGTCCCCAAGCCATTTCCCGAACCAAAAAACAAGCCAAAAGCATGCCCAAAAATTCATAATTGAAAAAACGGGGTCCCATTTCATAAAAAAAAAGGATTTCGTTTCATAAAAAACATTTTATGAGCGGGGATCCCGTTTGAATTTTTCCAAAACGGAGGTTTCAATGAAAGTTTTCAAAACAGATCTTGTTTTGAAAACTTTCCATTTTGGAAATTTTTGTTTTGGGAAATTTTCAAACGAGATCCCGCTTTGATTTTTTCAAAAAGGAAATTTTAAAAAATGGGATCCCATTTTTTAAAAACGGGATCCTGCTTTTTAAAAATGGGATCCCATTTATTAAAAAGCGGGATCCCATTTTTTGCAAGTCGATTTCATTTTTTTGTCTTAGGCAAAAACTTCCATGTTTCATGGACTCATCTTCTTGCATTTACCCCTATATGGCATTAGTTAGTCATTTGGTAGATAGTGAGCCTTCTAGCTATCAGGAGGCTGCACAACAGAAGGTGTGGCAAGATGCAATGGTTAAGGAATATACCTCAATAGTGCAGAACAATGTGTGGGAGGTTGTGCCTAGACCAATAAATAGGGTAGTGGTTGGATCACACTGGATCTATAAGATTAAGCATGGTGCAAATGGCAGCATCGAGAAAAACAAGGCAAGGTTCGTGGCCCAGGGGTTCTCTCGAAAGGAGGGAATTGACTATGAGGAGACATTCGCTCTAGTAGTGGCCAAGTATACTTCTATACAAGCCGTGATCTCACTTGCAGCACATATGGGATGGAAGATCCATCAGATGGATGTCAAGACGACATTTCTTAATGGTGAATTGAAAGAGGAGGTATACATAGAACAACCGGAGGGATTTGTAGGACACAACAACGAAACCCACATGTGCAGATTGAAGAGAGCTTTCTACAAACTCAAGCAGGCTCCTAGGGCATGGTATGAATGCATTGATAGATACTTGTAGGGAATGGGCTTCATGAAGAATGAAGCAGATGCTAACCTCTACTACTTGGTGGTTGGGGGTGAGGTTCTTATTCTTGTTCTATATGTCTGGATAACTTGTTTTTAACAGGTTCACTAGGGCTCATAGAAGAGTGCAAGAGGGACCTTGCAACAAAGTTTGAGATGAAGGATTTGGGGCTTATGCACTACTTTCTAGGCATGGAGGTATGACAAATAGATGGAGAGATTTTACTTGGACAAGGGAAATACTACATCGAAATCTTGAGGAGGTTCAAGATGGAGGATTGTAGAGCCATGTCTACTCCTATGATCATGAATTGAAAGAAGGTACACACATCCAGGGAGAAGGATGTAGACCCCACCTTATACAGGTAGTTGATTGGATCTTTCATGTATTTGGTCAACACCACACAAGATATCTCCTTTGTAGTAAACTCTCTTAGTTAGTTCATGGTTGAGCCAAAGAGAGTGCATTGGATGGTGGAAAAGCATGTGTTGCAGTATTTACATGGTACAATCAAGTATGGGATAAGATATACTCGAGGTGATGGTATTAGGTTGATAGGCTATACTGACATAGATTGGGCAGGTAGTACAACAAACAAGAAAAGCACTTCAAGGTGCTGCTTCAGCTTGGGATTACAAGTTGTTTCTTGGTACAATAGGAAGCAAAAGTCTGTGGCTTTGAGTTCTATAGAGGCAAAATACATAGCAGCTAGCATAGTGACGTGTGAGGTGATATGGCTTCGGAAGTTGCTGGTGGCCTTGTTTGGTTAGAGGGTTGAGACTATGGTGATACACTACGACAATCAGAGTTGTATCAAATTGTCTAAGAATCTGATGTTTCATGATAGGTCTAAGCATATAGAAATCAAATATCACTTCATCAGAGATTATGTATAGTGGGGGATTGTTTAGCTACAATATATACCTACAGATCATTAGGTAGTAGACATTTTGACAAAGGCATTGGGGAAGGAGAAATTCATCTTCTTCAGAGATAGGTTGAGTGTCATGCATAACACCTTCCTTGCTAAGAAGGAGTGTTAATTTTAGTAGCTTGGATAGGTGTCTCCATTACCAAGGATTATCTAATTATTTAATTTTTCTGGAGACTTCTAGAAAGGAGTTAGTTGTCCATATAATTATTTAATTAATTAATTGATTCCTCTAGAGACTTCTAGAATCCAGTTAGGGTTTGTCAGAGGCGAATTAATCTTAGACATTGATTGAGATTAAATCATGGCCATTGGTTTTTCAATGAGAATAGTATAAAAGGGGATCAATGGGCATTTTGAGAATACACTTGAGAAAGAATTGTAGTGATAGCAAGTAGATTTGTAGTGAGAGAAAATAGTTTTTTAGTGATAGCAAGGGTGCAATAACAGCATTGGGGATAACAACTATGGAATTGCAACGGGAGAAATTGAGGGAAGAATTTTTGGAGAAGAAATTTCTAGAGCTCTTCCAGTAAGAGGCAAGTAGTTTATGTATCTCTTAATTTGCTGAAGTTTAATAAAATTTCCCATTTGTAGTACTGGTTTTCCCTTTTGGGTTTTTCCAGGGACAATTTGTCCAAAAAATTGTGTTCATTATTATGCATGTTTTCTTCTCTATTCCTATGGTTTTATTTGTGTTATCTTTCAATATTTTATGTGAATTAATTTTTCATAGTCAAATAATCTATATTAGATAGGAGAGTAATAATCAATAATTGCAATAGAATTTTCACATCAAGATTTTTCATGTCAAATTGTAAAATAACTTCCATTCTCATATGATTATGAATTAATAATATGTTATATATATAACACTATGATAAAAGTTAAATGTACAAAATAATGGGACTTGTGAGCGGGAAAGGGAGTAGGTAGTTTGGTTTGAATTTCTTTGGTGATTCTAGGGATGATGGGGCTGATTTAGAGGATGATGACGATGTCTCTTGACTTCTTAGGGTTTGGTGGATTCATTCTACCATGTTGGATTCATGTGTGGTGTTTCTTTGGTTGTCCCTTATTTCTGTGGGGACTTTTTTTTCCTCTTTGGACTAGTCTGTAGAGATTTGGCCCTTTGTCATGGTGTTTGCTTCGGCTTGTGGCATGTAGAGGCTATTTCCTTTTGGCCTTTTGTGGGTGTTTGTTGGGGGAAGTGGTGATGGATGTTTTCCCTTTCCTTTTGTGTCCACTACTGTCAGGTTGGTGCTTGGCATTTGGTGGTCTCTCTATTCTTTGTGTATGTTATGCCATGGGTTCTACCTACTTTAGTGTTGTGCAATTTGCTGCTTTTACCCTGCTTTTACAGTTAAGTTCATGAAAGTGGTTTGTGATTGGAAGTTGACAAGAAGAATGAAATTAATTGGTATACCTACTCCAACAATCAACTTAATTGGTGAATTGAGTTGAAAAAAATTGGCATAGAGTGCTAAGTCAATAGAGATCGGGTTAAGATCTTATGAATAGAGGATTACATTAAATTGGTTGACTAACCTTTATCTTGGGACCTATTTTTTTAAGCACATACACCTTTCCTCATAGTATCTTGTGAAAATTGATTATCTATTTTGGAGCTCCAATAAATTCACTTCTCCTTACTTAGATATCCAACATTCTTAAATTCTTCTTTTAAATGTTCTATAGAGGATCCAAATCCATATACAACTTCAAATATGTTTTTTCTATATGTCTATCTTTATCACAATGTGTGTAATTATGATTATCCTTGCATTCCTCTCACCCTTCACTTTCCTTGTCCTTTGTCCTTTTCACTACCTTTTTTTTCCTACCCTACTATTAACATTAGAGAAATAAATACTCCTTGATGTAGGCAAGATTAGGGGGTCTTATCAAAATACCCAATCTTGTAACCTTAACATCTTGTCCAACCCAAATTCTTGCACATATATCAAGGAAAATATATACTTTGTAAAAAAATATGAAACATATATTTATTATCACTTTCATATGTACACACATACAACAAAATTCCTCAAAAATAATTACATATATTGAGGATTTCTACAAATAAATTTCAAAATTTTTATGAGGGTTTCTACACACTTCATGCCTTCAAATTTCTTGGCTTCACTCCTCTTTGCAAATATTATTTTTCCATTAATACTACAACTCTCATGGCTGCCTTATACACATAAAATGCACTTGCAACTTTCTTCTTCTCTTCTTATATCTCTCTCCTCTTGGAAAGCTAATTTTCTACACTTTCCTTCTTGCAATCCTCTAGAGCAACCTATAAATTCTTTCCTAAAACTTTTTTCTTATGATTTATTCCTATTGAAACCATTAAAGGTTGTATTTATAGAGTTTTTCAACTATGTGAAACATCAAAAAGTGGTTTCCAAATCTGCCCTTTTGTTGACCCTTAAATTATTGTAGAAAATGAAATAAAACATAGTTTGTTGCTTCCAAAAGTATCATCCAAAGTTGGTGTACCATATCAAAAATCTTGCTTGTGTATATGCATTTGAAAAATGGATAAAGTCAATGACCAATTCATGCTCATTCACCCCAAATTCAAAATTGAAGTCATTAATTTGTTTTCCAAAAATTACTAGGTTTTTTCTTCATTTTAGGAACCAAAATGGAAAGAATGAGACCAAAATGGAATGCCAAGAGTCACTTGCCTTATGCACACTTTCCTAGGAATCCAAATTGAGAAAATTATTTAATTTTAATCAATTTTCCTTCAAAATCCCCTTCCATCATGGTAAATAGACCATTTCAACCCTTAGAACCTTGAAATTATGCAATTTTGTAAATCACATTAAACACTCTGCTTGATTTTAAAGTATGAGATGAAAAAAATTCCTCACAAATAAATAATCATTTCCTTACAACACTTTGTAATATGCTCTTGAAGCTCAAACCAACACCAAAAATGCAAAATACTAAACATGAAAAAAAATAAAAAATTTGGTGATGCAAGATTGCTTGTGAGTTCGGATGCTCCTATATCACTTGTTTTTTCTTTTCTATTTCTAAACAATAGACTTAGGTGAACCCTCATTTATATTCTTGGGATTCGTTATCAATAGGAGCCCCTTGAGGGGTCTAAATGACCTACCAAGTATTTTATGAGTACCTCTTGATCTATAATATCCTTAAAAGAAGCTAAAGTACCTTCTTATTCATTAGTTTGCATTTGTACATATTGGCCTCATGCTTGTCCATAGAAGTTCAATTGAATGGATATATCTTCTTCATGACAAATAGGATAAAATAATTATTGAAAAATCCCTTAAAATCATCTCACTTAGATATTAGTGGTACATCTTGAATTCATAAGAAAGAGGCATAACCTTTATTTTATTCTAGAGCATGTTTAGATAGATTTAGCCATGCAAAAAAGATTTTTTGGTGAGAATTCATCTTGTGCAAAATGAAGTAGACTTCTATTTGAATAATCTATTCATCTAACAAATTTTTATGCCAACATTTTGATTAAAAATACTATATCAATCTTAACTTCAACTTTGTAAATAACATTACTCCCATTAAAAGATTATCCCCCTTAATCTTGTTTAACCCTATTAAACTCTTCTTCTTTCTTTTAAATTTTTTACATAAAATCTAAATTGGGAAACATAACTAAAACTATACTTACTAACCTATAGAAAAATTTGTATCAAATGATCTTTTACTTTTTGAGCATTTTTTCATCCTCATCCATTTCTTGTCCTATTCCATCCTCTTATCCCAATTCTTAGGTTTTTTTTCAAAAGAATACAAATTGCCAACCTCACTCAGTCTTGTCACGAGCATAAACTTGTTTCAAATCAGTACTTTAACAAAGAAAATTAGCCCTAAATGAAACCTTTAGTTGAATGTGTTGTTGAAGAAGATAATAATTCATTATTACAGTTTAACTCTATTGAAACAAATTTCATTAACGTCCTCCAAAAGCCTTGTTTTAGACTATAATATTCATGTGTCATGAAAGCATGGTTAGTGGAAGATTTGATGTCCATGAAAGCATTGTTAGTGGAAGATTTGATGTCCATGTATATAGGCAGGGATGTGTTCATGAGTCAATAGTCATGGTCAGTATGTATGCATTTAGTCTGTAGGCGACTATGAGAGACTAATTCATTAGTCAGTATATCTCCCACTATACTCAACATTCGATGGTTTTCAATATGGGTTTGTGGAGGCAATTAGTTGATCCATAACAAAATTAATGAGAATTAAGTTGTCAGCAGATCCATTTTCTTGAAACTTATAATATTCATGAAACTTAAATAGTAAGATATATATTCAAACAAATGAAATATTTAGGATGTTTCATTTTGTTGTCGAAATAATTTTTTAATTAATACTTATTTCTTTTTACAATGCAATTATTTTACTTGTAACATAGAGAAGGAAAAATAGTTTCTTTAAGCATTATTTCACAACATGAACAAGCTTAGAGATATTACAATATTATGATGTGATATATTTTGAAGGTGTTATTGAAGATGTGTTCTTGAATTTTGAACATTGGTAGTTGATGAATTAGCCACATTTTCTTACTATTAAGTTGTAGTTACAACTATGGTTGAATATTTTTAATTTCTAATTTTAATATTTTAGACTAACGAGAACTTCTTTCATAGTAGAAATAAATAATTCTAATGAAGTTGTACAATAGAATTGGTGTATATAAGATCTAAAGAAACAATAGAATAAATAAAAAGTAAGGACTATAAGCAATAGTTCAGCTTAGAAAATCTTTTTGGATAAAAATCCTAACACAACAAAAAAAATTTAATGCATAAAACTCAACTATTCTCTAATACAATAATGAATATCATACTTCACGTTTAATCATGTATGAATATTTCTAAACACAAAAATTAGTTTTACACATAGCATGAATCATGCAAAAGATAGACAACATTAAAATAAGCTCATCCATATTTATACTTCATATTTGAAATAGATTAAATAAGCTTACCCATTAACTATAAAATATACAAAGTATACAACATTTATACAACATCCAAATTCATAAATTTGAATGAGATGCACATCTCTTATGAAAACCTTCTTGGTGATATATAAAGATAGAAATAAAACATGTATAGTGTAGTATTTATATCTTATTTGAAAATAGGAAGGGGGAACTATATATATAATCGGTTAGAACTTAAGAATCCATCATTTCTTGCTACTCTCCATGTGTCCATTAACAGGAGAAATAACCACTTCTAACGAGCATTAAGGGATTTTGTAATCGTAGCATTTGATTGACATGAATATAAGCCAGGAGGGGAATCTTCTCCACATACTCTATACCCCACGTCTACGAATGTTGGGTGCAATGGTTTTTGAAAATCAATCTCAACTTTACTTAACAACATTGTCACAACCTCAGACATCGATGGCCTATGAGTGGTAGAAGCTTGTATGCATAAAAGCGCAAGGTTTATCACCCTCACCACCTCTTCTTCACTATATCCTTCCATCTTCCCTTCACTTTCCTCAACCTCTAAAACCTTGTTATCTTCATATAGGCTCCAAACCTGTCATAAGTTTTTTTGAAATTGATTAAGCTTTTTAAGGGAGAGAATGATAGGATAAAATGATTAAAATAATATTATTAGAATATTAAAATACCCATTCAAGAAGATATTGCTTATCAGCTGGTTGATTCAAGTCAATGCTTTTTCTGCCACTAACA
Organism: Sequoia sempervirens; assembly: GCA_007258455.2. Lineage (NCBI taxonomy): Eukaryota > Viridiplantae > Streptophyta > Pinopsida > Cupressales > Cupressaceae > Sequoia > Sequoia sempervirens. Next base: position 10,489,443 of record VDFB02049217.1, on the reverse strand, counting down.
ATTTCAAGAACCACCACACCAAAGTTGTAGGTGTCAGCTTTCTCTGTTAATTGCCCATGGCTAGCATATTCAGGAGCTGTGTATCCTCTGAAAGGGAAAAAAATGGCGTTACTATATTTATTGAAAAGTTGGATTATAAAAACATTGGAGTGAGGAGGGGTTTACTCACAAGGTTCCTGCAAATTTTGTGCTAACATGACTTTTATCATGTGGAAGAAGTCTCACGAGCCCAAAATCTGCTATTTTTGCCCGAAAGTTTTCATCAAGTAATATGTTGCTTGATTTAATATCACGATGGATGATACAACATGAAATTCCTCATGGAGATAGGCTAGACCACAAGCAGTGCCTAGGATAATGTTGAACCTTTCCTTCCAACTCAAATGTTTTTTATGTCCTCCTACATGTAGGGCAGTTCACTAGAGTTTCAAAACTTGTCATGTTTGTTGTAATAGATGAAAGAAGAAAAAGAGGAAAGTGAAGGAATAGCAAACCGAATAATGTTCTGTTGAGGCTGCTATTGGGCATGTACTCATAAACCAGGAGTCTTTCTTGACCATGTTTGCAACATCCAAGTAAATGCACAAGATTTTTGTTATGGACATTAGAAATGAGTTTCACTTCACTTTCAAATTCAATAATTGCATGGGGAGAATGACCTAATGTCAGCTTCTTTATTGCCACAACATTACCATTTTTCAACGTAACCTACAATTATCAAGTAGCCCATCATTTGAATACATCAACACACAAGTCTAATGAAGAAAGAAAATAAGTGATAGTTTACCTTGAATACTTCACCAAACCCTCCTTCTCCAAGCTTATTTGCTTGATCAAACTTGTTGGTAGCCTTTTTCAATATCTTGAAGTCAAAATCTCTCGGCCCACGAAGTTTTGTTGCTCCTTCAGTATCCACTATTCCAAATAATATTTGTTATATTCCCATTAAATAAGATCGAATTGATTTGCAAGACTTTTGCTTCCTTGCCTATGATATATTAAATCTAGACTTTAAGAATTTACCTTGTTTCTGACTTGACGGTATTATCTGCTTCCGGAAGACAAGGAAACAAGTTATAAGGCCAAGTAGTAATACCCCTCCTGCAACACCAATTATTATCCACACTCTAGAACTCACCTTTTTCCCTGAAAAACAAAATGGAGAATACCTCAACTGTGAATAAATCATTGTACATATGAGAAACTGTCTGACATAAATAATTAAACAAAAGCGATTGAGATACTTGATTTTATTAAATTACATTTCTGAAATTGTAAATTGAAAGGAAAAGTGAACCAAATTGCAAGTTCTTCAATAGGATATAAGTAAATTCTAACCTGTGCGTAAGAAACTTGCCAAGTCGACAGTAGCATTGCTTGGGAAAAAGGGCTTGGAATCGTATCGCAAGTAGCAACCGGCGTCTACAGCCCGTCCCTCGGAGCGAGGAAAACACTTATTTATGTTGGTCTGAGCTTTAATCAGGCAATTTTGGCAGGAATCCCTTTGAAGAGAACGTATACAGGAGGCAAGCCCATAGATTGTCTTATTAGACGGCCCTTGACTCGTATGCGCGGAGTTGCAGTGCAAAGATCGCTTATCACATTGACTATTGACCTCCATTGGATGAATCTTCGCAATCTATTATATAAATCTACAATATCTTTTAAAAGAAAATATATAAGTAAATACTAGAAATATAGTGATACAACTCTCTTAAGGGCATGTATAAATATGATTAAATAATGCAACACTTTTTTTTTTAATTCTATATCATTCGTATTATGTATTTTTTCTATTTTATCACATAAGCTTCTACATATGTATATAACTTCGTCTAGATCGTTATTTAGAGTGTTGTCTAGTATATTCAAATTTGAACCCCAAATTAAATTGGATCTAATACTCTATTGCACTATGATTGGCTAGCTCCTTGTATTGTTGGAATAAATTTAATAACTATTATATAAGTTATTGACTCCTTTTTCCTACTTATTTGAGTGCATCATAAATAGATTCATTTCACTTTAGCTCCCTCTATTTCTTCTTTCACAGAGAACAACAATAAAGCAATATTTTTTATAGCATTGATTAATCTCTTGACTTGTGAATTACCCACCTTTGATATTTTGGACTTACCTACTAAGAGTGAATCTAGTACCCTTCAAGACCAACCTATACTAATTCACTCTAATGTTTAGTATATGGAATCTCAAGTGTAGAGATAAGGACTACTAAAGATGACACCAACCAATGGTTTATGATCAACCACTACCTCATCCATGAATTTAAGGCAACTTCCAAAGTTTATTTTACATTATTTAAATTTATTGAAATATACATCCCTTGTTTCAACCATTCAAAGGAATGTGGATTAAGATGATTTCCAGTCTTTAAATGAAGTTCAATTCTCTTAAATTTTATGAAAAATGGGATTTTTTGTAAACATGTATCAAAGAGAGAATTCACTTTTCTTCTATTTTGGTAATTTTTATGCAAAATAGATTGGTTAAATCACCTTCATCTTGAGACCCATTGTTTCAAACACATACACCTTTCTTCATAGTAGCACATGACAATTGATCATCTATTTTGTAGCCACAATTAATCTTCTTCCCCTTGCTCACATATGTAACATTCTTACTCTTCTTTTTCATGTTCTTTGGAGGAGCCAAATCTATATACAACTTCAAACATGTTTCTTTCATATGTCTATCTTTATCACAATGTGTGTAATTATGATAATACTTCATTCCTCTTAAAATTTAGTTTCCTTTTCGTTTGTCCTTTCTAGTAACTTGTTTTTTTTCATTTAACCTACTACGTACATTGGGGAAAGAAATGCTCATTTTCTTTTCTAAGTCTAAATAAAAGAATTGGGGTTCATCTTGATTTATATCCTTGGGTTTGTCCATCAACACGAGCCTCTTCAGGTGGCTAAGTAGCCTACCAAGTATTTCATGAATACCTCTTGATCTATAAAATTCTTGTAACGAGAAGATAAAATTCCTTCTTTGTAAATTCTTTAGCTCACACTCGTACATATTGGACTTACCCATTTCCATAATAGTGCAATTTAAGGGATCTCTCTTCTGCATGACAAATAGGATAAATTATTTCTTGAATAATCCCTTACAATCATCTCACTTAGATATTGATGGTACATTATGAATTCAAAAGAAAGAGGCATAACATTCATGCCATTTTAGAATATGTTTGGATAACTTTAGTCATGCAAAAGATATTTTTTGATGACAACTCATCTTGTACAAACTAAAATAGACTTTCATTTGAATAATCTATTGATCTAAGTTTTTATACTAACTCCTCCATTAAAAAGAGATATAAAAATATTCCTTTAACTTTGTAAAAAATATTATTCCTACTAAAAGATAATTCTCTTTTGTGATTGACCTCATTAAACTCTTCTTCTTTATTTTCACTTTCTTAAGTGAAATCTAAATTACTACACAAAACTAAAACTATATTTTCTGACCTATCCAACTTTTAAGTAATGGAAATCTGTATCACCTCATCTTTTAACATTCTAAACCTTGCTTCATCCTTGTCCATTTCATATCCATGTGTAGTCAATGATCTTGCCGTATTCCACACTCTTATGCTGATTGTAGAGTCAAAATAAAACAAATTGCCACTCTCACTTGATCTAATCGTGAGCATAACCAACAAGTAAACTTGTTTGAAATCAGTCTTTTAACAAAGGGGATTAGCCATATACGGAACCATCAGTTGAAGAAGATAATGGTTGATGTTTACAGTTTTAACTCTATCGAAACAATTGCGTCAAAGTTCTCCAAAAAAATCTTGTGTTAAAAGACTATAATATTCATGTTCATGAACGCATGATTAGTGGGAGATTTTTTCCGAATTTTGATGTCGATGTCATGGTCTGTAATTTGTATGAGGTAGAGGTTTTCTCTCCACCGCACAATGCCCTCCATCGTATTGTTGCCATCATTATTGGAGGCAACTAGATTCACTACCACAATATTCTTAGTGTTACATTTTTTTTCCTTTCCAAATAGTAACATCAATACTTTCACTTAAAAGATAAAAAAATCTGTACTTTCATTTAAGATAAAGAAATTTTAGATAATATACATTTTTGTTTATATCGATAATACTGATGTTATGCATTCTTTTAAAAAGTGTTCTGAGGTTATTATGATTTTTTGTTTAATAAGGTCAGAAAATATTTTTATGATTATGGAGAATTTGATAAAAAATTTGATTGATATGATGGGAGTCAAATTTAGGAACATCTGTTTGTTGTTGGGGTACTCTACCACTGAGCTACAAACCCATTTAGCGACAATCCATCTATGGTTCAAGTGTGGCTCATTTTATAACACCCCTCTTGGAGCCACACTACAAGTGCTCTCAACTTCTAATCTAGTCTAGTTCTACTAACTTAATTTTGATACAATGAATAGCAATAACAAAATAAAAATGATGACTACAAATAATCTATAAGACAATATAATGCATACACAATGGATAGCTCTCCCGCAAAATCAATGGAGATTCAAGATGTTGAAACAAACCCACTTCCTTGAGATTTATAATATCTATGAAACTTAAGTAATAAGACAATATATATTCAAAGAAAATGAAAATTTTAGGATGTTATAATTTGTTGTCGAAAGAAAAAAATAGTTAATATTTATTTATTTTTATTAATGCAATTTTTTTACTTGTAAAACAAAGAATACAAAATAGTTCATTTAAGCATTACAATTTCAGATAGTTTTTGTATAACATGAACAAGCTTAGTGGTATTACAATAATATGAAGTGCTATATTTTGAAGATGTTATTGAAGATGTGTTCTTGAATTTTAAATATTGGGAGTTGATGGTTTGTAATTATAGATACCCACATTTTGTATTGTTCAACTATATTTACAATTATGGTTACATAGTTTAAATTTTCAATTTTACTATTTAAACATAATATAGAAATTTTTTTTTACTATAGGAAAAAAATGCAATGAAGTTGTACAATAGAAATAGTGCATATAAGATCTAAAGAATAATAGAATAAATAGAATGTAAATACTATATGCATTATTTTCACCTTGAAAAACCTTTTTGGGTAAAAAATCTAGCACAACAAAGTTCTTTTTAATTGCATAAAACTAAACCATTCTCTAATACAATAATGAATATCATGCGTTACCCTGAAGCTATAAAGATGTCAAAAGTAGTTTCACACATAACATGAACCATGTATAAGATAAACATGAGTGCTTTACATTACCTAAAATAGCATTAAAAAAATATAGAAACTATACATATACAAAGTATACAACACTTTACATTCTCCCACTTTTTGAATACTTTATATAGGGAGTTATAATTTTAACCTATCGATTGTTTACTCCAACAATGCCCATTAATATTTTGTAGGCCATGAAAATTTCTTGAAATATTCAGTCATAGCTTTGTCGATAAATCAACAACATTCTTCCATATATTAACCTTTTCCAATCATACTCACTTTTCTTTAAGTATTCCTCTCAAAAAAATATTGTACTCTAATATTATTTTGACCAAGAATGATAAATTGGAATCTTGGCCAAATATATTGCACTCTAATTATCACTGTTAATTTTTATAATTTTTTTGTTTCAAGCTAATAGTCAAGCATAAAATCTATAGCTACACTACTTCCTTACATGCATGCCTAACTACCATGTATTTAATATCTAATGTAGATAATGCAACCATTAACTTTTTTCATCTAGCTTACTACTCCACCAAAAATATTAAATAAATATCCACTAGTTGATCTTCAATCTAATTAGAATTTTTTTTCTTGCAAATTTAAAGTATTATTTTTTATCATCTTTTCCTTCATAATAAATTGCATAAGCTAATGTGCCAAATACATATCTTAAAACCTTTTTCACAATATTCCAAAGTTATTTACCTTATTTATCCCATATATCTAATCATAACTACCACTTTATGTGCAATGTTAAGTCTAGTTCAAAACATTGTAGACAAGAGTATGTCATCTATTATAGCGTAAGGAACCTCACGCAATTTCTCAATTTTATTTTCTATTCAAGAGGGTATTTTTTTTATTAATTTTTTTTTATTAACATTCCATGGGTTCACTATCCTATAACCTAAATTACTACAAAATCATCTCAACATATTTATTTTGATATAACCATAAATTTCTATTTGCACAATTACTTATAATCTCTATGCCTATAATAAATTTTGGTTCACCAAGATCTTTCATTTCAAATTATAAAGATATGTTTTAATAACAAGTCATCTACATGATAACCATATTCTATCTTTTGTTTTACAAATATATTAAATAAGATCACCCTCAACTATAAAATACACAAAGTAAACAACATTTATCCAACATCTATATCCATAAATTTTAGTGACACACATCTCACTTAAAAAATATCCAAAATTTATATTTAATATCTTGTTTAAAAGAAAAAATATATATTTCAATATTCAAAAAATGTATTTGAAAATAAGGAGACTATATAATCCGCTATAACTTAACAATCCATCCTCCCTTGCTACTCTCCATGTGTAAATCAACAAGAGAAATAACCATTGCTAATGAGAACTAAGGGATTTTGTAATTGTTGCATTTGATTCAGATTAAGATGTGCTAGAAGTGGAAATTTCTCCATGTCCTTTATACCCCAAGTCTACAAATGTTGGCTGTACAGGTTTCTAAAAATCAATCTAAGCTTTACTCAGCAATATTGTCACCACCTGACAATCTTGTATGCATAGAAGTGCAAGGTTTATCACCCTCACAAACTCTTCTTCGTTATACCCTTTCATCTCTTCTTCACTTTCAACTATCCATAAAACCTTTTTTCCTTCGTATAGCCTCCAAATTTTCCATAATTTTATTTTTATAAAAAGATCAAACTTTTTAAATGAGAGAATGTCAAGACTAAAGGATTAAAATATATAATTAAAATTTTAAAATAATCTTTGAAGCAGATATTGTATAGTATGTGATTGCTTGAATTACATTCTTTTAATTTTATTGAAAATTTAAAGAACCACCACACCAAAGTTGTAGATGTCAACTTTCTTTGTTAATTGCACATGGCTAGGATATTCAAGAGTCGTGTAACCTATACAAAATAAAATAAAAAAGGTGTTATTATTCCTATTGAATACTTTGTTTAGAAAAATAGTGGAGTAAGGAGGGGTTTTCTCACAATGTTCCTTCAAATTTTGTGTTACATTTATCATTTGGAAGTGTAGAGGAAGGGAGCTGGCTGCTTAGGACCCTAGGTCATGGGAGGGTCTAGAGCAATTGGCTGCCCTAAGCTACCTCAAGCTAAGTGATTGTTTAAGATAGGTTTGATGTTTAAAGGGGTGAAAAGGAAGGACAACTAATCTACCTCTTTCCTCATGCCAATTTGAGAGTCTCACACTAACTCATTTGACTGCAAAATATGATGAAAATTTATGATGAAAGATGTATAATTAGATTTATCATTGGGTACCTATGTATTTAATGTGAAATTTTCAATATTTTTTAAAATTTATGCCCGACGTTCGTTGAAATTGCGACGCTCTATGATTTTCATCGCTATTTTGACATACACTTAAAGTCAACCATCCCCTTCCATCAATTTGTGGGCCAACATATGGTTAGCCTCCTTAATTTGTGGGATGACGGGTATATGGTTAGCATTCATCAGGGTTTCGACGAATGTTTTTTAATAAAAAAAAGTGAGTTCGACAATTTATCTATACTTGCGAAAGTGTTTTGCTATACTTGCGAATCTGCTATACTTGTGACAGTTTGTGGAGGTTATAAGCCAAATTTTTTGGTGAAAAATATCAAAATTATTAGATTTTGTTACCTGTCTATGATTACAAATTATTAGAGTGTGAGTTTGATATTTTTTGAAGATCTAAATATTCAAGCTTGGTAAAGAAAAATCATGTCAGATAATATTAGTGCAGAACAAAATGAAGAGACACTTGCTAGATTGTGGGCTAGATTGAAAAGAAAGGGTGATGGGAAATGTTATTGTCCTTGCAATAATTACAAGGGCTTAAAGACGAGAAGACTTTTAATCACAAAAAATGAGAAACATTGTAGGCAACATGGTCACGTTGAAGGGGGGCATGATTATCATCCATTGGTAAGTTGTTCATTATGTCTTTATATTGATTGAATTTGTAAATGTTTATATCATTTTAACATTATATATATATATATATATATATATATATATAAAAAATCACTTGATCATGATCATGGTTTATTTGTGTCGATCATTATTATAAAGGTGGGGCACCCTAGGGCACATGCTATGGATTATCATGGCCCAAAGAATGTGGTTTTGCAAGCAAAGGAACATGGAGCTGTGAATATCAAAGATGAAGTTAATGATCCTATGGAAGAAGATGATCATGCACCAAAAAACACAGTTGAAGATGATGGTACAAATACATTGATCCATGACACATTTAGTGGCACAACTGATCATGATGATTGAGATGACTTTGATGATGTTCATGATTTACCTACACTTGAGAAGGGATACGAGCTGCTTTATGAAGGCTCCCAAACAACTCTTCTCTCTGTTGTATTGTTGCTGGTGAACTTGAAGGTCATGAATGGTTTATCCAACATAGCAATCTCACGGATGTTAAGGTATGTCATATATGTCATATTTTTTCATCTATTCTTTTTGTTAGTTCATCACTATTAAATAAAGGATGAAATATGTACCATTAATATTCTTTATATTAACTAATTATTTTTTTGTTGTAGATTGATAGGTGAATTTTTGTTACCACCATCAAATATTTTACCTTGCTCATACTGAGATTTATCTGCCATTATGAAAGATATTGGAAAGGAGTATCAAGCAATAGATGCATGCCCCAATGATCATATTATATATCATTTAAACAACATGAATTTGCAACAAAATTCCCAAAATTTCATATCAGTAGATATCAAATAGATCAACTAACAAAAAAGGTGCCTTGCAAGGTTCTTTGTTATATTCCTATTATTCCACATATGCAACAATTATTTAGGTGCGAAGGTTTAGCACAATTTATGGATCACCATGCACAAAATAGAAGTGGAGATGACATTCTTCAAACTCATGTGGATGGTTCTGCATTTAGAGACATGGAAGAAAACTGGCCACACTTTAAAGAAGAACTTCGTAATCTCAGGCTTTCATTGGCAGCGAATGGTGTCAATCCATTTGGAGAGCTGAGATCTATTTACTCAGTGTGGCCTGTTTTTGTTATCAACAATAACATTCCTCCATGGATTTCAATAAAAAGGGAGCACATAATGTTGGAAATGATTGTTCCGGGTATTTGTTTACATCAATTTTCTTTAATGTTGTAGCATCTCATTAGTCTTATTTGTTGCATAATGACTTATATTTTTTCATTTAATAGTCATGTACATTAATTTATATATATTGCAGTAAAATGGTGATAATAATTATGTAATGTTTATGTTCATTCAACTAGGTAAGTACCAATTTAAAGATATGAATGTATATGTCAAGCCTCTTATCGACGAGTTACTAAAGTTATGGAATGGTGTCACTATGTATGACGTCTCTAGACCAGTAGGACAAAGACAATTTCAATTCCATGCAATGCTTGTATGGAAAATTCATGATGCCCCAGGGCTAACACATTTTTGTGGTATGTTATAATGTTTGACTACACTTTAATGATATTTAATTTTATGAAGTAGATATCATGCATTTTTAAAAAATAATCTATTCATTATATATAATTATAAAAATTGGCATATTTAATCCAATTATATATGATCTTGTAGGTCTTCAAACAAAGGGAAAATTTGAATGTCCAATTTGTGGTCCAAAGATGAAATATCGTCATTCAACAAGTTTAGAAAAGTAGACCTGTTTGATGAGTATAGGCACTTCCTCCACATAAATCATAAGTATCAAACTATTGAAAAACATCTTTTCAATGGAAAAGAAGAGACTACATCAAAACCACAAAGAATGACACCCCGCCTATGGAAGTTGGAATATAATAGAATTAATTGTCAAGGTTATACATTAGATCAAATTGTTTATCTATCATATATGATATGTTTGGAATTTATATTTTTATATTGTATTTTTTTTACTCATGATGTAATTGACAATGATTGTCGTTGTTAATTTGTTTAACTTATATGCTTCATGAAGGTCATCAAGGCATTAATGGCCGGCTTCCATAGGGTCTGAAAAGTTATCCCAGACAATTTAGTAGGTTTCCCTACTATGAACAGCTATAAATTGTGCATTTTTTTGATACAATGCATATTAGAAAGAATATAATAGAAACATTATGGAAAATATTAGGTGGAGGGCATGACAAAGAAAAAATTGCCAAAATTTGTAGTGACATTGAGGAAGCCAATCATGCAATGAAAAATGTCATTCAATTAAATAGTGATGGAGACCAAATTAATATAAGTGCCCTTCCTTGGTTATTAACACAGCAACAAACCAATGCTATAAAATAATTCATACGAAATTTTTTATTTCCCATAGGATTTGCTGCGAACATAAATAATATCATAACAAAGAAAGGTGAATTTGGGTCAGGGATGAAATTGCCTGATTGGTATACCTTCATTAAGGTAATTATTCTAGTATATTTTTTATATACTTTTATATTGCATGTAATTTTCAGTGTATTATGTTTACTAGTTCTGGAAAAATAATAAAAAGATCATTTTATAATTGTTTTAGTACATTCTACCTCTATCTCTCCTAGACAACTTCGACAACAATGTCAAGCAATTTATATATGATCTTGGAAAATACATGAGGTAAGTAGCGATATTTGTTCAATTCGTTGTATAGATCTTATATTTTCCATTTTTTTTACTTGTTATGTAATGTATTGTATATTTTTGTTAAATATCATTAATATATTTGTGCCTTGAATCACTTGTAGATGTCTGTCATCTAAAGAAATCCATAAAGAAGATATAAATCATTGGAGGAGAAAAATTCATTGTCTAATGTGTGAAATGAAAAAGTTTCTACCTTTGACATTTTTCAATGCACAAGAACACTACCTCATACACCAAGTTGAGGAGATTGAATTGTGTGGACCTATACACACAAGGTCAATGTGGATGGTTGAGAGGCATTTAAAATTTTTTAAGGCTTTGGTTAGAAAAAGAGCACATCTTGACTTGGGTTCTATGGTGGAGGGATATATGGTATACTAGACCATGGTGTACATTACTAAATATCTTCATAAGTTTGCAACAAAGATCCATGTAGATCACATTTGGGATCCCAACTCCATTAAAAAATTCAAAGGGGATTACCCGATGGGGAAAGGTGGTGTATGTGCTTCTAGGTGTGCTTACACAAGTACTAAGAAGACCTTGCTTGTCTTCTCCTAGGATCCTAATCCTCTAGGATCTCAAAAAGTCTTAGATGATTAACTAAGACCTTGTCTAACTCTTCTCTAAGAGCCTAACTCCTTGTGCTTAACCCTGAAGGACAATCACCCTTAGTTTACTTCAACACTTCCTCCTACACTTAGAAGACTCTAAGTGCCATCAACACACAAATTATTGAATTGATTGCAGGGGTGCTAAATATCTTGAAGACCATCCATGTGTTTCCATTTGGAGTCATCTTGAAGGATCACCAAACCTTTCTCCAACCAGGTTACAAAATTTGTCTTGGGGAGGTCTAGGTCAGATAGGGCTAATAGGCCAAGTTTGTGGGACCCTATTGGTTTCTTACTTAAATCTCACTCAAATGGATTAATAGTTCCAAAATCCTTTTGTCATATCAAGACTTATTCGTGTTCCTCCTAAAACTGTGGTTATCCTGTACTGTACTTCACTCCCCTGCCTATCTTCTTCAATTCACACTGTCAAACCTCTAACCGGGCACTCTAAGCTCGCCTAGAATTTGACATTACAAATAGCTACTCGAATCTTCATGAATCCTAACACTAAATATATACAGACCAATGGCTCCCCTAAAACATTCATCTACCCTTAGGAAGATCCCGTGACTAGATTTCATGGGGGAGCCATAGACAAACAAGATGGTCAAAACAAGACCAGGAAAACCTCTAGACCTTAACCTACTTATTCAAGACACTAAATTAACTCAAATCAACTTGCTTACCAAAAGAAAAAGTCTTAGTACTATCATATGAACACTAGTCTAACATCAAACCAAAAAATTCAATCTGTATTCTATCACTATCACACTATAATGCTCGGTGTTCACACAAAACATAATTTCAGAGCCACTTTTCTATTCCAAAACTTTGGTTACAATTCTCGCCTATTCTAGATCCGAGCCCTTAGTGATCTTAGATCCATTCTCTAGGTTTCTAGGCCTATTAGTTGATCCCCCACTCCTAGCTTTTAGGGAATCCAAGGTTGCCAAGTTGCATGCAACATTTACAATAAATTTCCAATGTTGTCATGACAATTTTTGGCATCTTTACATTTATTAGGACAACAAGAATATAGGACCTCTAAGCCAAGTAGTTCAAAGAACTAACATCATAAATGGACTTAAAGCATCCTTCCTACATCTCACATGTGTTTGGACCACATTAAGAAACTCAAATCCAAACTTTAAGCTACTAAGGCTAAGCTAACCAAAACAACAAACAATGACCAAAAGGTGACCTTAGTTCTAACACTAACTCACCTAGTCCACACACAAGAAAGATGTTCTAAGGTCCAAAATAAACACACAAACCCTCTAACTTGGCTAATGTCAGATACAAGCCAAAAAATGACAAGAAAAATGGAGGTTAGCCTAGGTGCTCCTGCACCATCCTCCCCAAGTAAAAGCTTTCAATCCACCCTTGGATTGAGTAAGTTGAGGTCAATGCCCAACTTCTTGAACTATGATTCTTTGATCCATATTGCATTAGCATCAGGTTGACCATGCCACTTGATCAGATGTTCTTTGTAGTCCTTCTTCCTAGTCTTCTTGTAGACTCTTGTATCCAATATACTATCAGCTGTCTTCACTGTAGTAGAAGGTAATTGGAGTTCACCCACATCTTGGATGACTTCAATCAAAATTTGGTCTAAATCAGGTGTGGGTCCTTTATAAGGAACCAGGTCTACAACATTGAAAATAGGGGACAGTCCACTATCCCCTGGTAGCTCCACCTTATAAGCATTGTCACCATACTTTGCTAAGATAGGACAGGGACCTATCCTTCTCATTTTTAATTTGTGAGGGACACCTTTTTGCAACCTGGACTTGTTTAGATGCACCATCACCAAGTCTCCAACATTGAAATGGATTTCTCTTCTACCCTCATCAACCTTAGTCTTATGCTTCATAGTGTTCTCAGTCAATGTCTTCCTGACTGTATCATGAATCTCTTACATTGCATAGGAAAACTCATCAACATGTCCACTTCCCTTAACTCCATCCTTTAAGTCTCTTAGTTCATAGACTCCTCTAGGATGTAGACCATAGACTATTGCAAAGGGACTCTTCCCTGTCAACCTGTTCACAGTGTCATTATAGGCATATTCAACTTGCCCAATCAACTGATCCCATTGTTGACCATACTCCTTGGTCAAGCACCTTAATAGTTTTCTGAGGCTTCTATTAACAACCTTGGTCTGACCATTGGTTTGGGGATGGTATGCAGATCCAAAAGATAAATTAGTGCCCAATCTCTGCCAAAGAGTCTTCCAAAAATGACTCATAAACTTGGTGTCTCTATCTGACACTATGCTCATAGGTAACCCATGAATTCGTACTATCTCCTTGAAGAAAAGAGAGGCTATTTGGTTGGCATCATTGGTTGTCTTACATAGCACAAAGTGAGCCATCTTACTGAATCTGTTCACAACTACATAAACACTATCCATGCCTTGTTTTGTCTTGGGTAACCCAACTACAAAATCCATACTCAAGCATTCCCATGGCCTAGTAGGAATAGGTAGTGGTTGGTATAGGCCTGCATTTGAAGAAGTACCCTTGGCCTTTTGACATACTATACAACTTTCCACATACCTCCTAACATCTAGATTCATCCCTGGCCAATAATAGAAACTTTGAACAAGTTCTTGAGTCTTCGTGATCCCAAAGTGACCACTCAATGCACCATTATGCTTTTCTTGTATCAAATTATCTCTAATAGAGCCTCTAGGGACACATAACTGATTCCCTTTAAACAAGAGACCACTTTTCAAATTATATTCAACATATCTACTATGAAAATGATTCTTGTATTCAACACATACCTTATAAATGTCTACAAAAACTTCTTCATCTGCATATAGATCCTTGAAATGATCTATTCCCATGCTCTTCAACTGAATCTCTTGGATGGTAAGAACTCTTCTACTCAATGCATTTGCCACCTTGTTGAGTACTCCTTTCTTGTGCTTGATATTAAAAGTATAAGCTTGCAGGTATTCAACCCACTTCATGTGTTTGTGACTCAATTTCTCTTGTGAATTCAGGAAACTAAGTGCTTGGTTGTCAGAATACACTATGAACTCCTTGGGAAGCAATTAGTGCCTCCATTTCCTTAAAGCCTGAACCAATGCATACATCTAAAGGTCATAAGAAGAATACTTCTTCTTGGCTTCACTTAACTTTTCTAAATGAAAAGCTACCCGTCTGCCCTCTTGGCTTAGAACGACTCCAATAGCCACATTGCTTGCATCACACTCAATAGTGAATAGCTTCTCAAAGCTTGGCAACACCAAAATAGGTTGGGTAGCTATCTTTTCCTTCAACAATTCAAAACTTTTGTTAGCTTTCTCATTCCATACAAATCTAGTCTTCATCCCTCCTTTAATGGTATCCAACATAGGAGCACAAATAGCACTAAATTATCTTATGAACTTCCTATAGTATTGAGCAAGGCCATGAAAAATTCTTACCTCTATTGCTGTCCTTGGAGTAGGACAATTGAGGATGGCTTCCACTTTGCTAATGTCCATCTTCAGGTTGCCATGTGATAATACAAACCCAAGGTACACCAGCTCTATCTTGATGAATTCACACTTCTCTAAGTTGATCATCAATTTCTCCTCATGTAGCTTCTTGCAAACCAACTCTATCTGTTTGAGATGCTCTTCTCTTGTTTTTCTATAGATCAGTATATCATCAAGATAGACCACTAAAAATTTACCAATGTAGTCTTTGAGGACTTCATTCATGAGCCTCATGAATGTGGAGGGGGCATTAGACAACCCAAATGGCATAACAAGCCACTCATATAAACCCTCATTTCTTTTGAAGGCTGTTTTCCACTCATCTCCCTCATGTATCCTAATTTGGTGATAACCAATTTTTAAGTCTATCTTGGTATAGTACTTAGCTTCACCTAGACAATCCATTAGGTCTTCAATCCTAGGGATAGGGAACCTATATCTAATGGTTATCCTATTTATGGCCCTTGAATCAGTACAAAGCCTCTAATCTCCTCCCTTTTTAGGTGCTAGGACAGCGGGTACGGCACATGGACTAATGCTCTTTTTAATGAGACCTTGGTTTAGGAGTTCTTGTATTTGTCTAGCTATTTCCTCATTTTGTTGAGGGTCATCTTGTAGTCTGCCTTATTTGGCAGGGTAGCCCCTGGTATCAAGTCTATCCTATGACTTATGGCTCTTTTAGGGGGTAATGCTGTTGGGTGTCCATTGCTTACAATGTCTTCATAAGTCTACAACATATTTTGTATCTCTTTAGGTAACTCTGGCTTCTTAGCTGCTTTGTCATTACTTACCTCTCTTGGCCTTAACACTAATGCATAGCCAACTCCTTCTCCTTCTTCCAAGGCTTCTAAGAACTCTTTTTCACCAACCATGAGAAGATTAGGACCTGTTTTCTTCACCTCTGCATCCTCTAACAGTGACTGAATTTTGAATGTTACCTTATCCTTTTTGAAAGTATAAGAGTTCTTCACTCCATCATGCATAGATTGGTGATCAAATTTCCATGGTCTACCTAGAAGCAAGTGACATGCATCCATAGGTAACACATCACACAAGACTTTGTCATTGTACCTTCCAATTGAGAACTCCACCCATGCTTGTTCATTTACTAAGACATGTTGGCCTTTATTGAGCCATGTGACCTTGTAAGGATTGGTGTGGGGTATCCTTGTCAACTTTAGCTTGCTGACTGCTTCCTCTAACACAATATTTTTAGTAGACCTTGAGTCAATGATGAATCTACATACTTTCCCCATCCTTTTGCACTTTATCCTAAACAGGGACCTCCTTTGGCTTGGTTCCTCCTTAACCGGATCTTTGATCAAAGTTCTCCTCATCATGAGGTTCTCACCTTCCTCTGAATTTAATTGTACCTCAGAATGTTTCTCTACTGCATTTGTCTCATCATGAACTAGATTAGTTCTCTTATCACCTCCTTGAGAAGTACTACCCTTCTCTGGACACCTATAGGTAGGGTGTCCCATTTGATTGCAGTGATAACACTTCATATTGGCAAAGTAATTGCCTCTTCCTTGTCCACCACTTCTTCCTCTAAAGTTAGAGCCTCTTCCTCTACCACCTCTACTAGAGCTTCCTTCTTGCTGCTCAATGTAATTAACTTCTCCTTGAGCCCTTGATTCTGAAATCCTTCCACCATATCCACCTCTTTGTCCTCTACTATATTTTCCTTTACCTCTACTCCTGGAGGTTTGCTCTTGCTTCCTTTTACTTTTCTCCTCTATCTTCAAGGCTATTTGATAACATTGGCAGATGGTTTTGAAGTTCACTAGACTCATGTCTTCTTGAATAGACCACTTGAGTCCATTCAAGTATCTTGCTAGCTTGATGCTTTCATCTTCAACCACCTTTGATCTTAGGAAAAAATTTTGGAACTCCTCGGTGTATGCTTGGACATCCAAATATTTTTGTCTAAAATTATGTCTCCTCCTATGCAACTGGACTTCAAAGTCATTAGGTAGATAGGTCTTCTTTACTTTAGTTACCATGCCCCTCCATGTAACTATAGGACCCTTTCCTTCTTTTTCTCTTTCATTTTGCACAAACTTCCACCATGTGAGAGCTAAACCTCTCAACCTTGACTTGGCCACCATGAATTTTTGGGCCTCTGAGATACCATCACATTCAAAGTGGTTCTCAATGTTGTCTATCCAATCCATGACTGAATCTGGGTCCATTTATCCACTGAATAGTGGCACACCTTCCAAAGCTTTGCCACTTAAGGCCTTTAGTGCCCTCAAGAAGGGTTCTTCGGGAAGAATAGGGTCAGGTGTTGGAGCTTCCTCCTCCAATTCCAATTCCTTTTCCCTTGCTTCTTTCTCTTCCTTTTGATCAATTTTAACTTTGACCTTATCAGTTTTGTCTTGGACTTCACCCAAGAGCTGCTCCATTTGGGACAATCTTTCTCTTAGCAACCGATTATCCTCTTCTTGTTCTTCTACCTTAGCTAACTCAGTGTTAGTCACCATGGTTTTATCTTCCTTTGGTGTATTCTCTCCTACTGATTCAATGGGTTGCAACATCAATCACAAGCCTGATCAAACTTTGCTCTGATACCAATATGGAGTATGTGCTTCTAGGTGTGCTTACACAAGTACTAAGAAGACCTTGCTTGTCTTCTCCTAGGATCCTAATCTCCTCTAGGATCTCAAAAAGGCTTAGATGATTAACTAATACATTGTCTAAATCTTCTCTAAGAGCCTAACTCCTTGTGCTTAACCCTGAAGGACAATCACCCTTAGTTTACTTCAACACTTCCTCCTACACTTAGAAGACTCTAAGTGCCATCGACACACAAATTATTGAATTGATTGCAGGGGTACCAAACATCTTGAAGACCATCCATGTGTTTCCATTTGGATTCATCTTGAAGGATCACCAAACCTTTCTCCAACCGGGTGAAAAAAATTGTCTTGAGGAGGTCTAGGTCAGATAGGGATAATAGGCCAAGTTTGTGGGACCCTACTGGTTTCTTACTCAAATCTCACTCAAATGGATTAATAGTTCCAAAATCCTTCTATCATATCAAGACTTATTCATGTTCCTCTTGAAAATGTGGTTATCCTGTACTGTACTTCACTCCCCTACCTATCTTCTTCAATTCACACTATCAAACCTCTAATCGGGCACTCTAAGCTCGCTTAGAATTTGACATTACAAACAACTGCTCGACTCTTCATGAATCCTAACACTAAATATATACAGACCAATGGCTCCCCTAAAACATTCATCTAACCTTAGGAAGATCCTGTGACTAGATTTCATGGGGGAGCCATAGACAAACAAGTTGGTTTGAAAAAGACCAGGAAAACCTCTAGACCTTAACCTACTTATTGAAGACACTAAATTAACTCAAATCAACTTTCTTACCGAAAGAAAAAGTCTTAGTACTATCCTATGAACACTAGTCTAACATCAAATCAAAACATTCAATCTGTACTCTATCACTGTCACAGTATAATGCACCATGTTCACACAAAACATAATTTCAGAGCCACTTTTCTATTCCAAAACTTTGGTTACAATTCTCGCCTAATCTAGATATGAGCCCTTAGTGATCTTAGATCCATTCTCCAGGTTTCTAGGCCTGTTAGTTGATCCCCCACTCCTAGATTTTAGGGAATCCAAGGTTGCTGAGTTGCATGCAACATTTACAGTAAATTTCCAATGTTGTCATGACAATTTTTGGCATCTTTACATTTATTAGGCCAACAAGAATATAGGACCTCTAAGAAAAGTAGTTCAAAGAGCTAACATCATAAATGGCCTTAAAGCATCCTTCCTACATCTCACATGTGTTTTGACCACATTAAGAAAATCAAATCCAAAATTTAAGCTACTAAGGCTAAGCTAACCAAAACAACAAACAATGACCAAAAGGTGACCTTAGTTCTAACACTAACTCACCTAGTCCACACACAAGCAAGACCTTCTAAGGTCCAAAATAAACACACAAACCCTCTGACTTGGCTAATGTCAAATACAAGCCAAAAAATGACAAGAAAAATGGAGGTTAGCCTAGGTGCTCTTGCACCAAAAGGTAGATTGAGGAAAGTGAGAGGTAATTATAAGATGGTCATGGAGATTAAATAGAATAAATTTTATATTTCCTTCAATTGCTTGAAAAGAAACAACAAAGAACTAGTTCAAATGAAAGAATATTCCACACACAAATAGAAAAGTACTGGTATTGCATTACTCTAGAAAATAAGTCTTTCACTGATGAAAAGTATCAAAATCTTAAAAAGTGCTGATGATCAAATATTACAATTTGAATTTCATATATGTAAGAAGAAGACCCAATAAAGGTGTCTCTTCAGATTGTCTTTTGGAAAATAATTAAACTACTAATCTTAATTAAACTTATAAAACAATTCAATCTTCTCCTAACATTGACTTAGCCAATGAGAGATGTTTTTATAATTCTCCAAGGCATGGGTATCCACATCATGCACTACATTTTGGGCTTCATTTTTTATTTTTACTATCAATTCCATATGTTTGCATGCTCCATCCAGCAATAGCCCTTCTGCTTTGACTGTATCCAATGCTTCCTGAAGTATCCTATTGAATTCATCCATCCAATCATCTTGTTCCTTCAGAAACCCATTCTTATCACATAATTTGGGTAATCCCAACTTCACAGTATCATCAAATCCTGTGTTTTATAAGTGTAAGTCTTCATCATATTTTTCATGCTTTCTCATGATTGTGTTAATGGATGAGATGGAATTGGTGTCGGATCCCTCATGTAGTTGCATATATCATGTCTCTTAGTACCCAATCTATTTTTCACTCTCCCATGCTCAAGAATGGCTTCATAGTTCTTTTTGTGAACATGCCAAAAATCATCAAGGCATATCTTCAGGTTTGTAAATCTCTTGTGCAACATCATTGCCATAGTTTCAAACTAAAGGTCCTTCATCTTTTCTACTAGTTGTTGATGTTCTTCTTGCAACTACTCATATTCACTCTACAACTCTGTATCAGTTCTAGAGGTGATCCTCATTCTAGCATCTTTCATGGCAGTAATTTCCAAATCTGATTTTTCACTTTTCATTTTGTTATAATTTCTTTCTTTCATCAACTATATTGTTTGTTGCTTGCTGAACTTGGCAATGCTTATTCCCATGTCTGCTGAAGCCATAGGGTCAGTTTCCCCAACTTTAAGGGTCATCATGTTTCCAAATACTTTTTTCGATATCAATGATCTTTGGCATTTTGTGAGGTGGGTATAGTGCCATATCAACATTAAAATTTCATTAGGATTGAATCTTGACCCTATGTAAATTTCCTTCACATCCTCTATGTTTAACTTGTATTCTCCTTCCTTGTTATGCAAAAAACTATAAAAAATTAAAGAGGCATTGAGGTCCCAACCAGGAAATACTATTATACCAGCTTCAAGTAACAACTGTCTACCCCTTTCATGGGTCATGTTCTGCACTTCACTGTCTAGATCATCTTTCAACCTTTTCATCAATTGTTGTTCATTTTCAGGGGTAATATTTGGGATGGATTCCCTCAACCTTTTTCCTTTGTAATTATATTAAAAATATTTAAATTATCTTGACTTGACAAAATCATTATAAAAAATAAAGGATTCATAGGCTATAATCCTATCATCTTCATCTACATGCAATTCCTTGGCTACTTGTAAGTCCCTGTCAAGGAGTTCTTCATATTCATCATTCATCATCCAAGAGACTGTTCTTTTCTGTGATTGTGTTTCATTTTCTCCCACAAATTCTTCTTCAGATGAATCATCCATTTCTTGCAACCTTTTCTTTTTTTGCTCTAACTCCATGAAATTTTCTATAACCTCCTCTACTTCTTTGTCTTCTTTGTTCTTAAAAACATCTTGCCCTGGTATAGGAACATGGGTTTATCCACTAAGGTTTTTCTTTTTCTTACAAGAGTGTATGTACCCTTCAAGGTCATAATTCATTCGTTGTGCATACTCCTTTAATTTGAATTCATCCAACAATGAAAGATAATAAGATCATTGGTAGTGGGATGTTAGGT
>VDFB02049217.1:10457027-10468307 GCA_007258455.2 Sequoia sempervirens | reverse complement strand
ATATATATATATATATATATATATATATATATATATATCTCCCTATCTCTCTATATATTTATTTCTCCCTCTATCTCTCTCTATATCTCTATCTATTTTTATCCCTTTGCCTCTCTCATTATATATTCATCTCTACCTCTATCTATAGGGAGATACAAAGGTGAAGCATTGGACCTTCCAAACCTTCCCAAAGATCCACTAATCTCAACACTACTCCCAACTATTTTGAGCATTTAAGTACATATTGTATGCTAGATTATGAGACATGTGTCAAAGCTCATATTTATTGATGCAAAATAGGTCCAAAGTCACAAATTTGACATAGAGTTAGTTATAGTTTTGTACAAAATTTCAAGTGCCACATAGAGCAAAGATATTCTAGTTTTTTATATCATGTCATCAAATTTGGCACTTCATCAAGATTTGTATCTTCATCAACATTAACAAAAGCAAAGGTATGTACTTGAATCCCTTGCATTTAAATTTTTCTATATATATAAATATTTTAATATTTTCCCTCAAATCCATAATATATATATTAGTGTTTGTTTATTTATTGCAATAAAGAATTAACCTAAGTAACACATTAAGAATTATGAGGCTTTGTGCTTGGAAAAAATGTATAATTTTTTTTTTCGTTGGATGTCGTGTTGTATAGTTTAGAAAAGATCAATATATGAATAGGATTTTAAGGCCATATATTATGGTAGCTTATAATGCAAAAGAAGGAAGGAAATCTATTATCAATTTTAATCTACAATTTAATACCATATGAAAAACCACATGTAGTATTATCTAAAATTAATTCTTGACATATTAATTTTATAAAATACACTTACCATTCAATAAACTTCTCCCAAGAAAGAAACCCTAAGAACATTAATTGAACCCTAATTGTAGATTCATAACTTTAATCATAACCCTAAGCGAACACTAATCCTAATCAAACCCTAACCCTATTCTTAAAGTTATCATATAATCTAATTATCTCTCTTATCTAAATTTGGGTTGAATTATTTTTTTGTTTATTAGATCTTATTTTATGAATATATGCAAATATAATTTTACTTCTACATTCATTCTATGCCCATTTTTTCATGATATTTTAACATTCATTTTCTGGAATATTAGATCAATCTCACACATATAAATATGAAACCTCAACATTTTAAAATTGAATTCTACCCAAAACATAGACACACAATTGAACAAATTCTCAAAAGAAGAATGAAAACATCATTAACATTTCATTCAAAATTCAGTCAAATCCACATAAGGAGAGAAAATATATAAGAATTATACGTTTATTCATACTTTTAAGTCATATCTATATACAATTTAAGATAATTTGCATATATTCATCCAAAACTCAAAACAATCTATCTATTCTATTCCATCTGCTTGGGGTTTTAACAACCAATGGCACCACAAATATCACTTCCTCATCAGAGGACAGATATCTTTCTACCCATATATTCAACTCAAAACCTAGCTAGAGCTTTCATCAATTCTCTCCCTACAAATGAGCCCTGAATTCCCTTTTATATGACAAGAGAGAAACAAGCTTCAGGCTCAAATGTAATTTCACCACAAATTTTCATTTGAACAAAATCTCCATTGCATTTGACTTTCATTACAAAACTTCCCACACATTGAATCTGCAAAACATATATAGTGCATGAACTGGGGTAGCATAAAAGAATAGGGAACACAAATTGTCATCAAAATCCCCTTGTCGCTATCCATGCAAAAAAACTAGGCAACCAAATTTCCACGAAGGCACCACAACAACTTCTTATTTACTCACCACCCTACCCTTACCAACACTCAAACCTTGGTATACACATCCGCTTCTAGTTGTTTCCCAATACAGTAGACCCTCAACCTCCTCTTCTTTCTTGTCCTTGCCTAATATGATTCTAGTCCATCCACTTGGGGTTTTAAAAGTTGATGAGCCCACACATATCATTTCCTCATCAGAGGGAAAACCGTGATTGAAACGACTTAAATACCAACAGTAGTCTGAGTCAGTCTTTGGTTACATCATCTAAATTGTTGCTCGTAAGATCAATGGGCGAGTGTTGGCCACATCCAGAGCACACCGACTGCTTGCATTTGTCATCTACCAATTAAGCAGCAATGTCTTGGAATTGTAACCTTCTACTACAACCAAAGCAGTAGAAGGTTTCAATTCTAGGATGTTGCTGCTCAACCAAAGCACCTTCTTGAATAACAGGACCAAGCTTTTGTGAGCTCAAACGAACAGACCTCCTTAGTGACTTACTCATTTTCTCTTCTCAGACAAGCACTCAAACTTGATTAGACTCAGCCCACAAAGCGCTCTATCTGCTACAAGAATGACACTATTAGCAGTTAATTCCTCTTGTATTTATTATGTGAGGTAATGGCAACCTTCATCAATGCTTAGTAAATATGCATGTGCAAACATGGCAATTTGGCAGTGTATGTACTATCACCATTTAACTAGAGCTGCATGAGAATCCAAAGATCACCCTTCATGATTGCCAACAACAACATCTTCACATAGATTGAGATCGACGTGACTACACAAGCAAGGAATAATTCATTAATGCTTCACCAACCTTCCTCTTCCTCCTACGAGCTAGCAGGGAACAATAGAGATTTACATTAGCTTTTGATCTTGGTTACCGATCTAAAACCACGGGTTATGAGCTCAATAGTGGAGATTGGGCCCCACATTCCATACAGGACACACATCTGCCTTTTGCTGACCTCGCGCCAAATAACAGGATGACACCTTAGGTCTGCGAGTTGGTGGGGTATGATCGAGATCTTCTCCCATATCTTCGAATCTGGAAAACCTACACATTGCACGGTTAGTATTTAATGAAAGGCTTTGGCTAAGCTGTCGGTGACATGACCACTGGAGTTAATGGCTTAGTCTTATGTTACCGGATTAAAATTAAAACCCAACTTTGATTTTAATACTTTATTTCCTCGGCAAGGTTTTATTTCCTAAGTCTCGGTTGGCCCCATTAAATTATTATCCCAACCCTAACAAAGAACAAATGATTAAGCTAAGAGTTGTATTTTTTGTTATAACTTTAGTTCTAGAGAATTCTTAAATACCAATTCTTATTTGTGCATTTGTATATGAATCCAATTGAATGCCTTTCCATATCATTATGGAAAATTTTATTATTGCAACCCTAACTCTAAAACTAATTAAACCTTGACCCTAACCTGATTGAACTCATATTATAACCCTAACTCTAACACTAATTGAACTGTAATCGTAACCCTAGGTATTGTTGAAACCTAACCCTAATTGTATCAAAACCCTAGAGAACTCTAATTGAACCCTAACCCTAAAATAGACAATAACCCTTACCTTAATTGAACCTTAACTCCAATCCTAGCCCTAATTTAAGACTAACCTTAACCCTAACCTTAATTAAACCCTTATTGAATTATAACCCTAATTAATCCCTAACCCAAATTGAATACTAATTGAAGCTAAACCCTAAGTGAATAGAAACCTTAATTAAACTCCAAGCATAATCCTATTTGAATTTTGACCCTAATCATAACCATAATTCAACCCTAACCTTAATTGAACCTTAACCCTAAACATGAGTTCAATTAAGTTTAAGGTTAAAATAGGGTTATACTTTAATTAAAATTAGGTAAAGGGTTCAATTAGGATTAGGGTTGGGGTTGGGGGTAAAGATTAAGGTTCTATGATAGAGCTTGGGGTTAGTGTTAGGGTTCAATTGGGGCAAGGGTTAGTATTAGGGTTAGGGTTATGGTTCTATTAGGGTTTCATTAATGTTAGTTTTAGAATCATAGTTATGTTTAGGGTTGGATATAAAATTAGAGTTAGGTTTGAAGTTAATTAGTGTTAGTTTTAGGGTTGGGGTTATGGTTAGACTTATAATTAATGTTAGTATTGGGATTAGATTCTATCACTTTAATAAAAATAATCTTCTATAAATTCATTCAATTTTTTTTTGAAATTATATAATTTAAAATATTTTCAAATTTACTTATGTTGATATATGAGAGATATAGAAAATCTAAACTCTATACAATTTATAGTTAACTTGACATTGTGTATAAAAAGGTTTAAGTTATGAATGTTATAATATAAAAAATAAATGTGTTTTCAATGTTTATTTGTCAGTTTAAAAGATGTGCCAATAATGTTGCAATCACTAATGATTAATTTTTTCTTGATGGTTAAAATAGATTGGTAAGTAAATTTATCTATAATAAGTAAATTTATCATTGATTTTCTCTTGATAAGTAATCAATATTTCATAAATTTATCTATAATTCTTATTTAATTTTTCTTAATTATATTAAATTATATTTTATTAAATTGTTAAAAAATTTAAGTTTCTTATAAATAATTTTATGTGTTTTTTATAATTAACTTGATATTGTGTATAAAAGGTTTAAGTTATGAATGTTATAATATAAAAAAATAAATTTGTTTTCAATGTTTATTTGTTAGTTTCATGTGAGAATAATGTTGCATAGTAATGATTAAATTTTTTTCTTGATTGGTTAAGTGATATTGTGAAATTATTCTATATTAATTTAATGTTATGAATGCTATATAATATAAAGAAAAATATTTCTAATATATTTTTAATGTATCTTTATCTTTTATAAACAAACATCTAAAATAAAAATGTGATTGTAAAAAAAATACAACTTAATGAGTGAACATACATTTAAAGTTAAAAGTGAAATTATAAACAAATTGTAAATTTATTTTATTTTTCTTCTATAATATAATTTTTTTATTTGTCGTCTGCCTAGTAATGCCCACTTCTCCTTTTAATGAATGTTTTATTTTGCAAGGGTTGATTTAGTGCTGCCATTGATCTATTTCCTACAGATATCAATGGTTCCCACCATCCCATGATTGAGAATTGAAGGATCGCGAAATCACGGGTGGGCACTACGTTTCCTATCTGAGGGATCAAATTTGAGCTATCGTTGACCAACTACCATTTGATCTAAGTCGCTCCCCACCATCCCGTGATGGTGCTTGGGTTGATTATGAAATCATGGGCGGGTGCCACGTGTCTCATTCGATGAAGCCTAAAGAGTAAAGGAAACACTATCCAACTTTAAATGTATTAAGGGGCGGATTACTAAAGTGTTCTCGAGACGCACATGTTCTAAATCGATGGATATGTTATAATATCACTAGAAAATCTGCTCGAAGGTTAATGACATGGCTGACGACTGTGTTAAAGGAATGAGAACAATGGCGCCTACTATCCCGCAATCAAGGATTATAGGGATCATGATATCACAGACGGGTGCCACGTGCCCTTCCTAAAGGATGAAATCTGTGTGACCATTGATGAGCTATCTCTTCAAGATTGATTGTTCTTGCCATCCCACAATTAGGAATTTTAGGATCGCGATGTCGCGGGTGCCTACCATGTGTCTCATCTAATAAAGCTTAAGGAGTGAAGAAAGCGTTCACCAGTTTTAAATGTATTACGGGGCGGATTACTAATGCACATGTAAGATGCATGTGTTTTATTTTAACGTAGATGTTATGATTTTAAGGGAAAATTTGCTTGACAGTTAAAGGAAAGGATGGTGACCTTTTTTGAAGGAGCAAGATTTATGGTAAAAAGATCGATGGTTCCCGCCATCCCGCAATGATAAAATCAAAGGATTGTGATATTGCAGGCAACCGCCACATGGCATTCCTTCACGGAATATGACATAGTGGGCCCCTTTATTACCATGTTGGTGATTATGTTAGCCTATTTTGAAGATGGTCGTCAATGATTTGATCAAACTGAAGGATCAATGGCTCAAATTTAAATATGTATAAAATTATAGTTGGAGCCATTCGTGCAGCCCGCAAGTGAGCTTTAATGGCAGATGAGACATCCATTGGCAGAATTTGATCAACATAAAATAAATTTACTCATCTCATTTGTATCACAAAGCATCCAAATATTTCATGAAAATATTTTCAAAGCCAAAGGTGAAATTGCAAGCAGCTACTGCCAAAAATTGGAGTTTGTGCAAAAAAATCCGCAAGTTAATTTTCTCTATTTCCCAGTTATTCTACACCTAAATTTGGGAAAGGGGGGGTCTTCTATGCTTGTCACTGAGTTCATTAAAATATTTTGTTAGGGCTATTGTTTAATCATAAATTGTGAGGAATTACGGTATTTTTACTCTATAATTTCCTATCTCTGCTTAGTCATAGCCACTTGAAGTGTAACATTATAGTGAGGCCCTAGTTTTTCTAAAATGGCACCAACCAAGTAGCACTCTGGCCACATTGAGTATTTGAAAAGAAACTTGTAATTTCAACAAATGAGAGAAGGAAAGGTTTGCTGTTGACGCAAGGGAAAATCCTAGGGGAGGGGTTGGTGTGTAATAATTCCAACATTGTTGATGCTAGGGTTCCACTCACAAGCTTAGAAATGTTCAGATTATGGTATGGACAGAGGAATTTTCCTCATCCTTTTTCAAATGGATGGATGTACGACATGGGAAAGCTGGTTGTTCCAAATGTGTTCCCTGATGTGGACTTACTTAGAGTAGTGGCCATAAGATATGACCCTATCACACGGGTAATCAGAGATAATGATGGAGGGGTTCTATTAAAAATTAATAGAGATGTTATCCAAAAGACTTTTGATTTGAGTGAGCCAAGTGATGACTTGGTTCCTATTAATCTTGAAGAAATGAAGCAGGAGTATACAAAATTCCAATCTCTTTTTAGGGTTAAGCTGCTTCCACCTCATCTGGTTAAGGTAGGGGGTTCACAATTTCACATCAGCCCTAGTGTCCAGGAACCCTTCAGATTGAATTTTTTTGGAAAGCTTTCCCTGGCTACTTTCTATTCACTATGTCATATTTTGGGTTTAAGCCCTGGTGTAGTAATGCAGATTGCATACATGTTCATGGGGGTGCAAATACAACACCCTAACTTCTCTGTAACATATGACTTTACTTCTTTTTTGGTGGAGAGGATAGATGATGGACTGCCGAAGCTGCAAAATGGTGATACTAGTACTCAATTCTTTTGGTATTGCATGTTGATGCATATGTTCTTGTTTAGGAATGTTGATTTCTTTGCTGAGAAGATGAGCTTAAGACAATCAATTAATGGAGAAAGATTTCTAGTACATATATGGGCTGCAAATTTGTCCTATAATAAGGAAAGCACTAGTTATGTGCAATTTTATAATTGTTTTGTTGCAATATTGAGGGCTAGATTAATGGTAAATGTACCTAAGATCCCTCAGGAAGTGCATGATTTCCTTAGGCCGAAGGAGAGGAAACCAGAATTGAGGATTTTACATAACTAGGGTGACATTATCCCATATCCAGTCAGCACTATCCTGAGAATATATGTATTTCAAGGAACCCCTCACATACTGCCATACAATATGCCACCAAGACTAGGGTTTGCAGAAGTTATGTGGCAGATGGGGTGTATTCATGAAGATAACCTAACTGGAAAGGGGAAGGGAACATTATTCCCTTATTTACATTTTCAAAGGAATGTTGGACACATTTTTGACAAATTCTTTATTGATTACCATTTGAGAGTTGGTCCAAGGTGACAACATGATCCTGAAGGTTTCTTTACTCTTTTTAGACAAAGAATAAAAGGTGGAAAATTTGCACATGAGTTCAATTTCCCTAAGGACCTGATCATGAATGAATTTGATTTAAATAGACAGGAATTGAACAAGGATAAGTGGATAGCTTATAGTAAGCTACTGGATATTGTGCATGAAATGGATCCGATGTATGATCCATTGATGGAATTCACTCCATACCACAAGAGAATTGATTTTTTAGTGAATAATTTCAAGGAGATAATGGACACCTTGACAACCAAAAAGACAAATTTAAGGCTAAGTCTGGATATGCAAGGACAAAGTGATATGCCAATTGAAACAAGGCCAGTATGTCAGCCTATAGAAATGCGGCCCATCTATAGGAAGAAAAGGGATACTGGCAGTGATAAGGAAGAATTAGATAGAAAAGGGAAGAAAATAATGAAGGCGCCTTCACGACTAGGCCCAAAATTCAAAGTACCTGGGGCTGTCAAAATCATTGAATTAAAATCTTCACCAGAGTGTAGTCCCCCATCACCACCACTTGAGCCAAGCCCTAAGAGGCAAAGAACTGATCACCTACCTAAGGATCTCACAGATGAAATTATTGTTACTGATCAAGACATGTAGGTTGGTATGTCATCTCCTCCTAGGTCAGTTGAATTGGTTCTATCAAATTTGGATATGAAGGGTAAGAGTGTGCAAGATGCAAGAATGGAGGCTTGCAAGGAGTTCTTAGATGACTGCATTTGTAAAGACTCTTGTATTCTTGCAATTAGAATGGAGGATGAAATTTGAGGAATATCAAAATAAATGCAAGGAGAGAAGAGAACTAAGGCCTGACAGGTCAGATCAGGAGAATGATGAATAAGTGAAAGTTGAACTAATGGAAGAGTTCAAAAACATCACTCCTAAAGAAGAAAGAAAACTAGTGAATCAGACTAGTGTTTTGATTTTTTCTGAATGGGACATCGCAGATGCAGTGGCTTTCAATGCCATTATGAAGTCCAAGAATCCTTTTCAGGGTTCTAAAGAAGAAGTTAAGGCAGCATTACAAAACTCTACCTTCAATGAAGAATATGAGACCTTGGCAATTTGGGCATTGGCTCCACAAGGAAGAAAGCCAGACATTGCTGATATTAATCCAAATTTCAAAGGAGGATTAATAATAAAGAGGGACTCAGAGACTACAACAACTGAAACCAATAGTTTAACTGTGAATGTGGCCAAGTTGGCCCAAAAGACTACTGAAAGGGAGGAGGCTGAAAGAAACAGCCTAATGGAGAAGTATAACATTTTAATTGAAGAATATAGTAAAATGCAACAGAGGAATGTTGAGCTGCAAACTAAAGTAGAAAGGTTCAAGTATAGACATACTGGGAAACATCCAATGCTCTAGGAACCAACACATCACCTCCCACAATAGGGCCAATGCCTCCTACTTCTCCAAATATTTCTACATAAGGGTCTCCCATTCAAAATCTTGCTCTTACCCCTCCTCTAGAACAAGTTGATGAACAAATAGAGTGCTCTGTTGATCCAACAAAGAGGCAACTCATGCAGGAAATTGATCAATTACAGACATCACTAAGGGTAAAAGAGGAGGGTTTTCTTTCAAAAGAAAAAGAAATTGTTACTCTTGTTTTGGAGCATTTAAATGAAAAGGTGGATAATAAACTACCCTCTATACATTCTTTGTATTCTTTACTATTTGAAGTAATAAATAATATTGATAGGGATCAGGGGATAGTGATTCTAGTAATTCAAAATTGGATCCCTAGGGAAAATAATCTAGATGTTATGAATAAAACCTCAAGGTTTGATGTAAATAACAGGCCCTAATCATTGAAGCCTACTTATCTATTAGTTAAATCATTGCAAAGTTTTCAGACCTTACCAAATGATCTTAGTAGGAAGATTAGGGAATTGGTAAAGAACTTCAATGATTGGGGTAACACACTGTTACCTGATATAACTAATGAGCAGGGGGAAATCAGAACACTCCAACAATGGTAGGATCAAGCAAGTAAAGTCATCAATAATAAAATTTAAATAATTTGTGATGACTCAGATTACGATTTGTTGGTAAATTGTATGGATAAGATTATTGGTACTGGCTCATTTTTGGAATCTTTTGAAAGAGATACTAATCAGGTAGCGGTAAAGTATTTCCCTTATAGTACAAAGGTAAAAGAGGTGATTGATTTTGACTAGCCAACTGACGAAGAATACCAAAGGTGGGTGGCTAAGTATTTGAATGATGATGAGTAAAAAGAGTGGGCTACCGACAGGTGGAAAATCAGATGCTGTAGTTACAATATTTCCAGTTTTGTATGGATGACTTTCTTGGCATGGGTTTTGCGTAGTTTTTTGTTATTGCATCAACCTTCCTTCGCCGACATGATGAATGAGAATATGCTCCAAGATGATTGTTGTTGTAACAATTTTTGAACAAGAATATTTTTCAAGGTGGTGGCTATTGTAACAAATTTTGGAATATCACTAGGTGCTCCAATTGACTAGTGACAAGTGTACTTTCTGGCCCAGTGCTTGTTTTCTCCTTCATTTTCTATAAGAAGGATTTCAAGGCCAGAAGTATGGGTTAGCAAGTTAGATAATTTTTGTCGAGTCTAGGTGAAGTTGTAGAGCGAATTGTAAATTTCGATGGTTTTAAAGAAATGCAATTTAGGTTTTGAGTCATTATGTAATAGGTTTTGAGTTCATAGAGATTTAATGTTGTATAACAGTACCAGCATTTGAGTTGAAATGAAAATTCGAGCTCATGTCTCTTCATTGTACATGCATATCTAAACTTTGAATGAAATAACTAAGGGTTGTTTTATCCATCTCACTATTGTGGTGTGTATGATTCTATTTTAGATTTAATAATTCAAGGAATTAATCAAAATGCTTGAATGGGATTATAGGCGGATATGTGTTGTATAAGGATTTGATAAGTAGTCCTAGGTTAGAATACACACTGATGAAATTGTAATACAATATTGTTAGGGATCTTATATGTGATGTATTAAATCTGTTATAAACCTCTATATGCTTATGAATTTGACTCCTGCAATGGATATATGGCACTGATCTAATTTGTAATTATTCGTGTAGTTCAGTATTTGTTTGTCTTTGCCTAGAGCTTGCTACAAATTGCAAATCATTGACTATCTTATACAATGGATTGTGTTTAGTTATCTCACACTCTAGATAGTTGATATTATCTTATCGTGTTGAGCTATTAAGTGAGATCATTTGCTATTGTTAATGTTGTTTATAATAATGGTGCAGAGGTTGTAAACACATTAAGGGATCACCCTCCTGGGTCTTGCAGAGCCTGAAGTGTACGAGGCTTTTAAAGTCCTCATCAGTTGGTCCAGGTCCTTCGAGCTGCCTTCGATTGGAATTGGCAATTCCATAGGTATATTAGAAGACAAACTTGGTTGCATTGTAAAAAGAACCAACATACACGTCAACCACTGAACAACCACCTCTACAACTGACTTTTTAATCTTTTATGATCACATGAAACATAAAACACACTAATTTCAAGGTTGTTAACATCACTATTGAAATGTTTTAAATTTTTGACCTTTCAAACATTAAAAAGTGCATCATTAAAATAATTATGTAATGGAATAAAAATTAAAAATATCATCAATTAATTATGTAACCA
>VDFB02049217.1:10378131-10452531 GCA_007258455.2 Sequoia sempervirens | reverse complement strand
AATTCAAATAGAAAATGAATAATAATTATTTATTAAATTCAAAGTAAAGCATAATTTGTATTGGTGGAAATTTGAGAATCTCCTTTAAAAACCCTTTTCGTTTCATCAATTTTGGGTTAAAAAAAAGTCATCAGCCACATATCCTACACATACCCATCATATCGCCACTTTTTGGCCCATCATGATCCTGCACATACCCATGCTTTAGATGTGTCAATATTAACTAGATTGAATATATTAATTTTAAAGTCTCTTAACACATTTCATGACAAGAAAATGACTCATTTGGATTAAGGAGTACTTTCCTAAACCATTCCTTCATATTCAACAATCCCTTCTCACATCCACATCATAATTCATATCCATGTTAGTTGTCATGAGTGGTTTAAACCAACAATCAATGAATCATAGGATAGAAGAAAACTCATTATGCACAAGGATAAGAATCAAAGAGACTGGAAGAATCAATTCACTAGATATGCTCCCCATTACTGTAATAGACCAATGTAAAAAAATAAGTCATAACAAGAATAGGACCAAAAAAAACTAGGAAAAAAAACCTTGTAGGCTACATTAATAAGACATTGATTGCAAGAATTTCTTCCATGATGTTTAAATGACAAAATATTAGATAGCTCAATCTTTAGTCAAGTAGTATTTCAATCACCGATCCTTAGACATCCATCATGATTAAACATCACATATCATAAGCCTTTTTAACAATCACTAGGACTTTAGATAATATTCAATCATTTCATAGGAAATAAATCATCAAAAATTATAAAGAAAGAGAAAACCAACTATATAAACTCAACAAGCCACCATACAAAAATTATATTTTGTAGAAAATAAAATAAACTATATGTTGAAATCTAGCATATATATTTTGTATATAAACTATATGTTGACATAACATATATATAAACTATATATTTTGAATTTTGGCCCTACACACCCAGGAGCACGACATAGCATACTGCATCGAGACCCTAACTAGAGAGTTGTGAAACTTCACAGGATGAGTGTTGCAAGACCATTGAGTTGAGGAGGAAGACTAGGAACCATTTGGGAGGAGGAAAGCCAGAGCAAGAGGTGAGGGCACTCAAAAAGGGAAAATCGACCAAGGGACAATGACTGTAAGTGATTTTTCCCCCACATTTAGAAATCTTGTTGCAAGTACAGTGATTTAGACTCTGTTTGTTCCCATCAAGGTGTTACATGCTATATTTTGGTCAATTAGAGCCAATGTCCCATTGACAAACCAAAGTACTACCTAGTCTTGGTGTCTAGTTAGTTTGAACAGCCAAGCTTTGAGATGTTCAATTAGTTGGGTGGCCATTTTTGGCATGTGAACAACATTTTTTGTATCTTTCTTAGCATATTTTTTCTACTATAAGATTGAAAGGAATTCCTATCACATAACAGCACATGAAGTTCACTAGGGTTCAAATTTCTAAACTTTGATGAAATAAATTTACATATTGAGGTCCACAAATGATCAAAGGGACTGAAAACAATACATGGTCTGTGAGTGCAATGAAAAATTCCTAGTGCATGTCCATAAGAGAACATATAGAAGTACATGATGCAGATTCAAAGGAAGGAAACAAACTCACACAATCTCATTTGACAAGTCACAAACAATCTTGAACTTTCCTTCTTTTGACACACTTATTCAACTATATTTTCCTTCACAAAACTCAACACAAACACTCAACTTTTGCTTTAGTGTTCAAAATCATTACCAAACCTTCAAACATCTTAGTCAACTTCATCTTGATCAAAACAAACAATTACCCAATTGGCCCTTTCATTTTACCATTAACTCTCTTTATGACTATCGTAAACTTCACAATTTCAACTCAACATAAAGTAATTTAACCCAAAATAGTATTTAGGCTAATATAGATAGCACAATTTCCATTCCATTTCACTTCAAACAAATGTAAACCATCTCCCATCCTTTATTATTGACAATTTAACAAAATCATATACTGTACTTTCATTTTAGTCTCCAAAACAAGGCTATTATTAGATAGATCAGTCAAAGCAATGGAATTTTTAACTTTATGCTTACACCAAACCTTATATCAAATGAGATAAAATTATACCTTGGTAATCTCTTAACCAAAACAACCAATAATTCACACTTAATCATCAAAATCCCTTAAAGTTCTTACTGTCACTGGTTCCTTCATGCCCTGTTTGCAACACTTGTAGGTCTGCCAACCTATTTGGCAGGGCTTCATTCAAAATATAAGCACTATTACACAAGTCTATCCACACTTTTCAATGCCCTCCTTGCAGATCTAAAACATATTCAAAATGGGTATCAAAACTTTTACAACACAAGCTTCAAATATTGTTGTCTCAAACAGATTTAGGCCTAATTAGGCCTGATTTGCATAAGGGTTTGTTGCTTTACAAACTCCTGACCAAAGTACACTTGTCCAATGCTTGGGATATGTTTAGTTTGACTGGTATATGCTCTTCAAAGCATCAAAGTCCATTTACAAAGTATTTTCACAAAACCCTAAGGGCTTAACCTTCATAATTACTTTGTTCACAGACTGTACACACAGTTTTTCAGTCAAGAAACTTCATTCCCTCGCATCTTATCTTTATGATTTTTCCATAAATCCACTGAAACATGAAAGAACATTCATAGTAGGATAATCTCACAAGAAACTAGAAGATTCCACCAATTAATAAAGGAGAAACATAATTATTTTTGTCTCTGCTTACTCTAACTGAGGGTTTTAGCAGTCTGAAGTAAATCCATAATAACTCACACAAATCTTAACTAAAATGCATGAACTTTGATGTAACAGGAAGGTGATTGAGATTATTACCATACATATCCAACCATTCTACCATGCCTTCAAAGCCGTACGATTATGTACAATGCCTGGAAATGCAAGATTTCTGAAGAAAAATGATTAAAAATCAGAGATTTTCCTTGAACTTATTCTTTATTCAACCACCCTTGAAGTTCTAAAAGATACAAGAGCCTTTTTAAAGGAAAAAAAACTTTTAGCCTTCTAATTGCCTCTAACCGACCCTAATGACTCTTCATCTCTTAATATTTCCTTTTTGATTAAGTTGACAACTTTTTACATTGTTTTCATTTTTGCACTTTTGGACTTAATAAACACCAAATGACCTCAACATGACCTCAAATATATGAAACATGACTTTAATAACATGATTTACAAAGTAGGAACAATAAAATTGAATCAAATTTCAAAACATTGCTTCATAGAGGCCTAATTTTTCCAAGGTGCTCCTGCACCAATACAAGAGATGAAAAAAAGACAAGGAGCCATTAAAAAATTCTGAATATTTCACTGACTCAACCAAACCTCCAAAAGAACAGTACAAATGCTAGCACTAGGGAAAGCCCGAAAGAGAACACTAATGAAAGTGGACTTTTTTTTTTAAGTTCCAAAAGAGTATAAATGGTTTGAAGATGTTGTGGGTGTCTGGAAAATGGTGAAGGAATGTTGGATAGGGAGGGACCCAATTAGCCTCTTTAACTTGATTCTTAAGAAAGAAACAAACTCTGATACATTTTGGGGTTCTTCTGAGTAGGGCCCATCTTTTATTTTTTTATTTGGGGGACCCAAAAAATCATAGGGGTAGAAACTTATGGAGCTTAATCATTAAAGGAAATGGGTTTGTCCATTTAGAAATAGAATGAAAGGATGTTTGCACGAGGAGCTATTTCACATCAAAGGTGGTCCAAAAAATTTCATAGACTAACTAACCAGACACTAGTACTACCTCAAAGGGACTATTGTCTTTGAGGAAGGTGGTCCAAAAAATTTCATAGACAGGTACAAAAAGTAATAGCAACCTTCCACCAACTAACCCAATCAACCTCCAAGAAACA
Organism: Sequoia sempervirens; assembly: GCA_007258455.2. Lineage (NCBI taxonomy): Eukaryota > Viridiplantae > Streptophyta > Pinopsida > Cupressales > Cupressaceae > Sequoia > Sequoia sempervirens. The sequence goes on along the minus strand of VDFB02049217.1, from coordinate 10,448,639 downwards.
AGACAATGACTCCTCTAGATGTTCCCAAAACCCAAGGCTTAAAAAAAAAAGGTTGGTGACCCTACAAACCATTCCCGTGCTTACCAAGCGATCTCTAATCATCAGACCCTTACAAGGTTTATTGATACATTCACAACTATTGTTACCTCCACATGCATTTGACTAGTAGTGACAACCTTGGTTTTTAATCCTCCAACCCCATATCTTGGGATCACATCACCATGAAAGAACTTCATCCAACATCTTTATGAGTGTAGGTACCACCAAATAGGTATTTTTTAGATCTATCTTCCTCGAGCGAGGGAAATTCAGGAAGAGAAGAGGAAATCGAGACATGTAGTAGGTCTAAAAGAGGGAGATCAACTAGAGGTCAAAAGATTAGAAGAAAATTCCATAAACCATGGAATTTTTTCTTGCTGAAGGGGGGTCATGTTCTTATGATGGGAAAATGGAGGTGCCCTTGAGGTAAAAACATCTACGGAAACAATGGGTACCCAAGGAACTTCCTCCAATAAACACTGATTATTTTGTCAACGAGAGGATATATCACATAGCACCATCAACATTACATGGTTTGGGCCTATTTTTCATGTATGACATAAAGGTATGTTACGAAAAAGTTATTGAATTGATGGAGTATGTTGGACCCTATTACAATTACAAAGATTGGACACAACTGGTTCGATATACACGAAGTATGTGTAGGTATGCACTATCAGTAGATTATATACAACTAAAGTATAAGGATCAAAATAAAGGAGTGGCTATGTACATTGATGGAAGTCCAAAATCGTTAGGGAATATTACAACGTTTATAAATAGTACATGACCTGGGTCAACAAATAAGCAACCCAATTGCATATTCAAGGCGCATGAGGGAAATCGTGTATTCGTATGTGCGATAAAATCAATAACTATAGGGGAAGAGTTGCTAATCAATTACAATTTGAATCACATAGATACAAACAAAGTTACTATGGTGGTGGTACTTAATATATACCATTTTACCCAACCTCCAATTAATGACTCCAATAAACCATTTTATTATTATGTTTTTTTCGTAAGTCTATTAGTTTCATTTCTGTAATGTTTTTTTTATATTTAATTTTTCTCACAATGGGACATTGATCGTAGGGGGAAGGCTCCAGCCTAGAGCAAAGATCGTGATGCACCTTCAGGAACTTCTACTTGACAGGTTTACCTCATTCTAATTGTACAAATTAGATATGAGAATTTTTTTATTATTATTATGTTTTTTTCATAAGTTTATTGGGTTAATTTCGATAATGTTTTTAACATTCTTGTCATAGTCAGATGATCAGGAAAAGGCACCATCATTAGAGGAGATCATCCATAGTGAGGTGCAGTCACTATTATAGGATGATGACATCGCATATTCCACAAATCCTCTGGATATGATAAGGAAGACCCCAAAAAAATGCGATGAAAAAATCCTTCAGTTGTTATTCATAGTGCCTCAAACAAATGAGATAAGAGAAAGGGTTAAAATATTGAATGAGAGAGCACAAAACTTGCAAGTAAGCTATCATGATATCTTTAATTATAACATAAGTTCATTCATGGTTTTATATTTTGTACTTTTTTATGTCATGAACTAAAATATGTGTTGTTTCTACAAGATTTTTTGCGTCCTCATGATGTTGTTGGCCATGATCAGGGTATTGTAGGTGTTGCCCAGGGAGTAGGGGTTGGTACAAGTGTTGATCCTGATCTTCCTACGCATACATCACATCATCCGACCCCATCATCTGTGCCTATATTGTTGACTGAAATGTCAACAACACATAGCATGCAGGCATCAGGTAGTGCACCCTTTCACAGTGAACACATGCCAAAACATGTGTCAGGACATGTACCTCAGGATGCAGAGACCACTAGTACTAGTGATGTTTTAGCATCATTTCCTAGATCTTCCCATATTACTAGTATGAGAACATTTCTAATCTCATTTGTGGTGATCGAGGATTTTGTTCCCATAAAGATAGAGAAGGTCCCAGGTACTTTAAAATGTTTTAATTATTATTATATATAATCCAATTGAAATTTATTTTTTGATCACTCCTTTTAGACTAATGATCCCATGATCATTTTGCAGGAAATGATCTTTTTTATAAACATCTTAATGATATTGCATTGGAGATCTTCGGGCCCACCATAATTACACGGTGGAATGCCCTAAATCAATATTTAAAAGATTAGCTCATTAACTGTTTAGTTGTGTTGTTCAGTAATAATACATTCAACTAAACTGAGGTCCTTAAGAAAGCTGGTACCTATCTAAAGTATGTGAGGGACCAATATAGGTCACATTTAGAGAAGAACAAAAAGTGCGAGCATTCCCTCATGATTCCAGAGAGGGAGTGGAAGGACTTGGTGTCAGATGGAAAGGAGAAGGCTGAAAAGAAAATAGGAAAGACACCACTGGGCCAAGGAAGGTATGTGATACTATCAACAATGTAATTATATACTGATTACTCTTTCTTTTTACATAATCTAAAACGTATTTCAAAATTTTCATAGGCTGCTTGACACATTGAAGGCAACAAAGGTAAGACTAGAAAAACACGGGAAACATAAAATTAGCTCTGGTGGTTATATGAAATTAGCCACACGAATTGTAAGTATCAATAAATGAAATATTGCATCCAAATAATAAATTGCAAACAATTTTGTTTTATCACACCATAAAAGAAAAATTCATGATCTTCTGCAAAAATGTAGGGCTCTGAATTCAACATAGTTCCCACAGAAGAGGACCTAAAGATTTCCTTCCAACAAGGCTATGGAGTCATGGCTGAACACCTAAGACTCTTGACTAGGAAAACACAAGCTTCCACCGCATCTGACACATAGGTAAATAAACTCAATGAAGTTTATTTAAAATTGAATACTTGTGCAATCTAGTCAATATTAATTTCCACCATAAAGTAATTATGTGCCTATTTGTTTTAAACAAGAAAGCAATGATAATACTGCAATTGACATCGAAATGCAGCCTGGAAAGGGTGGAGCACAACTTGCAGATGAAGGTCATGGTGTGCATCCCAGTAATAGATGTATTCATGTGTTATACAAAACACAGTATGGATTAATACAATTAAACATCTTTAATTGCAATTGGTGTATTAATTAATGTAACCTTTCGTGTTTCAACTTTAGAGCATGTAGAGTGTGATCAACATGTTGAGCATGATCAGGATAGACAAGATCGGGAACATGATGTGGCCCCATCAGGTAAAGAGAACCACTCTAATGTTCTTTTAAACATATTTAATTGCAATTGGTGTATTAATTATTGAAAACCTTTTGTGTTTCAACTCTAGAGGATTTAGAGGGTGTTCAACATGTTGAGCATGAGGCTATAAGACAAGATTAGGAACATGATGTGGCCCCATCAAGTAAAGAGCACCACTCTAATGTTCTTTTAATTAATGAAATATTGTAACAATAATAATAAAACATATCAATTTAACATTTATTTGTTATTGCAGTAGAGCCCCCCTTACAACAGCCTGCATGTCATGAGTACACAACTAGGCATACATTAAGATCACGAGCAGAGGGGAAAACAACTGAAGGGGGTACAAATGATTTATAAAACAATACTCCAATTCTTTTTTCAGCTGCAAAAAGGAAACAAAAAAAAAGTTATTGTAATCATATTATGACAACCATATTTTTTATAATATGTTAATGAATGTTAAGAATTGATATTTTTGACAACCATATTTTTGATAATATGTAAAAAATGAAAGAATGAATGTTATATGTTAATGAATGAATTTGAAAATGTTAATGAATGAATGTTATATGTTATTAATGGATGAATGAATGATTAATGTTATATGATTGGGTATGGGGAATTGAGAGTGATGTGATGGCGGGGGAGGGGCCAAATAAGCTTCCACCATCATGTGGTTGGCCCTATTAAGTAGAGAATATTAAAATATTCTCAAAACAAAGAGAAGCTCAGTAAGGTAATGCACTTTTCAATATTTCATTATGCTGCACTTTTAAGCTTATGCGATTTTCATTAGTTCTATTTGCTTTCATATGTTACCCTTTGTACTTATTTTACTTTTTAACACATCTTGAATATGTTACCTTGGATGACAACTTTTGCAGGGGAAGCTATCCACAGATGGATCCTACGTCTGGGGATATATGAATTTGGATTAGACAAACTTGGGATGTACTCATGTAGTGCAAAAACAAAAGAGAACAACCCAACCATTTCAGCACAAGAATTGGCTTGAGATTGGTATGTGGTTTGAACTAGGTCTGTGTATGAGGGGTCTAGGAGAGATCCCTATAACACAACTAGTATTAAATCATTAAACATACATATATTGTAATTATGTGGTTAATGCTAAAATCATCCACAATTCACTATGTGATGAGTAGTTAGTGATGATGTCATGCCATTGTTTGGTAGGTTATTGATTCTGTAGTTGCTTCCAATAATCATCTCTAGTTGCTTACATGCCATTTGATCCATATGAGGGGCACCTTTCAATCTAGGTAGCAATTTTATAGATGATTCTCTTATTTAGTGACCAATGGAATAAGTGAGTGGATGGATTGCTCCTAGTAATCACCTGTCATGTGCTTCATGCACTGATGATAAAATAATTTCATTGGATAGAATTAATGTGTTATGTATTATATTTTTCTAATTTGGTTTTTGGTTTGGGTTTAACTATTATTTTTTATTCACCCAGGTATCATATGAGAAAGCACACACATATTTTGCTAGAGATCCATCACAAAAGTGACCTTCTCTGTCTCTCTCTCTCTCACACACACACACACAACTAGCCAAAAATAGAATGTACTGTTTGGAAATCATTAGTTGTGGATTTAATTTCTATTTGAACCCAATTTTTATTAGGTGTGCTTCATACAATGTGGGAACAATACTTGTTTTGATTTGTGAGCTTGGTGTGCAGTTCAATGATGGCATCAACATACTTGTATGTTGTCTTTACACTAAATTTTTCCTATAAAATGTTAAGAATATATTTTACTTTATTCCACTATGAGAGAAAAAGGTGGCTATTAGATTTTTTTCCTAAGGAGATCTTCACATATTTGAAATTTTACCATAAGTCTTCCATTTTTTCATTCACACCTGTCTCAACTATTAAAACCGATTTTGTGATTAATCCTTTCAAATTAGTAGACAATTGTTTACTTTTTGATTGGTTAATGAGGGTTTTTGTAGGGATTCACCAACCTTAAGACACAAATTTGGGTCCCTAGTTTCCATGTGTGGGTTTTCAACACTATGCCCATATGATTTGGGACTTGCATTATTGCAGGTCATGTGAGACATATCCAACAATTTCTATGGTAGTTTTTTCCCAAGTCTTCATTGCTGGCTCTTCTACCATTGTTCACACATTTCAAATTGAAGAGATATAACATATCGGCCAAGCAGTATCTATGTCACCCCGATCATGTTTTATGTTTATATTGGCACAATACAATATATCAGCACAACAACTAGCAAGCTTCATCGATAAAAATATTGCAAGAATTTCCTACGTGAATGAGGAAGCACATTGTACAATATCGACATAGGAACATTGCATTTATACTAATCAACAAAAGAAATTGGGTTGTATATTTTGATTAAAAAGGAACAAATAGAGAATGTAGCACCACAATAAATGCATATTAGCATAAATTATGAAATTTTCCCTAACAAAATACTCATCGGCCATCAAAAGCCTAACAAGTGACAATTCTGATCTCATATACTACTCTGCTGAAGATAATAGGCTTGTATTAGGGACACATTCTTTTTTTTCTACTGATGGGTTATTCAAGAAAGTAAAAGATAGACTCACTCAGGATTTCGGCATGAGGTACACCAATATATTTCATTGGAGGAACACATTGATATCGAAACAACAAAAAATGGACTGCCTGATGACACATCTTACAATGATAACATTTAGTTGGGAGAACATATCTCAAGTTACACCAACATAGTGGATAAAGTAAGGCACCATTGGTGAAATTTGTGCCGATGGAATTCATTGGTGGGAGTATCACCATCAGAAGTAATGAATAACTTTGGGCCCGATAGAACAAAGTCTCTCCGATAGGATTATATCAAATAAGCTACATCAATAAAGGATGCAAGGAAAGACAAATACTTGTTGGAGTGACTTATACTGAAAGATAAATCGGCCAAATTATTCATGCAAAGAAAAAAACCCATACATATAACCGTGTTAGGGAGGGAAGATGTTTGAACAAATATTTTTTTTAAAAAACTGTAGTGACGAGGTTGCTGTACACGTGACGTAGTTTTCATCGTAATGGCAATGGAAATTTTCTCCACCTCGTCAGAAAATGGACAAACATTTGGTGTTTATTCAACGATTTCAAATGGGCATTCTGCAACGTTTTGTGATTTTTTGTGTCAATAGATGAACAAAGTTACGTTGATTTTGTGATAGACATCATCAACATTTTCTGTGGAACTGACCGACAATGTTGGGTCATGGTTTCGATGTATAAAAATTGGTTGTTAAAGCGATGAAAAATCCAGCGACAAAATTTAAATCAGTGTTGCATCGGTAAGTCGACAATATTTTGTCAATATATCACCAAACATTCGTCAGAATTTGTAGCCAAATATAGTAGTGTCAAGAGGTGAAGTGAACATGTTTCCAAATCTTAGACTATGAAGTAGGTAGCTCACTACCAGAGGACTCTAGTGTGGGACACAAAGTACAACACGACACGCTGGTGTCTCAGTGGGGTGTTGGTGTCTATACGGACAAAAAGTGTATAGTCTAAAAGATAAGGAAACCTACTAACAACCTAACAGATGTGATTTAATGCAATAAAAAAAAGTAGAAAGTAACTGAATAACATAATATCAAGAAAGCAATAAGATTAATTCTAGTTACGGGTATGTGCAAGATCATCATGGAAAAAACAGGTCCTTAACTGGCGAAAAATTCAAAAAAAATAGAGTTAGGCAACTTGACGTAAAAATTTGAATAAGTTATCTATATTATTTCAAAAATATGTAAGAATAGAATCTGTAGCAAATTGAATGTAGTTTCTGAGTTACTAGATTTTTTTGTTTTAAAAACAATCTATTTGGTGAAAATTTGAAATTTCAATGTAATAGTACTTTAAATTTTAGGAAAAAATAAGAAGTAGGTGTTTATCTGATCACCCTAACCACAATAAAATGATAATAGTTTTTTATAATATTTTAGATATAAGTAGAGGACTCATGTCCCTATGTGATGCATATTTTTTGTAATTTTTTTCCAAGTAAATAATTAATTATGATTTTTTTAATACAAATTCTAAAAAATATAAAAACTCGTATGTCTAACCACCTTAACTTGGTTAAAACTTCATGAAATTCAATTTTTTTTCTTAATCCTATACTATGCAAAGCATGGAATGTGACACATGTTTCAGATTCAAAAATGTGACACAATTTGAAAGCTATAGATGTTTTTCAATTAGCCTATCAATCAGGAATTTAGTTGTAATTTAAATAGAAAATGAATAATAATTATTTATTAAATTCAAAGTAAAGCATAATTTATATTGGTGGAAAGCTGAGAATCTCCTTTAAAAACCCTTTTCGTTTCATCAATTCTGGGTAAAAAAAGGTCATCAGCCACATACCCTACACATACCCATTATATCGCCACTTTTTGGCCCATCATGATCCTACACATACCCTTACAAAAGGAAAAAGAAAGGTAAGGAAAGCACACCTTGCTACCTATGAATTGATATATTTGAGGTCTTCACACAATGAGAAACCTACACACACAAGACATAAAAATGTTTGGGCTATGTAGAGGACTATCACATTCATTCCCTTGCTTGGGTGTTCCACCTACAGAGACAACTAATATAGCAATGATAGGAGAAATTTGATAAAGAAAGATATTAAAGTGAAAGTACTAAGCACTACAATGAATAACAATATGATATAAAAACAATATTATAGTTCTCTAAGTATTAAATGGAAGATGGAATAATATCACCTTAACCACATGTACTCAAGAAAAATGGGAGAAGGAGTGAGCTCACAAGCTTGCAAAGATCGACGTTGTCATAATAACAAAGAGAGTGATTCCACAAAACACAAGCTTGTAGCTTCAATGGAGGTGAGAATGCTATGAATGAAGTATGTAGATGGTTTCCAAGAATGAATGAGATCAACAGAGTTCAAGAGAGAGTGAATGAATCAATGAGATAGTCATTTGAAGATGAAATTGGAGGAAAAGGAGTCATTTGAGCTTGGTCAAGGGAGTAAAGATGTTACTGTTTGTCACCAATGGAGAATTGTATCACCTCTATGAATTCTAGAGTCAAGAATCTTTTCAAGATGATAATGCGTTGTGCAACCATTCATGCACTGCACTAGCATCCCCAACAGAATATCCTCCATCGACACAAAAATCAACTTCCAAGTGGATGGGAAGCAAATGAAGGATGTGGAATTCCATTATTGAACTTGATTTTCTAAGGTAGGAGGTGCATAAATGTGGAATTTGCAAGGGGTGAAAATTCATGCCATTATGCCCCCACTTTAGCGAGCATAAGTGTCAGCGAATGCACAGTAAAGTAGAGTGAAAGTCGAGGAATGTATACCTAAACCATCGAGGAAGCAAACCGTAATCTAACAAACTTGAATGCACAAGAAGAGGAGATGGCTCCACTGGTACTCGGTTATGAGGAGAGTTGAACAAATGCATCATAGGCCTTTGGAACTACAGAAGGTGAATAAAAGGCCCTGCAGGTGTTCGGTCCTACAAAGGAGGTGCCCCAGGTGCTTGGTCCTAAAAGAGGCCAGATGTGAAAGGATCCACAAAGTTTGATAGGACTTTACAGGTGCTTAGTTCTGCAAGGAAAGCTTGAGGTTCTTGGTCCTCCAAGCTTGATTGAAAATGTAGCTTCACAAGTGCTCAATCCTACAAGGAAACATGTTAATCCACAAACAAAAAATGTTAGATATAAAAGATCCATGCAGACACACAAATAGTCATGTAGATAGTCAATGCTTGAAGGAGAAACTTTCAAAAGGGTCCCTTTGGAACCCTTCAAAAGAAAGGGGTCCGCTCAAGGGATGCTATGTTTGAAAGGCAGTGACATTTTTTGCAAATGATTCTAGCATCAAGGAATCCTTCTAAAATATCTCTTTCATAAAGGAATTTGAAGGGAATAATACTCCCTCACAAGGGAAAATTTTTACGCTTCTTCACTAGAAAAAGTACTCCCTTCTCAAAGGAAATTGTTTCAGATTCAAGATTCTTTACAAATTTGTGACGAAAGAAAAATTCTACTACAAGTCCTTGCTGAAGAATGTAGTTTTTTGAATAATAAGGGATTTTCAATGAGGGATCCATTGGCCATTAAATAACCCTTTTGAAAATTGAAGTAGTATGATAGCCCCCCCTTAGGATGGTGAACACAAAGGCACATGACATCCTAGGGAGAGAAAAGAAAGTAATGTTGTGGCCTACGATACATGATGAGATGTAAACATGGAAATGTTGTTGCACACACGAGGGGAAACACATAGGCACCACAACATCATGAAGCAAGCAAAGAAAAGAGAAAGATAAAAAGATAATGAAAGCAAAAACAAAGAAATCAAGAGACAAGGGAATATGATATTTCAAGGTCAAAACTACTCATAGATATAGATAGATAAATATAATATAATAATATATATGAACTATCATCAATCCCCTACTATATTAGATCATGTGAAGAAAGGCACACAGAGAAAAAATAAAAATAAAAAATTGGGTCAACATGGAAGGTTGGCCTAAATGTCCCCAACATTTTGCATCATCCCCAATTATCAAAAATAAAGACACAACAAAGAGAAGAATGATGTGATAGATAGAATAAGTTTACAACAAAAAAGACTCCTATATCCAAGCACCTACAAGGGTGAAAAGGGTTCTCCAAAAACACATAAAACAAGCACGGGGGAAACACAACACATACACAAATCTAATCTATAGATAAATAAGAGGTGCCATCCTAGTCCTCATCAATCAAAAGGTCATCATTCTCCCAATTTAGATCATTATAAGAGGACGGAAGATGAGCCTGCAAGGGCGAGATAGCAAGGGAATCACCCTTCGAATCTCCTATGACAAGAGCCAAGGAAGAGGACCCCTTGAGTTCTTCTTCGCTCAAGTCTTGTGAGGAAAACGTCATTGATTTTGCAAAAAATGCTGAGAGAGTCGGGACATCATCCACTGAGTTGAACATGCACTTGATGGGAGTGCCATGTTTTAACTGGGTGGGTGACAAGGGAGGTGCCCAAGATCCACTCCGACCTCACCGAAAGACTCAGGGGTAGTGATGAACTCAAGGGATGTTAGGGTTGCCTTCATCATTAGGATAGCACAAGCAAAAGTGGAACTAGCTTTTGAAGAAGGAAATCCCTTCTTGTGAACCCCATTAGAGGTAGGGTCATCCTCCAACTTATGCTTCATCAGATTATGTGAGATCCCCATAGACAAAGTGGAATGTGAGGTAGAAGTGGAGAAAACTGCAATGAACATCATCGAGGTATTCGGCATATCCATGGGATTAGGAAAATGTAGGATGTCTGGAAGGGACATCAATAGAGGATGCTCAATCAAGGGAGAATGAACACTTGCACCCTTTTAGTGCGAGAGTCATCCACGCTCGCAGGGGGATTCAGAAGCAAGATTGAGGCAACAAAAATCAAAGCAGAAGGGTCGGGAGAGGAGGGAACAACCAGAGACACCAAAATAGGAGGTGCAAACTCCCCTTCCATCTTATGCAGAGCAACATGCTCAATGACCAGATCCTTCCTCTGATACTTATGCTCACACAAAAGAAACTTTCTTCAGCTCTAAGAGCTAGAGGCTACAACTTGAGAAGGAGCAAGAGGCTCTTGATTTGCGATTGAACTGTCCATCACACCATTGTTGGCAGAGGGAGTGACTCCTAGAAAAAATTAGGAGGAAAAGATGTAGGAGCAGAGATAACAACTAGTGGAGAAGAAAAATCAAGCACATCAGTGGTGGGTCTCTTCCCATTTTCTACCTTAGGGGCAGGAGTAGTAGGAGGCCGTGGAGGCCAAGACATGGAATCTTCTTCACGGGGGCCTTTCCCATTACACAACAAGATAGGTCAAGGAAAAGTGGGAAAGACAGGAAGGTTGAACACCTAATGCTTGGCCTTCAACCAAGAGAGCACCATCAGACTCCCCAAGAGATGCAAGGGAGCAGAAACTGAAGGCACTGTAGTAAGATGGGAGGTAGAAGCAAGTGGAACTACAAAGGAAGAAGAAGAAGGCTACTGAGCATGAGTAGACTTCCCCTTCCCCTTTTGAGAGGAAGAAAAGGCATCATGTTGCTGCGTTATGGCATAGGTCATTTTCATATGCATCTTACCCTCAATTTTATACTGAACATAATTTTGATAAAGTAGGTCCATTCTTGGGGGAAGCATACCTACTAGGGTGGGCAAAAAATGATATAGAGAATATCTCCCATGTGATACTATTGCCTAATATCTGGTGTCATGCACGACATGCACTACACCTGCGTGAGGGAATTACAGACACTTATGAATAATGAAAGTGACTCAATTCATGGAAATTAGCCAAGGAATACCTAGCTTCACTTTAAAAAATTCTAATTCTAGAATAAAATCAAAGGTGACAATAATAGCCCTAGGTCCCACTAGGACAAAAAGAGTTATAGAACCATGAGGAAGAAAGAGACCAACATGGGTATGGATGGTGTTTTTTCATTTTTTTATAATCCTCTCTTTGTAAAGAGTTTAGCAAAAGGGTCTCCTTTGTAATAATGTTTATGCAACTTGTGGGATCCACAAGGAATCCTATCATAATGTTTCCATTGATGCGAGTAGGAATATGTATAGGAGAAGCTTTCTTATTGATGGGGAAATCTTGTGATGTAAAGTTACATCTGGTGAACTAGTCGTAGGTTGAGGGGGATGAATGTGAGTAAATGAAACCATATTTACATACTCTAAGGCCTCAAGAGTAGCACCAAAAGGATCAATAATCAAATTCTTAGAGTGAGATGGAAATGGGTCCATATAAATCTGCAATTCATTGTTCATCTTAGCCACTTAATTTTTGTATTATGCTTTTTACCATCAAGGCGAATGGTGTTGTCATCAATGCGATCCTGTGTCTCATGACGGGCGAACCCACAAAAGTGGTTTACAATTGGTGTGAGGAAGGAAAAGTTGAAAAAAATGACCCTATGCCAAAAAAATTCATTTTTGGGGTTCGAACGAACTAATAGGTTCAAACAAACTAAAAGAGGGTTCTCTAGAACCCAAGTTTGAGCAAACCCATTCAATGAAATTCCCACCATTCTTGCCAAAAAAACCAAAGGAAACCCTTTTTGAAAGGGGGTTCGCTTGAACCCCCCCTAGTTCGAGTGAACCCCCCTTTTCCCACCTTCCCACTCTCTAGCACATGAAAACATCATTCCCTTCGAAGCTCATGTTGAGGATGAAAATGGAGGAGACTTCATAGACCCAACTGGATAATAGTAGTCCTCGGAACAAGCTATCCAACAAATATAATTTTAATATGTTTTGGTTTTATTATGTATTTGTTTTTTTAGTTTTATTAAACATGGAATTTTCACCAAAAATCAAGCTCTATGTTCTGCATATGTGGAAAAATACCAGATTATCAATTTTATTTTATTTTAAATATGAGTTCACTAGATATTGAAGTTCTTGATCCCATTGAACTGATGGATGCAAAATGTCCTTGAAGCTGCAGCCTTCAAGAGGACCTTTGCCAAGAGAAATTCAACCACATAGAAAGTGTTGCAACTAAGGGCATGCAAATAGAGATTTCTATTGATCTAGAATATGAGATGATTACAAATGTACAAATGCCTTGAATATATAGGCATGAATGATATACAAGATGCAATATGATGTTTCCATGTGTCTTGATCTAACAACATGTGACAACATATGAACCCTACCTAGGAAATGGTAAAAGATTGAGATAAGTTCTAGAAGGAAAACTTATCTTCTAGAAGGAATCTTATCCCTACAAACATGGAAAGGGTAATTACCCCCTTATTTATGATTTCCTAATGATGCAACCTAGGAATTAATTAAATAAATGCAAGACCTAAGTTAACTTATGCTAGTGTAATAAATAATTAATTACACTAACACCCCCCATAAGTGCAACTTAGGGAGGAAATGAAATGATTATGCAAAGATGAAAGATGATGATGATGGGTCCCAAATACGAGGCCATGTTAGGTACCCATTTACATGATGAAGGTGTAACTAATCTCCCGCAACTAGAGAAAAGGGGAAAACCCAGTGGGAAAAAAACCCCTCTCCAAAAAGGAGATGAAAATGTAGAAAAGTGAGAAAGGATGGAGGACTCCAAAATACCCCCCAAGAACACCATCCATCACATGGATACAATAAAATCAATGGCCCCCCCATAGGGAGGAAATAGAGAGACAATATAGCCCCCCTAGAAGATGAGATCACTTGCAAAAATGGTAAGTGTCTGAAGACAAAACATGATCCAATGTCGAAAAAATACCTGTCTCCCTTTCGAAAGAAACAAAACCAAGTGCAAGTGTAGAGATGCTTCCCATTTCAGATAGGAATTGAAGGAAGAAAGGATTAAGGTGGATGATATCTTTGAAAATTGCTCAAGTGTCTCCTTGCCTGATGAAGAAGATGCCACAATCAATGAAGAAGGTGACAAACCAAGATGATGCAAAAAATGATGTTGAACAAGATCCAAGGATAGTGATGTAATGAATGTGATAGAGACTTGATATCCCCTCCAAATGAAGTGTCCTCAAAACCACTAAAAGAAGTATGAAGCCAATCTAATGGTAGATGCTGAAGAAACCTCAAATCCTTAATGGAATGACAAGGAAGAAGTCTCATACTTGAAATCTCTGAAGAGAAAAAAAGTGCCTCCAAAATAGTCTCAGGATCCCCAATCAAGTTTGAGACAAAAGGATGAGGAGACTCAAGTAAACTCTCTAAAGTGGGATTTTAATAGAGGGGAGATATCCCCTCAAGAATGTCCTCCAAACCTGTAGAAGTAGCCAAGTTAGTGATACTTGAAACACAACCATCTTGTGATGTCAAGTCTAGAAAACTTAATGTGTCCTGATGAATGATGATGGAACAGCCAATCCTAGGGTTTTGAGGCCTTCTGAAGACAATGGCCAGCTCAGATCTAACTCAATCTACTTTAGAAATTAGCTTGGTCCCCGGGTGGAGTCAAGTAGCTTGCAATGGAAATCTTCAAGCCTACAATGAATCTTGCAAGCCCAACTTTCTCGATCTTGGGATGAACTCTCAATGGAATGGCTCTGATACCATGTTCAAATGAGGGATGCACAATATCCCTGAAGCTATAGAATTTAAGAGGACCTTTTCCAAGAGAAATTCAACCACACAGAAAGTGTTGCAACTAAGGGCATGCAAATAGGGATTGCTATTGATCTAGAATATGAGATGATTACAAATGTACAAATGCCCTGAATATATAGGCATGAATGATATACAAGATGAAATATGATGTTTCCATGTGTCTTGATCTAACATGTGACAACATGTGAACCCTACCTAGGAAATGATAAAAGATTGGGATAAGTTCTAGAAGGAAAACTCATCTTCTAGAAGGAATCTTATCCCTAAAAACATGGAAAGGGTAATTACCCCTTTATTTATGATTTCCTAATGATGCAACCTAGGACTTAATTAAATAAATGAAAGACCTAAGTTAAATTATGCTAACTAGTGTAATAAATAATTAATTACACTAACAGACCAACAATTTTTTTTTGAATTTTGATACATACAAAAAAAGTTACACGTTATATGGTCTACCTATGTTTGAATTGTAATTGGTTTGACTTCAAAACTTGATTAAGGAAAAAATATTGAATAAAACACTATCTAACTAATTGGAAGAACTAGATATCGAAGTTAAAAAAATTAAATTTGAAAGAATTAGAATTTTATCCTTCATGGAAAAAAAGTTATGCATTATACAATGAGCATCACTCCTCAAAAATGATGTTTACTGAAAAAACTAGTTTTCAAAGGAGATGGAAAAGGAAGTGCAATCTGATTCCAAAATTTTTGAAAAAAATATATTTAGAAGATATATAGACAAAATTTCACAAATCACTAGTTTGCATCATCTTCAAATTCCTCACATATTAGCAGCTATAGGTGCCCAAAAGTGAAGATTTAGTTAGAAAAAACTATTTCAATGTCCAATTTGGCCAAAAATTGTAAACCAGTATTGTGGGATCACCTTGACGCAAGCACATACAATGTTTGGTATCATGCTTGTGGACATGATGGTATTGGGAGAAAGCATTCCCATCATACCAATTGGGGTAAGGGACTCTAAGAGGTCAAGGATCTTCCAAGGTTATAACCTATCTTTTAACAACTTCAAAATAAAAGAGTAAGATTCAGACAACTTTATGAACTATCTATTGCACTTGAGACCCTTTTCATAAGACACGAAGACTACATTCACAATGGATTTTACTTTTCCTGAAATTGATCTTATAGACCTTCCTTCTGGATGGAGTGTGAGGAAGATCCCTTGAACTGAACAACCACCTGGTGATATTATTTCCATGTTGCACATAGATGCACAAAAGAAGGATACTTCATTAAGGAAAACTTCTCTTGCTAAGGTCTCTGCAAGTTTCCAATGAACACCTTCTATACATTTGAATCAGGTAGTGGGTAATAAATTTGTGAAAAGAGTGCTTGATAATGAGCAATGAAATCAATAATCTTCTCATACTCTCCTTTCTTACATCACACGAGGTTTGAAAAGGCCATCTTTGGCACAAAGCTAGCTTGGAATTACTAGAGAATTTGATTAACAAGTTGATCGAATGAGAATATGGAGTTGTCAGGTAAGGAATAGTACCACTTTAGTGTTGTGTCCTTGAGAGATCGAGGAAATAATTTGGCCATCAACGCATCATGGTGAAAGAAGTTTTTACACATCACATTGAAGGCTGACACGTGTTTGAGGGTCTTCTTTACCACTGTATTTCTCAAATTTAGGAATTTCAATCCCCAGGGGGATGGGAGTGTTTAGAATGGCCACTAAAAAAGGACTATGTCAAAACAAAGGTTGAAAAATTGGTTGTGTAGAGGCTTGGGATAAACTCACCAACTGGTTCTCTATTTGACCCACATTTTTTAGAAAGGCATTCAACATAGGGTTAGATGAAGAAATAAGACTAGTGGAGCCACCACCAGAACCACCACAGAGACCACTACCAAAGACACCATCAGAGACACCACGGAAGCCACTGCTAAATATGTTGGAAATATATGCCTCAATTTCATAGGCTGAAACCTCTAAGAGAGGCAAGTCAGTGTGATAAGCTTTGGGTCTAGCCGACTAGCAGTATTGGATCTTGTGGTTTGTATAGGTCACTGAGACAATGATTAAGTCATGCCAAAGGAGATTATCGCTATGACTTGTGACAGTCATTGTAACCCTATGCCAAGTGGGGATCTCTAACCTACAGGCCATTCATATCATATATTGAGAAGACCCTTGGCTGAAAGGCTTACTTCGGTGTGAAGTCCCAGCGATGAATGAAGTCTAGCCAATAGCATTTCTTATGAAGCCTTTGAGGAGAGTCTTGGGTGTTCGGTAAGAAGTCTTACCGATAGGAATGTCTCATTGACAATATTCACTCGGGGTAACCCAAAGGTCTCAGGAAGAAGTCTCAGTGACTGATGAAGGTCTCGTCAATGGGGATACACTTGGATTCTTCACGGTGACACAAAGACTTCAATACAAAGTCTTAGCGATGGAAACAAGTCTTGCTGACTAACGTTTGGTGCTCGGTATGATCTCTCAATGAAAGACGATTGTCTCACCGAATGGAAAAATCACATCTATGTGACTTGAAGCTTTGGTATGATGTTTCACCAATAGCGATAAGTCTAGGCGATAGAAATACATGTCATGATCATCGGTATGAGATCTTGGCAACATGGAAAAGTCTGAGTGATAGCTCTCTAGACTCAATGTAAGATCTTGGGGATAAGGATGACTCTTGGCAACATTGATGGTTAATTCTTGTGGCATCGGGGAGACACGATTAGTGTCTCACTGACATGCCAACACAGGTTGATCACTTTGACCAAGAGAAGACTATCCTACATGGTGAGTGAATAGCCAATCAGAGAAGCCGAATGGGAACTGCTAGTAGTTGAACTACTGTAGTCGTTACTGAGAGGAAGCTCGATAGATAGGGGCGTCATGGATTTACTCGGTGGTCAGAGATGATGTCTAGTTTGTTTGACAGATTGATTTTTGATAGATTGTTGTGTGATTGCATGATCAGTGGATGATTTCTATTCTGTGAAGACTGTAACGTGAATGTTTTGCAACAAGTTTGTTCATGGTGAATGCTATTGTAAACTGACATCAGAAAGATAAGTTAGAACTCTGTTTGTAATCTTTATTACTATAATACAAAGTGACTTCTCTTGGTGTGGTGGGTTTTTTCTCCCGTAAGGGTTTTCCCACGTATATCTGGTGTTCATATGTGTTTGTCTATTTCTTTGTTTCAGTAATCTCTTTCTAGTGCATCTTAATTGGATTGTAATTGTAAAATTTAAAAGGTATCTCTGCATTCTTTCCTGAGGTTTTGACGTTAGGAGAGTTGCTTCGACATCTAGCTTTCCTTACAAGTGGTATCAGAGCCTGGCCAGTTGTGTTATCCTTGTGGGTACATTGGGATTTTTCAGTCATTTTTGTTTAGTGGGAGTCTTGTAGAAGTTTGTCATTTTCTAATTATAGATTGAGATGGCAAGCACGTTAGGAAAGATTGAAATAGAGAAGTTCAATGGCATCAATTTTGAGTTGTGGAAACTCAAAATAGAGGATCTCTTAGTGGATCATGATCTGTGGCTTTCCGTGTCTGGAACTAAACCTATAGGCATGAAGTAAGAGGATTGGGACCTTGTAGATAGAAAGTCTAAGGGGCTAATAAGGCTCTATTTGGCAGATTCCATTCTTCTCAATGTGCATGAAGAGAAGACTACATCTTCCTTGTGGAAGAGACTGGCATTTATTTATCAGGGGAAGTCTTTGGTGAATAAACTGTTCCTAAGGAAGAAGTTGTACACATTGAGAATGCAGGAAGGAGGGTTTGTTGCTGATCATTTGAATGCATTCAACATGTTGATTGCACAATTAACATCTATTGGTGTAAAGATTGATGAAGAGGATTGTTGTATGCTGATATTGTATTCTTTGCCAGATTCCACCTTGTGATGGCTATTAGGAGTACAACATCCAGTTTCAAGATGGAAGATGTTGTTGCTTCTTTATTATCAGAAGAAATAAGAAGGAAATCTTCTAAGATGGTGAAGGAGGCCCTTGCTATTAGGGGAAGGTCGAAAGAGAAAGGGAAGAAGGATAAGAAGTCCAAATCAAAATCAAAGGGGAGATCAAAGTCTCCTGGAAAGAAGTATAAGGTGAAGTGTTAGGACTATGGGCAACCTAGTCATGTTTGAAAGGATTGTAAAGAGGAAAGAAGAAGAAGTATTCTTCTGACAATGATTCTTCTCACAGTGATGGAGACGCCTTCATTGCAGCCTTGGCTACATAGGCATAAGATGATGTCTGGCTGATTGATTCTGGAGCATCTTTCCACATGACATTTCATAGAGACTGGTTTACTAAGTATGAAGAATATGATGGTGGAAAGGTGTACTTGGCAAGTGATTCAACTTTGTAAATTTTTGGTCGTGGAAGAGTTAGAATTCAATTCCTTGATGGAAGAGTGAAGGGAATTAATAATGTAATGCATATACCAGGTATGGCTCGAAACTTACTTTCTGTAAGTATGCTAAATGATATTGGAGTGCAACTCATATTCTCTAGAAATGGCTGCAAGATGACTAGAGGCTCAATGGTGCTAGCAAGGGGTGCTCGTATTGGTACCTTGTACAAGTTAGATGCACATGTTGTTCAATGTAACAATGTCTCTGTAAAGTCACAAAAAGCTACTCATGGAGGAAAAGAGGGAAATGTTCCTAATTGTGTAAACTCTATCGAAGTTAAACTTCCAGTAGAAAAAACTATGCTCTGGCATCATAGGCTAGGCCACATTGGAGAGAAAGGTTTAAAAACCTTGAAGAATAAAAACTTGGTTGAGGGGCTTGAAGATTGTAACCTCGAATTTGAATTCTGTGAACATTGTATATATGGAAAACAACATTGTGTTTCATTTTATTCCAGTCCTCATAAATCTTCTGGTTTGCTAGATTATATTCATTCTGATTTATTTGGTCCAGTGAATGTTTCTTCTTTTTCTAAGTCAAGGTACTATGTATCGTTCATTGATGATTATTCGAGAAGAACATTTGTTTATTTTTTGAAAAGTAAATCAAAAGTGTTCAGTCGGTTTAAGGAATTTAAGAACCTTGTAGAAAATTAGACTAGAAGAAAAATTAAATGCTTAAGGATTGATAATGGCAGTGAATTTTATTTTGATGATTTTGAGAGGTATTGTAAAGACCATGGGATTAAAAGACATAAGACTACACCTTATACTCCACAGCAAAATGGAGTTGCATAAAGGTTCAATAGGACAGTGATGGAGAGAGCACAAAGTATGTTGAGTAATGCTAGCTTGGAGGAGAAGTTCTAGGCTGAGGCTATTGCTACTGCATGTTACTTGATTAATCATTCTCCAAATTCTTCTCTTGTTGAGAAAACACATTTGGAAGTGTGGTCTGGTAAGAAGCCCTCTTTAAGACATATTCGTGTTTTTGGCTGTGAGGCATATGCTCATGTGCCATATGAGAAAAGATCTAAGTTGGAGAACAAGGCTGTCAAATGTATTTTTATTGGCTATAGTGCTGGCATAAAAGGATACAAGCTTTGGAATCCTGATATGGAGAAGGTTGTATATAGTAGAAGTGTAATATTTCATGAGCTAAAGCCTTCTACCTTGGATCTACAATTAGAGACAAAGTTAGAAAACAATAAGGATGTAGTTGAAATTTCTCTGAGACCTGATAAAGAGGAATTGAAAATTCAAAATGTACCTGAAACTGAGGAGAGCTCAAGCAGTTTTGAAAGTTCTGAAGAAGAAGAAGAACCTCATCCTCAGCAAGTGAGGAGGTCAACCCATGAAAGAAAAAAACCTGATAGTTATGGGTTCTCTTTGATAGATTCTACTTGTGCCTATGCTTTAATTTCTAGCACTGATGAGCCTAGGACTGTGAAAGAGGAATTTAGAATGTCTGATTCAGACTCTTGGTTGGAAGCCATGAATGAAGAAATGACATCATTAGAAAATAATGATACCTGGAGTTTAGTGCCATTGCCTAAAGGTAGAAAAGTTGTGGGCTACAAATGGGTATTTAAAAAGAAGATTGGTCTTGATGGCAGTGTGGAAAAATATAAGGCGAGGTTGGTTGCGAAGGGTTATTCCTAGGTAGAGGGAATTGATTATGGGGAAATTTTTTCTCCAGTAGCTAAGATGACATCTATTTGATTTCTTTTGTCACTTGCAATAGTGTATGACTTAGAGGTTGAACAGATGGATGTGAAGATAGCATTTCTTCATGGTGATCTTGAAGAAGAGATTTATATGTCCCAACCTGAGCACTTTGTTGAGAAAGGTAAAGAGAAATTGGTTTGCAAGTTAAAAAAGTCTTTGTATGGGTTAAAGCAGTCACCTAGAATGTGGTACCAGAAATTTGATACTTTTGTATTGTCTTTGGGATTTGTAAGATCAAAATCTGATCATTATGTCTATTACAAAGCTAAAAGTGATCAAATTCTTATTATTGCTCTCTTTGTTGATGGTATGATGTTCATAGGCAATAGTAAGTTGATGATTTCTGATCTTAAGTCCCAGTTGTCTGCTAAGTTCAAAATGAAAGATCTTGGTGCAACAAGGTATATTCTAGGGATGGAGATAACTAGGGACATGAATAGTAGAAAGCTTTGGCTCAGTCAGAGTAAGTATATCAAGACTGTTCTAGAGAGATTTTGCATGAATGATTGCAAGTAGCTAGTTATTCTAGTTTTGCATGGAATGAAGCTATCTATTGAAGATTGTCCAAAATCTCCTACTGAGATGGAGGACATGACCAATGTACCTTATGCTAGTGCGGTTGGCAGTCTTATGTATGCAATGGTCTGTAAAAGGCCAGACATTACCCAAGTAGTGGGAGTTCTTAGTCGGTTTATAGCTAATCCTGGAAGAACACATTGTGATGCTATGAAGAGAGTTTTTAGATATTTGAAGGGGACTTCAGAATATGCTTTGTGTTACCATGGGAATTTGGTTGAATCACACAGGACTCTCAGCATTTGAGGTTATGTGGATTCTGATTGGGCAGGGGACACTGACAATAGGAGGTCCACCAATGGATATAATTTCATTTTGAATGGTGGTGCAGTGAGTTGGATGAGTAAGTGGTAGGTTGTAGTCACTTTGTCCACTACAGAGGATGAATACATGGCAGCTACACATGCTTGTAAAGAAGTAGTCTGGTTAAAATGTTTGTGTTCTAACATTGGTTTTGATGCAGTACAAATAACTATTTTTTGTGACAGTCAGAGTGCAATTTGTCTGGCAAAGAATCCTACTTTCCATGCTAGGATGAAACATATAGATGTACAAAGTAAGTGCACCAAGATGGTTCCCAAAAAGGGGGCTTAAGTGGCCAATTTTTTTTTGAAATCAGGAAATACTGACCTTGGACGTGAAATTCAGGATAATTACACTCAAAATTTTGAGATGGAACAAAAACAAGGATCAAAGTGCTCTAAGTCTACTTTCTAAAATACTAATTTATTTTGAAAATGGTTGAGATTAAGGGGTTCAAAAGAGGGATGTATAGAAATTGGTGTTGTTTTTGTTAGAAAAACATAGCATAGCAACTCTTGTATGACCTGAGCAAGGTGAACTTTTTTGTAGTATTTTTAAAATCGCTATGGTCATAAGTTAGCTAATAGCATCTGGTTGGTTCACAATTTTTTTGATAATTTTTTAATGAATATTTGATTTTTTACTAATTTTCTAAGTGGGAACTTCCTGAAAAGTAGAATTTTTGCTGAGCTCCCACTACAAATTTTTGAAAATAGTTGAATTTTTTTTTTTTAAATTTGTAAAATGAAGTCTAGTTTCTAAAAATATAATTTATTTGAAATTTTGATGAACGGTTAATTTATAAAAAAAAAAAACACTAAACACTGCTTTTTGGGAAAAACCAAACATACAAACATTGTTGAAAAGTGAAAAAAATTATATCGTTGGATAGCTAAGAGAGAACCTAACATTACCCATGTTTTTGATTTTGTCAATATTGAACTAGATGCAATCTTGATGGTGAGAACGAACCCGATTATGTGAAAAATTGTAGAATTTGTAAAAACACGTCTCTGGCCTTGTTGGGAATTCCCTCCAAGCCTTTGGGTTGGTATTCCAAGGAAAATAATTTCACTTTTTTCTTTTTTTTTAATGCGAAATAATGTGTGCGCGTTATAACGTGAGTGCATTTTTTTAAAAAAATTCATAAGTGGCCAGAAAATTGGTACCCAACTTCATGCACCAGGGTACCACTTTATACGAGATATGGTGGAGGATGGAAAGGTCAGTTTGGAAAAGGTTGATACTCTGTAGAATGTTGCAGATGCATTGATGAAGCCAATGAGCATAGACAAGTTTAGGTGGTGTTCCAGTTCGATGGGCCTTAGTGCCTATGATTTTCAGTAGGTTTTTTGTGCTCTGGAGGTGCCTGTGTGATCTTCATCAGGTGGGAGATTTTTGGAAATATATGCCTCAATCTCACAGGCTGAAACCTCTAAGAGAGGCAAGTCGGTGTGACAGGCTTTGGGTCTGGCCGACTAGCAATATTGGATCTTGTGGTTTGTACAGGTTGCCGAGACAATGATTAAGTCATGTCGAAGGAGCTTATCGATGCGCCTTGTGACAATCGTTGTAACCCTATGTTGAGTGGGGATCTTTGGCTGATAGGCCATTCATATCGTATATCGGGGAGACCCTTGGCCAAAAGGCTTACTTCGGTGTGAAGTCCCAGCAATGAATGAAGTCTCACCGACAACGTTTCTTGTGAACCCTTCGGGGAGAGTCTTGGGTGTTCGGTAAGAAGTCTTACCGATAGGAATGTCTCACCAACAGTATTCACTTAGGATAACCCAAAGGTCTCAAGAAGAAGTCTCAGCGACTGATGAAGGTCTCGCCAACGGGGATACACTTGGAGTCTTCGTGATGACATAAAGACTTCGGTACAAAGCCTTTCTGACTATCATTTGGTGCTCGGTATGATCTCTCGGTGAAAGACGATTGTCTCACCGAATGGAAAACTCACAGCTGTGTGACTTTGAAGCTTTGGTATGATGATTCACGGATAGTGATACATGTGATGATCATCGGTATGAGATCTTGGCAACATGGCGAAGTCTGAGTGATAGCTCTTTGGACTTGATGTAACATCTTGGTGATAAGGATTACTCTTGGTGACATCGATGGTTAATTCTTGTGGCTATTACTGAGAGGAAGCTCGACAAACAATTAGAGAATTAGAGAAGCCGAATGGGAACCACTAGCAGTTGAACTATTGTGGCTGTTACTGAGAGGAAGCTTGACAAACAGGGGCATCATGGATTTACTCGGTGGTCGCAAATGATTTCTGGTTCATTCAACAGATTGATGGTTCGACGGATTGCTGTGTGATTGTATGATCATTGGATAATTTCTATTCTGTGAAGATTGTAACATGAATGTTTTGTAACAAGGTTGTTCATGGTGAATGCTACTGTAAACTGACATCAGAAAGATAAGTCAGAACTCTGTTTGTAATCTTTATTACTATAATACAAAGTGACTTCTCTTGGTGTGGTGGTTTTTTCTCTCGTAAGGGTTTTCCCACGTATATCTTATGTTCATATGTGTTTTTCTATTTCTCTGTTTCAGTAATCTCTTTCTAGTGCATCTTACTTGGACTGTAATTGTAAAATTTAAAAGGTATCTCTGCATTCTTCCCAGAGGTTTTGACGTTAGGATATTTGCTTCCACATCTAACTTTCCTTACAAAATATACCTCTATAGCCACCACCAAAGCCACCACCCTAGCCACCATCGAAGCCACCACTGGAGCCACCATTGAAGCCACTATTAGAGCCACTACCAGAGCCACAAATAGCACCAAATCTACTAGAACCACCAACCCCCATTCCATTGGAAATCCCACCTCCAAATCCAACATTTCCCCCAAGAGGAAGGAAATTGAAACCTAGAGGTATTCTACTCATTTTGATAGTAGGAGGTAGGGTAGGAGTAGAGATGTTGATGGAAGGGCCTATTTCAGCCATGCATACCAATGTCGTAGGCATCAAGATGCTAATTTATCTTTGATAAGTATCAAGCACATGACATCAGGTGTTACTTGAACTAGGGTTGTAAGAAGGGACATATGCTTTTGTTAAGTCAGAATGGCCACATATGAACTCTATGCCTGTTTGGTCCTTGTCTAGCATATATCTAATTTCATTAACAATTAGTGGCCCTAGTCGTGTTTTGATCCTTCCCCAAATGATTCTTGAGATCTAAAATCATCCTATCTAAATCGAGGAGGTGCTTGATGGAAATAGTGATAACATAATCCTCATTTGGAGGTAGAGCTAAGGGAGAAAGAAGAGAAGTAGGGACATGAGTGGTTTCATCAAAGAAATTCATCTCTACCACCGATACCATCTCCTAGGAAGCGAGAGCCATAATGACCCTTGAGAAGTCCATCTCTAAGTGCCACTACCACATGCTCCTTCTAACAACGTATCTAAAAAGTTTTAGACTGAGTTGTGAAGCTCATAAAGCATGAAAACACACAAGTCCACAAGCTATGAAAACACGGGAAATAACCTCAACACAAAGAAATAGATACTGCAAAATTCACGTCGGGTTCACCAAAATGTAGAGTGGAACCAGCTGCTCATGACCCTAGGTCATGGGAGGATCTAGAACAATTGGATTCCCTAATCTACCTCAACCTAAGGGATTTTTTATGATAGGTTTTATGTTTAAAGGGGTGAAAAGGAAGGACAATTGATGTACCTCTTTCCTTCTACAAACCTAAGAGTCTCAAGAAGTCTATTGAGTATGTTTCCAGAGTTTGAATTGTGACTTAAGCATCTCATTTCCAAAGGAATCTAGCATGATACATGTACAATAGCATGACGCACTGGCATCTCAGTGGGGCACTACTGTCCATACAAACAAAAAGTGTAAAGTATAGTCTGAAAGATAAGGAAACCTACTAACAACCTATTGGATGTGATTTAATGTAATGACAAAAAGAAAAAAGTAACTAAATAACAAAATATCAAGAAAGCAGTAAGATTAATTCTAGTTACTAAAAGATAAAGAGAGGTAAGGAAAGTGCACCTTCCCACCTATGAATTGATATCTTCGAGGTATTCACACAATGAGTAACCTACACACACAAGATGAAAAAAATGTTGGGGCTATGTATAGAGGACTAGTATCGTAGTTAGTCCCCCACTTTGGTGTTCCCACCTCCATGCACAACCAATAAAGCAATGACAGGAGAAATGTGATAAAGAAAGATATTGAAGTGAAAGTACTAAGCAATACAATGAACAACAATATGCTATGAAAAAGTACGATAATGCTAAGTAAATGGAAGATGGAATAATATCACCTTCAACCATATGTGCACTCAAGGAAAATGGGAGAAGGAGCAAGCTCACAAACTTGCAAAGATCAACATTGTTGTAACAATGAAGAGAGTGATTCCACAAAACACCAACTTGCAGCTTCAATGGAGGTAAGAATGTTGTGAATGAAGTGTGTAGATAGTTTCCAAGAATGAATGATATCAAGAGAGTTCAAAAGAGAGTGAATGAATGAATGAGATAGCTAGTTGAAGATGAAATTGGAGGCAAAGGAGTCATTTGAGGTCAATCAAGGGAGTAGAGACATTACTCTTCATCACGAATGGATAATTGTAATGCCTCTATGGATTCCAGAGCTAGGAATGTTGTTAGGATGAGAGTGTGCCACATAGACTTTTGTGCACTGCGCTAGCGTCCCCAACAAAATATCATCAATTGACACAAAAAAAAACTATCAGGTGGATAGGAAGTGAATGAAGGACATGGAATTACATTATCAAACTTGATTTACTAATGTAGGAGGTACATAAATGTGGAATTTGTAAGGGGTGCAAATTCACACCATTATAGGAAGAATTCTTCCCAACCAAAATATGCTATTTTTCTTGAAATTTATGGTCAAATTTTAATATATTTCTTTCAATTTAATATCCAATGGATGATACAAACACAAAAATCCTCATGGAGATAGGCCAAACCACGGACAATTCCTAGTATAATGTTATACCTTTAATTCTAACTCAAAGGATTTTTAAGCTCTCCTATATTTAGAGCAATCTATTAGAGTTTGAAAACCTATCATGTTTGTTGTAACAAATGAAAGAAGAAAAAGAGTGAAGTGAAATGATAACAAACCAAATTGTATTTTTTCAAGGCTATTTTTAGGCATATACTCATAAATCAAGAGTCTTTATGGGCCTTGTTTACAACAATCAAGTTTATGCAGAAGATTTATGTGATGAAAATTTGAAATTAGTTTCACTTCACTTTTAGATTAAGAAGTTTCATGGGAAAAACAACCTAATGTCAACTTATTTACTACCTCATCTTTTTAATTTTTTAATGTACCCTACAAATATCAAGTAACCGTTCATTTGAATACGTTAACACACAAGCCTAATGAGGGAAGGAAATACGTGGTAATTTACCTTAAAGACATCACAAACCCTCTGCCCCCTCTTAGTTTATTTGCTTGATCAAAATTGTTAAGAAAATTGGTGTCTCAATTTTATGTGATAAAAATAGTAAAGATCAAGAATAGATTTTTTTTATAGTTTAAGCAAGTATTTTGAGAAACAAATTGTATGGAGATAAATACAAGTTGGTGCTCAAGATAATTATGATATTTATGACAAGTTTTAAAATAGATATTTATATGACTAGTTTAAAGAGACTATTTTGAGAAGAATATTGCATCAAGATAGGGACAAGTTGACACTCAAGATAATTAGTTGTTCCTAAAATGGAACCTCACTTCTAGAAATCTATCACATGTAATTTAAATTTATATATATTAGTTCTTTTAGATAGTTATTTGTGAGTGAGTTTAGTTTACAATTCTATATGTTTCTAAACTATTGTTGAAATTCCTCCAAGATTTATTTGAGGTAAAGACTCCACATTTATTTTAGCAAATCTAAATGGAACAAAAAAAATCACCATGACTATTAGATCCACCTTTAAATATTTCACAAATATTGTAGTGTTTTTTAGGGATAGTGTTGCATTTATAGACTAAAATTTTGGTTTTTAGATTTTCTCTAATGGGGGCAATTAGCATGCATAATAAAATAATAAACCTTACAATTTTTTTCCACTCTACATTTTCTCATTGATATTGGATGTATAATTAAAATACTAATATTCAATATGGTTTTTAGTTATTTTGAAGCCCAACAAATCATATAAACTCTTATATTGTGTAGAGGAAAAATATTTTTGCACTCTTTTTTTTGTTTTATTTTTCACTTGGCGTTATTTATTATGATATGTTGAAAGTCTTTGTAGCATGGAATATTTAATTTTAGGTATACTATTTTTATTGTTATCAATTCATTAATCTAAACCAAACATCTTAATGATTAAATAATTACTCCCTTTAAAATACATATTATAATATTCATTAAAAAAAAATTATTTGTCTACAATTTTAAATTTATTAAATAAAACTTCTACTAATCTCTACTAATGAAACACACCAAACAAAAAAGAAAGTCTATGGATCAATGTTCACCATCCTACAATTCACCTTGCATGGTCATGTCTAGGAGTGGGTTGGTCTCTTGTGAAAAGCACACTTGCCTTTGTTATTTTAACCTTTATGGATATTATAAAAAGAACTAATGTTTCCAATAATTAACTAAAATATAAAATAAAAATAAAACTAAAGTAAAAATTGAATATTATTACTATAAGAAAAAATGGTCACAGATCTTGGAATAAAATGCTAAGAAATTGCAAAAAAATGAATGGATAATTAATCTAATATCATAAGCTTGGTTAACTAGTTTATTTCATTATACAAATACTTATAAACTAGTCTTAACTAGTCTTCCTCTGATCCCATTATGACGTTGAATGACTTAACCAACCTTGGGTTCCTAGAAATATTTTTTTTATCATCTAGGGATAAATTCATTCTAGTGATGCAAGGTAATAACACTTACAATGTTAATCATCTCTTTTGAATTAATCATTTTGGTCAAGAATACTAGCTTCGTATAAATAATAAATCTAGTGTAAGGAAAAATAAAATTATTAGTATAATGATTTAACTATTTGAATTTTCCCTGGTAATCTTATATTATTTTGGCATATCTTTTCTTATATTTTTAGTTATTTAATCCACAATTGATAGTAATCTCTCATAATGAGTTTAACCACTTGGTACCTAGGGCCATATACATGTCTCATGTATTATCCCCAAATTAAATTTATGCTAATTTAATTAAATTTAATAACATATAGCAACTTCTATGAATAAAATTAACAAATAAAATGTTGATGGTGTTTTTTAAATGAGTGGCATGCAGGCTGATGGAGCTGGGTGGGAATCTTCTGGTTCCCAGGTGCCTCTAGTGCGAGTTGATTCTAGTGCTTCTACTGGGTAGGGTGGGTCTCCCAATGGCACTCACAGGACTTTTATGTCTCCTCCTATCCCCTTTTACTAGGAAAAGGTAGTCACACCACTTAACTAGAAATACACTTTTCCAAAAAAAGAAATTGTAGTCGAGGATGGGGTCCAGATTCTGCATTCGGATGAGGGTACCAATACAAAAATAAAGGAACCTTCTCTAGATCATTTGTTAGCCAAAATGGAAAATGGTATTATTATTAGGCTTATGGGAATATGGCCTAAAATTGAGTCTATTTGTAAGTGGGCTTCTTCCCGATGGGTTGTCAAAGGCTCGTTCATCACTTCTGCTCTTCCAAAAGGTCTATTTTGCTTTAGCTTTTCCCTTCATGAGGACTACTTGTTTATCCTCACTAAAGGACCTTGGTTCTTTGGTAAATAGAGTCTTGATTTGTGCAAGCAAAGACCGGGCTTTGATCCTTCTACCAATTTGGTGGAAGCGCTCCCAAACTGGGTTAGGATTCCTAGCCTTCATCTAGAGTTTTGGGACAAAAAAATTATTGCAAGAATGGAAAACTCCTTTGGAAACTTCCTTTCTCTAGATTATGTCATGAAGGAACACACCAAGTTGGTTTTTTCTTGGTTTTACATTAGAATTGAACCAAATAAGGTGAGCTCTTGACCTCAGTTATTCTAGAATCTAGGCTTGGTAAGTGGTCTCAGGCCACTAAATATGAAAAATCTCCTCTATTTTGTCAAAAAAAATTTACTATTGTTCATTTATGTAATGCTTGCCCAAAGGTTTGCTTAAGTCCCCTTTGGGTAAATCCAAGTCTATGGTGCCTATGCACATTGAGCTTCATCTCTCTGCCTAGTTTCTAATTTCCTCATTATTCCCTCGATCTTTGTTGATAGACTAGAGTTCCCCCTTGGATTCCCCTTTGTTAGATGCCAATTTGGAAGTGCCCCTCCCTACTCCCTTTCCATGTGGTGACATTGTGTTGTAGTTGGTGGTTGATCCTAATGTGATTCCTGAAGAGGTGGTTTATTTGGTTATCCCTTTTGTTGTTCCCCCCTCACTCATGGTTGCATGTATGTATGGTCTTCTCAGTCCTTCTAAGATGACTAGCACTTAGAATTTGGTTGATGTGGGGATTTTTGCTTAGTCCTTCCTTCCTCATCTCTCCTTCTCTATCTCTAGCCATGTATCCCACTCTATCCATTTATCTCGCTCCCTCTCCCTCTCCCTCTTTATCTTCCTATACCTCTATATCTATATCTATTTTCCTCTACATCTCTATAGATCTCTTCATATTTATTCTTTTGTCTCACGCGCTATCTCTATCTCATTATCTCTCCATCTCTCTACCTCTATATCTCTCCCTCTCTCTACCTCTCTTTATATATCATGCTTCACATTTCTATTTTTATCTTTATATGTCTCCCACTCTCATACTCTCCCTCGTATATATAATTTATCTCTTCCATATCAATCTATCCCTCTCTCTCCTCTCTCTATCTATCCCTCTCCTCTTTTTCCATCTCCATATCCATCTCTATCTTCCTCTCTATCTATATCCCTATTTCTCTTTCTCTCTTCCCCCCTCTCTCTCCCTTTTTCTAGCCTTATCTCCTCTCTCTCTCTCTCTCTCTCTCTCTCTCTCTCTCTCTCTCTCTCTCTCTCTCTCCCTATTGCAATCATAATATGAGCCTATTGGTGTTGGAGGTTGATTATCGTCTTAATTTAGAAGATTATTTAGTCATGTTTGGATTCCTGTAAGTGGATGCATAGTTGATTTGAAGCTATCACTTCTCCATTGAAACCTTTGTTGCAAAAACAATATCATTTGTTAAATGGCCTAAAAATTGACATGTACTTCACAAATGTATGCAAAAACTATAAAAAATTATTTCCCTAATTGACCTTCCACACCTCTTCAGCATACCCATTGCACACCAAGGTGTAATTGCTGGTATATTTTATTTTAAAGATTTGGATTCCATCTTTATATCTAGTGATTTCATCACTTTAATTGAAATGGACTTATATTATAATTTTTAAATTTAAATTTCTTAATTAAGATCCATTCTTATTATGTAAATTGTGTGTTTAGGTGACATTTCATAGGTTAATTAAATTAAAAACATATTTTGGATCTAAAAAAAATATTTAGCAAATCTAGAATACAATTACAAAATGATCAAAATAATTACATTAGCAGTGCATGCTTCTTGTTGTTTTAGACCTTAGTTCATTGTCATTGAATTGATTCATTTAGGAAGGTTTGATTAAGGATAATATGTTATGAAGCACAATTTAATAAATTCCATAAAGGTTATTCTAAACACCACAAATTCTTTATTAGATTTATAACATATGAAAGGAGAAAAACCTATTTCAATTAGTATAAGTGTATTAGAATATATCCACAAATCGCAAGTTCATGTCTACACTCATGAAAGTGAATTAAAATAATACATAGTCAATATTTTTGGGAAGACTTGTTGTTTGATAGGACCTAAAATTATGGCATCATGATGTCCAAATGGAATTTTGATGCATGCTTATTGAAATCTTAATCAAATTTCATAATCTTAATCAAATTTAGAGCTAAGTATACAAATGTTTGATTTATTTTACTTCTCAATAAATATTACACTGTCTAATATCAATCTCAACTCCTAAGTCTAGGTGGATTATTTATTTATCTTAGATAGTTAATGTGAGTGTGATTTTCTACTTACATGAAATCATGAATGTGACTTTCTTATACCCCTAAATTTCATTCCTTCTCCATCAGGGTTTCAAATATGATGTTTTTGTTTCATATCAAATTAGGGATTTGATCCACACATGAATTTTTATTATTATTTTATTTATTTACTAGGTTTTGGACTTTAGTGTTAGAACTTTTTCATGTCTACCTTCCTAGTGTAATCTTTGATTTTAGATCCAAAAATATTTCTTTTATGATCTCATGTGAGACCTAGCATTTATCATCGACTCTTTTATGGGCTTTGATGTTAATTTTTCTTTTCTCCTTCATGATGATACCATAGGCAATGGTTGTATCTTTATGTTGGCTCCACATTTGTTATTTTTCCTATTGTCACCAAAAAGTGTATGCCTTGCTTGATATGGGAATAATTAATGATAAATTAGACTTAATGAGGCCTTGATTTGGTGTTGTGAGGTGTTTTACACATCCACACTAGATATTGGACCCTTGCAAACTAAATAGAATGTATTTAACAATGTCTTGTAAAGGTGTTGTATAGTGTTGTAAAAGACATTCGCACCTCTCTAGACTTAATGGACCCATATTTCCCTAATTAAATGTTGAAAAATGTATTTAATGGCATTCTCACATTAATTTAGAAGGTTTTAAAATCAAACCTAATTCAAATCTAATGTTGTAATGTGTCTTACACATTCACATTGGATGTTGTGCCTTTCTAGGCTACGTGGGTGTCATTTTAATGATCGAGAATAAAGTGTATTTAATCACACTTTCACATTGAAATTTGTGTCCCTAGCCCTAATTACCATTTACATTATCATTAATAGGAACCTATTGCCCCATATTGTGCATCCAAATGCTTAATTTGATTAAAGAACCGACTAGAAAAACCTGGAAGCCTGATTTCTTCATTCCCTGATAATCCAACTAGCAAAAGAGCCCATTGTGGGACCAAGTTCCCATTTGGGTGACTTAGTCTCATCCAGGTGGGACTAAGTCACCTAGCTTGGCGACTTAGGCCCATTTGGGCTATTTTTGAGGTTCAGGCAAGAAAAATTGGAATTTAAGTTTATTTTTCCTTCATGTTGGCCTTGGGGATCAAATTAATGGGTAAATTGGGAGGATTTACTATAAATACAAGCCTCTAAACCCTAATTCATAACCTAATAATTTTCATTCATCCTTTATCTTCTCTCTCAAGTCAAGCAAGCTAGGGTTTTTGCATTCTAAGTCATCAAGATAGCTTTCAAGGACATTCAAGGGTAGATTCTTCATCTATTGCTACAAAAACTCAAGATCAATCATCATGGAAAGTTTCTAATCCTTTCATTTCATTTTCATACTTCATCTTATCTCTTCATTTGTTTTAATTACCTAAAAGGGGTTTGACCAAGGCAAACCCCCATGTGCTAACATTCACCATTTCTTTCTCTTTCCTTGTTTGTTTGCAAATTTAGGCACTTTGAGGGTTTGGAAATCATTAAAAGATTAATTTGCAAAGTTGTTGAAGAAATCTCCTTATTGGCCAAGTCAAGAAATCAACAAAAAAGCACTTATAGTGCCAAAAATCAAAGTTTCAGAATTAGACACGTATCAGGAACCAAAGTGCAGACCGTGGGCTTCCATTTCCACTTTCATATTTTTAGAAATTTATAAGTGAAATAAGTTGCCAACAATGGCGACTTAGTCCCACTAAACCTTTTTTTCATAGTTTTTTGTAGTTTTGGATACCCGTTTGATTGAAACAGGCTTGAGATCAAATTTTCTAGATCTGGGACTAAGTCACCCAGATTGGCACAAGTGTCCTAGTTGGATTTTGCATAAGGTTTTTCAGGATTCCAGACCTACATTCCATCCTTTTTCAGCCTCTAGGTGCCCACCTTCACTCATTAGTTTTTGTTACAATTTATCTTCATTTTTAGGTGTTTTTGCATATCACAATGTATTTTCAAACATCTTTCATTTCTTAGGTTTTATATTAATATTTATTATATTTAATCAGTTCTTTTGCATTTAGACATTGCATTTAGGAATATTTCAATCACACTAGTATTAGTATTGAGTGAACCTCCAAGTTTTTGTTGGATACCTTTTTCCATTTAGGTGAAAAACCCTAGAAGTGTAAGAGAGAACCCTCCTACAAAAAATTTTGGTTCATTTTGGTGAACTCAAATTTTGAACATCTTACTTTTTATTTTAAGTGCATCCTAGGAATAACTTTCATCAACATTGCATTAGATTTTGCATTGTTTAATTTGCATCCTAAAGTTTTCAAATTTTGCATTACTGAAAGTGCATATAGTTTGCATTTTTGCATTTTAATTATTGAAAAACATTTGAAAACTTCATTTTCATTTAGAATTTAGGTTAGAAAAACTAAAAAGTATCAAAATCAATTGAAAATTTCTATTTTTTTGAAAAAACCCTAACTGGGACTAATTCGGCATTCTGGGCGACTTAGTCCCAGTCCAGATTTTTAACTATTTTTTACACATCCAAAACTGCATTTTTGTGCTTCCTAAGCCTCCTAGTACCATATACTATAAGTTTGGAAAGTTTCAGGAACATTTGTTTTATGCATCTAGCTCAAAAATATCAATTTAGGGTAGTCATTTTTGAAATCATTTCCACTAGAAGCATCATTAGATCTGAAAATACTCACATTTCTGAAATTTTGCATCACATGGATAAAATTACTTTTCACTTTTGCATATACAATGTTTCTATTCATAATTTTTTTCATAAGTTTGATAAAAGTTCTTTTCGTTCTTGCATATATACATTGTCTGCATTTTTAAAACTTGCATATATTGGCTAAAAAATGTTTTACATCTTTGGATATACATTGTTTAGATTGCTAAAACATTGAATGAAATGGTTACAAGTGCTTTTATTTTTTGTTCAAACAATGTTAGTACCTTGCATATTTAGACATGTTAAGCAATATTTCCTATCCGCTCCCTATAAGAGTGTTTTAGTGAAAGAGAATACAACCTTGGACATTCCTAATGATCATATTTGTTCTTCTCTTAATATCTCTCCTATGGGTGACAAAGATATTTTGGTAGAAGAATCAATTAATGAGAGTTTTGAGAATCCTAGTTGTTTCTCTCCTCTTACCTCTCTTAGTGGACAAGAAATTGATGAAGAAGACAACACAACCATATATGTCATCATGACAATAACAATTGTCCTTCTCCTAGTATCTCTCATAGTTGTGAAGAAGATACTTTGATGTTAGACAACACAATCAATAAAGGTCATGAGTATCTTAGTTGTCCCCTTTCTCCTAGGGAAACCATTATTGAGCAAGAAAATTCAACCGTTGATCATTCCCCTACTAGCAATTAAGTCCTTTTAGAAGAACCAAGCTTTGAATGTCAAGAACATTTGGCTTGTAGTTCTCCTAAAAGCTCTCCTCCTAGGGAGAATATCACAGTGCAAGAAAATGTGAACATTGACATATATCCCTCAAACACTAAACCTTCCCTAGGTGAAGATAATCAAGTGACATTAGGATCCCCTTCCCTAACAACTCATACAAATAAACAAAAGATTCTTGAGGTTATTACGACACAAGTGGGATCTCCTTTAATTAGTGAGCTTCCTAAGTCACCTCCCATTAGTGAATCACACAAAAAACTAAGAGATGTCTTGAAATCCATGATGCAATCTAATCATAACAATGTTTTGTAGCCGCTAATTTGTAACTTAGTGACTCAAACATATAGGGGATCACACAACACTCCTACTCCATTACCTTTTCTTCCACATAAAGTACCTAGTGTTGATGACCTTAAAAAGACTCTTGCTAATTTATCTATATGGAAACTCATTCAGATATCACCTATATACAAATTTCTATTTCTAGAAATGTTGCAAATACAAAAGGAGATAGAATCTTACATAAAATAAAATAATGTAACATCCTCCTCTCATCCCATGAAATTCACCCAATTAGACATCACATTCCCTAAACATGAATTACCCTCACTTGAGATTCAAGAAAACAATGATCCCTTGCTGATAAAGGTGATCATTAATGTAACCTTAGTTCAACACACTCTCATAAAAATGGAGAAGAAATTAATTTTTGTAGCATGGACCTCCTGAACAAACTTGGCATGGACAAAAATCTCATTCAACAAGTTAATGATGTTCATATTTGTGGCTTTGAAAATGTTAATAGGCAACCACTAGAGGTGATTACATTAGGTATTGAGGATGTAATGAAATTTGAATACAACAAGATATACATGATTGATGCAGATGAATGAAGCTATGAGTCAAATGATCACAACATTTCCAACTCCCCTAATCATTTCATTCCGAGATCAAAACATGAACCTATACAAGTTGATGATAATTCTTCACCTATAAAAAAAATCTTTTGTGGTAATTGGGGGTTTTTATATTCTACACCTATTTTCAATAGAGTTTCCAAAATCTCACCCTCATGGCCCCCAAAGAGTCATATACAAAGAATTCATTCTCAAACACAAGTTCTAGTAGAGATTGGGGTTTCACACCTACCTTTAAGGGAGAGTGTGAAATATCACAATCTCAACCAAAAAAACCTTGTGTTTCATTCATTCAACCTAGTTCTACAAAATTACCCCATGGTGGAAATGGGGACTATATAACTCTCATCCCTCATGAAGCAACAACACATAACTGTAAAAAGCATGTGTGTTCTCATGATGAAACCAATTCTTCTCAAAAGCATAAGCCTGCTTCATCTAACTTGGAAGATTGTTATGGTATTGTATAAAATATCCCTCTTACACATGGATGCAATAAACACATGATGCAAACTGACATATCATACTCTTTCAAAAAATATCTAGGGGCATATCTCTCTTATCTCCACTTTCATCTAAGACTTTACACGAAAAAATTCTGCATCTAAAGGAGTCTAGTGATCTTCCTTTTGTTTAAGCATCTAATTCCTCTACCTAATACTAAATTTCATCCTATTCGGCTTCTCCTTGTCTTACACTAAGTGGGGGCGAGGGGTTAGGTAGCCTTGTCCTTGTATGTCACTTGTCATTGTCTCTTTTGAATCTAGTTGTTAACCTTTCATGAACATATAAGAGCAAGCTTGGGATGTGGACGACATGTCTTAAGTTGAATCAAATGTAACATACTTATTCATGATGTAGCTCAATTCGGAAACATATGACTTGGCATAGGGGATTTCCAAGTTGGCTTTCTTTTCTTTATTCTTGTTTTCATTTTTCATTTGCCACTTTAAATTAATTTCTCACAGTACATGGTGTGTAGCAATTCCTTTAAAGTGGTGGCATACATTGACATTATTCATTTGCATTTTTATCTTCTTGGTTCTTAGTGCAACCTTGTTACTTCATACAATGCATTTTGTCACTTTGTGGATGACATTAGGTGTAGTGTCCCTCATGAGCATGATCTATCTTAGCATATTACATTCCTCTTGGTGGATTGATGTGATGCACTGCATCCCCTAAGTTGTGAATCTTCTATTCTTTGATCGGTCCTCTCTTGGAGACATTAGACACAACGTTCCCTAAGTTAAAGACCTCGCATGAACTAAGCAAGACTCCTTTGAACATATTTTACATATTGCATATTGCATTTTTCATATGGCCACCTTGCATAACACAACTTGCATGCTTGTATACCTTGCTTGATATGGGAATAATTAATAATAAATTAGACTTAATGAGGCCTTGGTTTGGTGTTGTGAGGTGTTTCACACATCCACACTAGGTCTTGGACCCTTTCAAACTGAATAAAATGCATTTAATGATGCCTTGTAAAGGTGTTGTAAGATAATTTCACGCCTCTCTAGAATTAATGGACTCATCTTTCCCTAATTCAATGTTGCAAAATGTATTTAATGACATTCTCGCATTAATCTAGAAGGCTTTTAAATCAAACCTAATTCTAATCTAATGTTGTAATGTGTCTTACACATTCACATTAGATGTTGTGCCTTTCTAGGATATGTGGACCTCATTTTAATGATGTAAAGTGTATTTAATAACATTTTCACATTGAAATTTGTGTCCCTAGCCCTAATTATCCTTTACATAATCATTAATAGGCCCCTATTGCCCCATATTCTGCATCCCAAGGACTAATTTGATCAAAGAATCGATTAGAACAACCTAGAAGTCTAATTTCTTCACTACATAACAATCCAGCTGGAAAAAGAGCCCATGTGGGACCAAGTCACCCAGCTTGGCGACTTAGTCCCATTTAGGCTATTTTTGATGTTCAAGTGGGAAAAAATATAATTTAAGTTTATTTTTCCTTCATGTTGGCCTTGGGGATCAAATTAATGGGAAAATTAGGAGAATTTCCTATAAATACAAGCCTCTAAACACTAATTCATAACCTAATCATTTTCATTCATTATTTATCTTCTCTCTCAAGTCAAGCAAGCTAGGGTTTTGGAATTCTAAGTCATCAAGATAGCTTTCAAGAACATTCAAGGGAAGATTCTTCATCTATTGTTGCAAAAATTTTAGATCAATCATCATGGAAAGTTTCTAATCCTTTCATTTCATGTTCATGCTTCATCTTATCTCTTCATTTGGTTTAATTACCTAAAAGGGTGTTGGCAAGAGACACTACAAATTTTTTCTGGTGTTGTCATTGATGGCAACCCTAGTCGGTGATTGGATCCACACGTCATCATTTACTCATATCGGTAGATGGATTGAAGATAGTTAAGGAATAATAGAGTATCCGACAGTTTTATGTTCATCGATTCACATGCATATTTTTTGTTGTTGTTTTGAGTTATGGATCTCATGAGAGGTTGATCAATGTCTGTCTTGTGTTATCCAAAAATCTCAGTGCCTTGTATCAAGTTGTGTTTAAGTCTAAAGATCTGGTTGGATTTCTTTCTGTTCATCAGTGTTTGGTGGTCGACCCAATTGATATAACGTGTTGCAGATATTCAAGGAGTGTTTACTCAAATGTTTTTGTGTTCAAGCATTTTGGTTTGGGTCCAAGCTAAGTTGTGGCTGACCATTGTGGATGCACATTGAATATTATTCATGATTTGAGCCATTAGTTGTAAATATTTTTAAGTTTTATTGAAGCTCACATGTTGCAATTAAATTTTTAGTCATGAATATATATAAATGATCAATTATATCATTTTGGTGTGTGAATAAGGTGTGTCGATGTGTGTTGTGAATATCAGAAGGGTGATCTTGAGAGATTATGTACAATTTCACTTGTTCATTAAAGATTTTATGATGTGAGTTAGAGCTGCAGAGTAGAGTAGAAGTCTGGTCAGAAGGATAGAAGATCGACTATTGAGCCTAACCAGAACTATAATTAAGCATTTGTAGATGCTAGTCTCTTAGTTCATTCTTTTGGATCTAATCTGAATATTTGTAAGGCAGTGTGCCTTTCTATTTTAAGTAGTGGGCTCTAGGAAGTGCACCTGAATGCAAGTGCATTCCCACATTGTAATCTTCCTCTTGAGTATACTTAGATCATATTGTGGATTGGCCATCCATCATGGTTTTTTCCTTAATAGGGTTTCCACCTAAAAATCCTTGTGTTATGGTGTTGTGGTTCTTTGCTTTCTGATCAAGCATATTTCTTTTGGTTGAATGTTTGAAGTGGGTTAAATATTAGAATAATAAATTTAATTTTTGCATAACACTGATTCACCCCCCTTCTTATTGTTGCTTGTTTCCAACAATTGGTATCAGAGCTAGTTCCTTGAAAGAAATCTAACATCTTGGGGAGATCTTGGAAAGTGTTTTCAATGGATTCAAGCAGTCTTCAAAACCAACTTTTGTTGGCCTTGGATGATCTTGACCAGTCAAAATCTGAGAACCGAGAACTGTAGGAAAGTCTTGATAATGTAGAGAAATTCATTCAGTCATTGAAAGACAAAATCAATTAATCAAGGGAGAAAAGAAAGGAATTATGTGATTAGCTTAAGTAGAATAATTGAAGCATGTAAGATGAACAACTGAGTCATGCCTTGAAGGAGAAAACAAAAGAATGTGAAAATTTCTCCAAAGAAAATGTTGCCCTAAAGCATGAGATGGAATCTATCATGATGAGAATGACCAAGGAGATTGAAGATAGAAGGAAGAATGAAGAAAAGATTGCTCAATCCTTGAAAGAAAAATTTGAAGAATACAACCGATTAGATAATGAATTGGAACAATCTAAAAATAATGAAGAAGTGCTTGAAAAACAACTTGATGATTTCAGAAATGAACTTATTGGTACAAATGAGTACAAGGAGAAATTCAAAGCTAGCTTAGCCAAGCTTGTTGAATTGATTAAAGGTCAGAGGATTGATGGTGACAAGCGAGGTCTTGGCTATGAAGAAGGAGAAAGTTCTAGATCCAGACAAGGGAGATTCAGGAAAGGAAATTAGATGAATGGAGCTAGAAGGAATTCAGTAAGACAACCAAATTCTTAAAGATTCAATGGTTACTATTTTACTTGCAATAAATTTGGTCATATGGCTTCTCAATGTAGAAGCAAGATGAATCCAAGTGGACCATCATTCTCGGGTCAGGGTATGTGTAGGACATCATGGAAAAAATAGGCCCTTAAGTGGCGAAAAATTCAAAAAAATTAGAGTTAGGCAACTTGATGTAAAAAATGAATAAGTTATGTATATTATTTCAAAAATATGTAAGATTAGAATCTGTAGCAAATTGAATGTAGTTTCTAAAATACTAGGTTTTTTTTTAAATCTATTTGGTGAAAATTTGAAATTTCAATGCAGTAGTACTTGAATTTCAGGGAAACAATAAGAAATAGGTGTCTGTCTGACCACCCTAATCACAATAAAATGATAATATTTTTTTTATAAGATTTTAGATATAAGTAGAGGACTCATGTTCCAATGTGATGCATATTTTTTTGTAATTTTTTTCGAAGCAAATAATTAATTATGAATTTTTTATTACAAATTTTTAAAAATATAAAAGTTCGTATGTCTGACCACCTTAACTTGGTCAAAAATTCATGAAATTGATTACTTTTTTTTAATCCTATAGTATGTGAAGCATAGAATGTGACACATATTTCAGATTCAAAACATGTGATACCGTTTGAAAGCTATAGATTTTTTTCAATTAGCCTCTCAATCAGGACTTTAGTCGTAATTCAAATAGAAAATGAATAATAATTATTTATTAAATTCAAAGTAAAGCATAATTTATATTAGTGAAAATATGAGAATCTCCTTTAAAAACCCTTTTCATTTCATCAATTTTGGGTAAAAAAAAGTTGTCAGCCACATACCCTACACATACCCATCATATGGCCACTTTTTGTCCCATCATGATCTTGCACATACCTGTCAGTGCTTTAATTGTAATAAGTTTGGTCATAATTCAAATGAATGCAAAAATGTGATGAAAAAATTTCATAGAGATGTCAGATGCTATGCATGAAATAGAGTTGGGCATATTGCTAATCAATGCAGATCAAGGAAAAATGAGTGGAATAGTAGGTCTAGATAGAGAAATGTGTGTTACAACTACAACAAATTTGGCCACACTGCTAGATTTTGTTGGAGTAGAAGAGGTCTGGTAAAACAAAACATGCAACAGGATGTTAAGGGAAAAGGTAAAGTCACTACAGATGTGATTAGGAGAAAAATGTAGAAGAAATGGGTGAAGAAGAATACCTCTATTGAAGGAAATGTGACAACACTAGAATCTACTTCTGGTAATTCCTCTGGGAATTAGTTTTAGGCCTTTGGCCTAGGGAGAGCTATCAGGAAGATCTCTTAACCCCCTGTTGGTAACTGACACTAGAATGTGGATAAGTCCAACAAGTGTATAGATGCTTTTCAAATGTTGTTCAACCAATTGGAGAAAGTATTATATAGTATTGGAGATCCACAGAAGAATTATCTATCACAGTGCATGGAAACAAGGTAACCCGATGAGTTAGGGTAAACGCATTTATTACCAAAAAAAAGGGTTAGGTGTGCAAACTATAAAAGGTCATTTTTATCCTTCATTTTTCACTTTGCATTTTGGAAGTTTGGAGAGCTTTGGGGTGAACTTTTCTAAATTGTGATGAGATTCAAGTGTGAAGAATATTCAATGATCAAACTTTGTTCTGACAAAAAAGGTATTTATCAAAAAAACCTGTGAATTTGTAAAAATGGCCACTTCATTGGTAGTTGAAGTCAAGGATATACCCCATCCGAAGTTCAAGTGGCATCCTTTTAAGTCTATTGAGACTGAGCCCATAGGTGCATTTTCATCTATACCATACAGTGTCTTGCATACTGAAGACATTAGGGATTACATTCATTCTAATATTGAAGATTTAGGGAGCTCAAAAATGCTGAATTTGTATTCAAACCATATAATTGGAGAGGAATTCACTATTAAGCCAGAATACAAAATCCTAGAAGAGAAGAAGTTCACATAGTTTGTGAAATTCCCCATATTTAACGAAAGCGAATGGGTGCTATATATTTTAAGCCGAGTTCATGTGGTTGAGTATACC
This sequence comes from Sequoia sempervirens, assembly GCA_007258455.2. Lineage (NCBI taxonomy): Eukaryota > Viridiplantae > Streptophyta > Pinopsida > Cupressales > Cupressaceae > Sequoia > Sequoia sempervirens. Next base: position 10,406,536 of record VDFB02049217.1, on the reverse strand, counting down.
TTTTAAGATTACAAAAGAGGCTATAACTGCTGTAACAGGTCTAAATTCCTCCAATGGACTGCAAATCTTGAAATCTATAAAGAATCAGATGGTTACTGATGCAATAGGTGCAAAATTTGATAGAAGGGAAATGACAATCGAAGATATTGTTGAAGTGGATGTGAAATTTGCATCGATGGTCATTGGCTACAAGGTCTACCACTCCAACTGGGATAATTCAATATCTAGTACAGTGATTTATACAACCTATCAGATGGTAAAAGAAAATGCATATTATGACTTGTGTGAGCTACTTAGAAGTCAGTTGATAGAGAATTTGGGTAAGATTAAGAAAGACAAGAAGAAATATTTTAAATATGGCAATTTGTTGTTGTGTCTGTTCTTTTATTTGATGAGTGAGGTTCTGGGTGCTGGGAAAGTTCATTGGAAAATTAATCAGCTTGTAGCTATTCAAATAAGAGATATTGTATGGAATTGGTGATAGTCAGACTAGAAAATTTCCCTCTGGGAGTACTTCAAAAATTTTTAGAGTATGATGCATGCAAGAGAAAAAAATCCTACTTCAATTATAGAGAAGTACAAAGATACAATCTGTTTCATGGTAGATATTGATCAATGCCTAATGGAAGCCACTGATCCAAGAATGATATGGATTATTCCTATGGGATATGAAGTCGAGAACATCTTGGAGATGTATGCAGAAAATTTGTTGAGCAAGCCTCTTGATCCAGCAGAAGAGAGGTTTGGAACCTATGCTGAAAAAGATATGCAGGTGTATGAACAACTGAAGAATCCTAAGCTTGTTAGAAGAGTAAGAAAAATAGTGGAAGTCATTGTAGAAAGAATGGGTATATCTGTAGAAGCATTGAAAGAATCCAAAAGGATGAGAGATGAGAGTGTGTGCAAGAAGTTGAGTCCACTTTTTGGCCAAAAAGTGGAAGTGTTTTCCCTGATTTTTAGAATTTGACACTTTGACCTTAAAATTTGAAGCACTTAGAGATGGAATCTTCAAAAAAGTCACTAATCATAAAATGTAGTACTCGGAGTCTAGTTTCCAAATATAATTTATTTCAATACCAGTTGTAAAAATTGAATTCATGCGTTTCTAAAACCATTGTTTAAAAGTCACTTTTTTATACCATACCATACGTGTACGACATCCATATTTTGACCTAAATTATCATATTTTTCTAAATCCTTTTGGGAAAAGTTTGAACTCACTAAAGCTTGCTTTTAATATTTTTTTATAATTTTTTATTGAATACTTCTTTTTTTATTAAATATTTATTAGGCATATTTGTCATTTTTGAAAAATGTCGTAAATACGATACGCATAAGATGACCTAAACTTATCATTTTTATTTTTATTTTTAAAGAAAAAAGAATTGTTCAATTTTGCTCTCGCAATCCGTTCATCAAAAATTTTATGTTGATCAAAAGTTATTAAAATACTAAAAAACACGATAATTCAAGTTTATGGACTAGTTTCATTAGAAATTAATTGAAAATAGAAAAATAATCAAATTATTAAAAATTACATATTTGAGAATCACACCTCATCTTATGGGTTTCAATTTCTTAAAAAATTCTGCAAAATAAGTCTCTCAGGCATATGTCCAAAGTCATGCTTCAGATGACACGGGACCTCCAAGTTGCTGTCAGGTCAAAGGATTAGCAGGTCAGGTCCCAAGCCATTCTCAGAAAAACAAGCCAAAAACCGCTCAAAATTCATAATTTAAAAATGGGATCCGGTTTCTATAAAATACCATTTTATAGCCGAATCAGGTGGGATCCCGTTTCTTCTTCAAAACGGAATTTAGGGAAAGTTTTCAAAACGGGATCCGTTTTGAAAACTTCCAAAATTACAAAATTAGAAGTTTCCATTTTTGAAATTTTTCAAAACAGGATCCCGTTTAAAACTTTCTATTTTGAAATTTCCGTACGGAAAAATTTTCAAAACGGGATCCGTTTTTTGAAAATTTTCCAAAAATGGAAATTTCCGAAAACGGGATCCCGTTTTTTAAACTTAGGCTCGGGATCCCGTTTTTTGGAAGCCGAATTCATTTTTTTGCCTAAGGCAAAAACTTCCACGTTTCGTGGACTCAACTTTGTGCACTTACCCATGAAGTTGAAGTAGGAAAAAAGCCAGCAAGAACCGAATCTGCTAGTCTAACAACATCCTCTGTCCGTACTAGATCAACAAGGAGTTCTCCATCCCTATCTACTCCTACAGCCAAGCCAGTTCCTGTGCAAACTCAAGACAAGGCTTCTGGTAAGAGGAAGAAGAACAAGTGCACAAGAACCTATGAAGCCATCTCAGAAGATAAGGAGATTGAGTCAGATGAAGGTGTGAAAGAAATAAAGGCTACCAACACTCAGGCTACAAAGGTAACCAAGAGAAAATCTTCTGGTGAAGAAGAAAAGGCAAAGGAGAAGGAAAAAATTGACAAACCAAGTATGACAATTGAAGAAATTGAGAATGTTGTTGTCAAGGATGGAAACCTCAAGCCCCTTTGCAAATGGTATGAAATTTTTGATGAATCAGGACAAAGAATTCTTGAGGAGGCAATAATAAAACATCTGAATATTTTCAATAAAGTTCTTGTTGAAATTATGTCTAGTTTACCTAAGAGTCTATATGAGGTTTTGGAGATGAGAAGAGTAAATGCTAGGATAAAAGAAGAGCATATGAGAAAGAGAATTCTTGTAGACTTATGTCCAGAAATGTCTATTGAGGAGATGAAGTCACTCCTGAATAAAGCCAAGAAGGAATTTAAAAGAAAAAAAAGGGTGAACAAACTTATGATCGATGAAACTGATGTTGTTGCTGATGAAACCAAGAAAATCTTGGAAGGATTTTTTTTGAAGAACAAGATCAATGTTGAAGAAGTGAATGTTGAAGATGTTGTATCTAATCTGGTAAATGAGGAGGTGAATGTAGATATTGAGGATATTTAGATTCCTCTTGATGTGGTTAATATAGAAGTACCTATTGAGGTTGAAGCTCCTAAGGTTGTATTAGCTGAAGGAAAGGAGATGCCAAATGAAGAAGTTGAAGCTCTTAAAGGAAATCAAGAAACAATTACTGAAGAACTAGAAGCTGAAGAAGAAAAGGTTCAAGTTAAGGATATTCTAGTGGAAGCAAGAGATACTGCCAAGGCAGTAAAGAAATTTATGGTGGAACAACAGGAAGAATTTGATCCTAAATTGGTTGAAGGCCCAATCGATCTATCCACCTTGTCCCCAATTCATAAAATAAAAGTTGCATCTTTTGCTCAAGAAAAAGCCAGAGAAGAATTTCTAAAGTCCCACATTGAGGATAATGAACTTTTGGGTCTTGCATCTGGAGTTAGGGAGAAAATTATGCCAACTCATGTTAAGGATCCATTTGGTTCCTCTTCCGATAAACTGAAGAAGCGCATAAATTTTGTAAGTACTCATTTCGAGTCTCTTGAAAAATAAGCCATGGTTAAAGTGCAAAAGGAATTTGATGGTAAAAGATTTAGTAGGTTGAATGAAATGATTGCAAATGATAAAACTATGCTAGCCACCTATATGAAAAATGTTCAAGGTTCTCTATCTGAAGGTGGAAAGGCCTATAAGTCATGTTTAGTTTTGTCCAAATTTACTAAAGACAATGAGAAGAAGGTGAAAGATCTTGAAAAACAATTGGCTACCATTTTTGATGCCTTTGATCCATTAGTTGGTGATGTTGGTAAGCAAGAAGGTCAAGTAATATCTCTACTTGACGAAATAAGGAGCTTGAAGCAAGAAAATGACATGATTGTAGGAAGAGCATGTGAGCTTAGAGGACTAATTGGTCCAAAGGTTGAAATAATGGTGAGTGAATTAAAGGAAGCCAAAGATGTTATGGTTGTTAGTGACCCAATGAATCTTTAGTCTGCAGAAACACAATCTTATTTAGTTTGTGGTCACATAACAATTCTGGAGATTCTCAAAAGTGTTTGGGACACAAATTTAAGCGTGTTGAAGAGGGATTTTGCAGATATTTTCAAATTTGTGTAAGTTACAAGATCATGCTTGTATAGTTTGAAATTTTGTTTTTTTTTTATTTCCCTAGTTTTTCCATTGATGTCAAAGGGGGAGAGTTTTATAGTGAAAAATGTATATTCATCTTAGGGGGAGTGGCATTTCTAAGTTAAGATTGAAGATTCTTTTTGAAGATTTGAAGTGGCAGTGTAATTCATGTTGGTACTAATTCGACACTTAGTCATTTTTTACAAAGTGTTGCCATCAATGCCAAAGGGGGAGATTGTTGGCAAGATACACTATAATTTTTTTTTGGTGTTGTCATTGATGGTAACCCTAGTCAGTGATTGGATCCGCACATCATCATTTTCTCATAACAATAGACAAATTGAAGATAGTCAAGGAAGAATAGAGCATTCGACAGTTTTATGTTCATCGATTCACATGCAAACTTTTTGTTGTTATTTTGAGTTGTGGATCTCATAAGAGGTTGATCAATGTATGTCTTGTGTTATCCAAAAATCTCACTGCCTCGTATCAAGTTATGTGCAAGTCTAGAGATCCAGTTGGATATCTTTCTATTGATTAGTGTTTGGTGCCCGACCCAGTTGATATAACATGTCGCGGATATTCAAGGAGTGTTTACTCAAATTTTTTTGTGTTTGAGTATTTTTATTTGGGTCCAAGCTAAGTTGTGGCGGACTATTGTGGATACACATTTAATATTATTCATGATTTGAGCCATCAGTTGTAAATATTTTTAAGTTTTATTGAAACTGACATGTTGTGATTAAATTCTTAGTCGCAAATATATATAAATGATCAATTATATCATTTTGGTGTGTGAATAAGGTGTTTCTATGTGTGTTGCGAATATCAAAAGGGTGATTAAGTGATTATGCACAATTTCACTTGTGCATTAAATATTTTGTGATGTGAGTTAGAGCAAAGTAGAGCATAAGTGTTGAATCAGTCAGAAGGATAGAAGATCAACTACTGAACCTAACTGGGAATGTAATTAAGCATTTGTAGATGCTAGTCTCTCATTTTATTCTTTTGGATCTAATCCAAATATTTGTAAGGCAGTGTGCCTTTCTATTTTGAGTAGTGAGCTCTAGGTAGTGCGCCTGAATGCAAGTGCAATCCCACATTGTAATCTTCCTTGAGTATACTCAGATCATATTTTGGATTGGCCATCCACCATGTTTTTTCCCCTAATAGGGTTTCCATGTAAAAATCCTTGTGTTATGGTGTTGTGGTTGTTTGCTTTCTGTTCATGCATATTTCTTTTGGTTAAATGTTTTAAGTGGGTTAAAGATCAGAATAATAAATTTAATTTTTGTGGAACACTGATTCCCCCCCTCTCAGTGTCACTTGTTTCCAACAAAGGGGTTTGACCATGGCAAACCCCCATGCCCTAACATTCACCATTTCTTTCTCTTTCCTTGCATGTTTGCACATTTAGGAACTTTGAGGGTTTGGAAATCATTGAAAGATTAAGTTGCAAATTTTTTGAAGACATCTCCTTGTTGATGAAGACAATAAATCAAAAAAAAGTTACTTACAGTGCTAAAAATCAGAGTTTCATAATCAGACACCTTTTAGGAACTAAAGTGTAGACCGAGGGCTTCCATTTCCACTTTCATATTTTTTAGAAATTCAGAAGTGGAATAAGTCACCAATAGTTGCAAATTAGTCCCACTAAACCTAATTTTTAGAGTTTTCTATATTTTTGGATACCCATTTGGCTGAAACGGGCTCTAGATCAATTTTTTCAGATTTGACACTAAGTTGCCCAAATTGGCACAAGTGTCCCAGTTGGCTTCTCATCAGTTTTTTCAAGATTCTAGAGCTACATTCCATCCTTTTTCAACCTCCAAGTGCACACCTTCAGTATCATTAGTTTCTATTACAATTTATCTTCATTTCTGGGTGTTTTGCATATCACAATGTGTTTTCAAACATATTTCATTTCTTAGGTTTTACATTAATATTCATTATATTTTATCATTTCTTCGCATTTAAATATTTCATTAAGGAATATTTAAATAATACTAGCATTATTCTTGAGTGAACCTCCATGTTTATGTGGCATACCTTTCTCCTTTTAGGTGAAAAACCCTAGAAGTGTAAGAGAGAACCCTCCTGCAAAAATTTGTGGTTTACCTATGATTCCTTGTTAGGTGTTTGATTTTAGTAGTATACACATATTTTACAACCATAACACATAATATTTGCACATGTATGTGCTTTTAAGGATGTCTTTCACTTATATGTACTTGATATTAGATCACTAGACATCCATATATGCTTCTATCCTTTCTCATGCTATGATATTTTTTTCCATATTGATTCTTATGTATTGATGTAGGAGCATCTAGGTGCACAAGAAATAAACATCGACCATACATATTTTTAGGTTAGATTTAAGTTTTTGTTCAATTTTTATGTGTTTTTGATGTTTTATTTAGTAGGATTTTGATGAAATTTTGGCCAAATCAGAAGTTATTTGTGTTAAGAAGCTTAAAGGGTGTCTACAATTTCAATACAATGAAAATTGGGGTAGAAAAGGGAAAGTTATGGAGTTGCAAATTTTTAGCTTGCATACGGCTCTATGCAACTTTTGGTTTGATTCAGATGATCTCTAAATCCCTGCAGGTTCACTTGGTGCTCATTTTCCCAAAAAATCTCTTTGGGTAGAAGTTTATCTTGCATATGAATATATCCCATTAGACCTCGGATTCCCAAATGCCCCAATCCTCATTGATTTGTTGCAAGTCCTAATCAATTGTGAATCCCCACAATTGAAGTCATGAAAATTTCTACATCAAGTCGATACATCCACATACCCTACAAGTTTCCACAAGTCTTTTTGCACTTAATTTTTTCTGCAAGCTTTATTTGGTGAAGTTTTCTTTTGCTATCGACCACATCCTGATGGGCTTGAAAATTCCACAATACCTAGTTCTGCCTAGTCTTCCCACAAATCCACATGAGACTTATCTTCTTGTGCCCTTGGTGAATGGTGGAACTTCATATAAGGCCGATATGTGGTTTGATGAACCTCGTATCTCTACAATATCTTGATGGCCATAATTTATTCACTTAAGAATACATAAAGGTTAGTTCGATGAAGAGGTCCAACTTCACCAAATTTTCCTCACATCGAAGAAAAAATATGTTGGGAAATTCTTGAGTTTGTGAACCAACTAATTCCTCAAAATAGTTCATAATCAACACAAATTTCCAAAATCCAAGTTCATCAAAAGGACCAAAGAGATTTGAAGAATATCAATGTTCACTGAGAAGATTGGTTCACCAAATGGTAAGTTTGTTAATGCCCATGAACAAGCATCGAATGGAGACAGTTTTGGCAAGAATACCAATTCACAAACTTCTTATTTTGCTGAAGAAAAATCACCAAAAAGATGAAACAATTAAAGAGTGAATGCTAGATAAGGCTAGGTCGGATGCTGAATTGGAGCAATAGAAAAAATAACATGGACAATTGAATGTCAGAAGCAGTTAATATGGTTTGCACATGAATCAGAAACAAACACATGAAGCAATTAACACAATGCTTACACATGAATTGGGAACAAACACTATGGCAAGAATTTGTTATTCAAGAGTTGGGAGCTCTATTACTTCGTTGATAAATATTCCATTAACCTGTAGACATTTTCAAAGTTTTGATTCTTTGTGTAGTATTTATTGGCAAATATAAGTACTACAAGATCATTACTAGCATTTTCCTTACAAAACTATCGTCAATCATTTTTTTTTTTGGATGAATAGGCAGCTATCTATATTAATAAATAATATAAAAGTACATATTCACAAAAAAAAGTGGGTGGTAAAAATGCACACCCCCGAAGTCATATGGGCCACGTCCAGAAAAACTAAATGATCAAGTTTTTAACAAACATAACAAGAAAAAGGCCATCAGATGGCCAGAGTAGTGCCAACAGAGCCAGGAGGGTCTCTGTCATCCTTCTTCCCCCATACATCAGCGGGGTTAGGAGTGACGTTAGGAGTGACGTCAGGAGGAGGACCCCAACCATCATTAGTATCTTGATCTTTATCTTTATCTTCATCCTCACGACGAGGTGAGATTGCAAGAGCCAGGTGTAGGAAACTTTTACCAAAGTCTGGCCAACCAGAACTAGAAGCAGGAGTATCATCAGAGGGCCACCCAGAGCCACCATCACTACTCCCATATGATATTTTAATGAATGTCATGTATGTTAGATGTTGTTACATGCCTATGTTCGGTGTGTTTTGTTAGAATATTAGCTGTGTCTGATAAAGGGCACAATTTTTAGTTAAAATAAAATGTATTATCATTATTATATTTGTATTAGGTGGGAGGCATGTTTGATCATTTGTATTATCATAGAAGAAGATAATATATTTTTGTCAAGTTGGAGGGATTTATATCCAATCCATATAATTGTTTAGCTATTTGATACAAGAGCATGAGTCTTAAACTGAAACCTATTCAATTAAGAGCCAAAAGGGTCACCCAAGGCACAATCTCAACCTTATCCCTTGTGATATTAGGGTCTTGTGCTCATCAAAACCTAAATATTGATGAACTCGTTAAAAACCATCATTCTATTGAAAATGATAAGATGTTATATCAATCTATTTTGATTTCATAACATAACATACTTAATTTTATCCAAACTAGAAGGTAATTATTTCACCAGTGGCTATCCAACCCAACAAATGCACCAGTGAATGGATGTTGCATGCCTCCATGCATCAACTGACTGTACCCAACTACCGATTCCATATTGCTAGTGTTTGTGAAAATATATATATATTTTTAACTTGTATCCAATGTTTTAATTTAAATTCATTTTTAATTTAGTTTTAATTTAGTTTATTATAAACATAAATTCATTAACATAGATATATTTTTTTACTTGTATCTCGTAATATAGTTTTTAAAAAAATAGTTTTAATTTAACTTATATAGTTTTAATTTAGTTTATTAAATAAATGTACACATAACATTTTTCTTGATGTTTTTAGGTTAGTTATAATTTTTATTTAATGTAAAATATTTAAATATTTATGATAAAATAAGATAGAAAATAAAAATATTTAAATTTAATATTAAATCAATATATATTATATATAATAATATAATATATTAATATCTATATAACATTAATACTACTATATAATATAAAACAATATCATATAAATAAAAATATATAAAGACAAATTTAAATTAAATGAAATATTGAGTTCTTTTAGACTAATTTAATAAATCCAATTAATAAACTAAATTAAAAATTAAAAATTAACATATATAATTTTTTTAAACTAAATTAAAACTATTTAAAAAAAAACCTAATTTAAAACTATATTACTATATGGAAGTAAAAAAATTATATATGTTAATGAAATTATGATTATAATAAACTAAATTAAAACTAAATATTGCTAACTAACATATATAAAGACGAATTTAAATTAAGACATTGGATGCAATTAAAAAAAAAAATTAATTATTTTCACCCATAGGACAAATACTAGCAATACAAAACTCCTAGCTGGGTTGATGCATGGATGCACCTGACATACATGGCCCAGTGCATTATTCGGGTTGAATAGTCATTGCCAATTATTTCAATGAATAATGGGTTGATGCATGGAGGCACATGACATCCATGCCCTAGTGCATTTGTGGGGTTGAATGGTTGTTGCCAATTATTTCAATGAATAATGATTTCCCAATCTTTGTTGACTTGACTTTCTTTACTCTATGTGGAGGATGATGCAATTAATTATGCTGGAGATGTGTCCTTATTTGGGAGTGTTGAGCAAAGTTTTTTTTCCGACAATTAAATAGCCTTGACAGTGCTTGGTTGACAGTTAAATGAATCTTAACCGTTCATCATTTTCCACCATTTTTTCAGCTATTTTTTGCTGCTTTTTATTGCTTTCCCTCCACTTATTACTACTTTCCCCACTGCTTTTGGTTTCCGCTCCTCCAAACTCGTCCTTGTTGGTATTGACCCTTCATTCCTCCAATTTGGCAAGCTATAGCCTGAAAATATGATTTTCGTGAGAGTTTTAGAGTATGTTTTATTAAAATGAAAATTACAACCAAGATCCTAATAATGAGCACATCTAGGTTTTAACATTATGACATCCTTTATCCTATGTAGTTAAATATACATTAGCATAAATAATAACTAATGTAAATTTAATATAATAAAAAAAGAATTATAAACATATAATTATATTATTTATTATTATTATATATTATATTCTCTAACAAAATTATATATATATCATTTTTATAATTACTAATTAATAATTATTATATTTTTATTTAATACAAAATATAATTAGTATATTATATATTATTAATAATTAGATATTTTTATTTTATACAAATAAAATAAATAATATAATAATAATAATAATAATAATAATAATAATAATAATAATAATAATAATAATAATAATAATAAAATATAAACAATATCATTTGAAAAATACCTATCAATTGATTTCATGTACTACACAAATAAACCACATTATTAACCTTCCGCACCTCTTTGGCATACCCATTGCACACCAAGATGCGATTGTAATTTATTTGTTTGCTCTACAATTACATTGCTCCCGTATAACACACGGAGAGTATTTGAAGGGCACGTCAATAAATGCCAACCCCACTCAATCTTTCATATCAGTCTTTTAACAAAGAAAATTAGCCCTACACGTAACCATCAGTTGAACATGTGGTGGAAGAAGATCTGTACAACTCCACTCCGTCAAAGTCCTCCAAAAGCCTTGTCATATAAACCAACAAGTTAACAAAGAAAATTAGTCCTACACGGAACCATGAGTTGAAGAAGAGAACGTTCCATGTGTACAGCTTAACTCCCTCAAAGTCCTCCAAAAGCCTGTGTTAGACTCTAAATGAAAGCATGGTTAATGGGAGATTTGATGTCCACGTATACAAGCAGGGATGCGTTTAGTATGTAGGCCACTACGACAGACCAATTCATCAGTCATGCTCACTATGTATGTCTGTAATTTCTATGAGATGAAGGCTTTCTCTCAACCGCACAATGTTGTCCATCGTATTATTGTTGTCTCCCATTATACTCAACTGTCTGGGGATTTCAATTTGGGTTTGTGGAAGCAACTGGTTGATTCACAACCAATAAACATCTCTGTTTACCTTAAGGTTGCAATTCTCTTTAAAAATGTTATGGGGTTGTTATAAATTGTTTTTAACAAGGTTAGAAAGTGATATGATGATTATGGGGAATTTGATAAAAATAGAAGATTAGATAAATTAGGAGTAAAACTTACTATCTATTGATTAATTATGATTAATAAATAGATAAATAATTAATAAATTATAATTAATCAATAGATGGTAAAAACTTATGATCATCTATTTGTTGCTAGAGTGTTTGGGCCTTCTATCTTAACTTGGTCTAGCTCTACTAACACAACTTTCATATGATTAAGAGTAAAAACAAAATAAAAACGATAACTACAAATCATCTATAAGACAACATAATACACACACAGTAGATAGCTCTCCAATAAAAAATAAGTAAAATTCATGCTGTGAATAGACCCATTTCCTCGAGATTTATAATATCCATGAAACTTAAATAATAAGACAATATATTTAAACAAAATGAAATTTTTAGAATGTTATAATTTGTTGTTGAAAATAATTAATATTTATTTATTTTTATTAATGCAATATTTTTTTTTAATTTTTTTTTGGTACGTAAATAAAATTTCTATTGATTTCAAAAGTGTCACCTTTACATAGATCCACCTTAGTGGCCATAACAGATTGCACAAAGACTCCCTTACAGACATATTTACATGCATGAATTGCTAGTGGTGAATTTTCCATGAGGTGAATTTTTCATGGTTGTGAATTTTCGAGCGGTGGATTATTGGCTATGAATTGGTAGTGAATTGTTGGTAGTGAATTTTCCTGAAGCCAATAATAAAGCATGTAACATGTGTACCCATAGGACTTCCTAACATCATGAGTAGCTACCATGTACTTAGCATATGTTGTATATAATGCAACCATTACTTATCATTTTTTGCATCCAATTTACTACGATTACAAAAATATTGAATTGACATATCTAAGTAATCTTCAACATAATTAGAATCCATAACTTTTATGAATAAATAAAGTTTTATTTAATCATCTCTTCCTTCATAATAAATTGCATAAGCTAATGTGCTATATAGGTTTTCAATAACCTTATTCACATTAAATTCTAATATTATTTATCTTGTTTGGACATTTATGTACTCACAACTACGACCTCATGTGCAATTTCAAGTATAGTTAAAAACATTGTAAACATGAGTATCCCAACTATTCTAACATAAGAAATCTCACAATTTTCTCAAATTTACTTTCTATTTGAAGACATTTTTGAGTAGACAAGTTTTAATTAACAATAAATGGAGTTTTCATAGGCTTACTATCTTGCAACCTAAATCTCTACAAAATTAGTTCAACATATCTCTTTTTATGTAACCTCAAATTTCTATTTGCGTAATTAATTCTAATTTCTATATACCCAAAATAAATTTGCAACACCAAAATCTTTCATGTCAAATTGTAAGATAGCTTTCATTCTCATATTATTATAAGTTAATAATATGCCATCTATATGCAACACTATAATAACAAAATTATATCTCTCATATTTGAAATAGATTAAGGCTGGCCACCCATCCACTATAAAATATACAAAGTATACAACATTTATCCAATATCTAAACACACAAATTTGAGTGAGATACACATCTCTGTTGAAAATTTTCCTTGTTATGTTTAAATATAGAAAGGAAAAATATATTTAAGGATAGAAAGGAAAAATATATATTGTAATATTTAAATCCTATTTGAAAATAGGAAGGAACTATATAATCGGTTAGAACTTAACAATCCATCATTCCTTGCCACTCGTCATGTGTCTATCAACAAGATAAATAACCACTACTAACGAGCATTAAGGGATTATGTAATCGTAGCATTTGATTTAGATGAAGATGTGCCAGAAGTGGAACCTTCTCCACGTACTTTGTACCCCTTGTCTACAAATGTTGGTTGTAGAGGTTTCTGAAAATCAACTTCATCTTTACTTTGCAATATTGTCACAACCTCAGACATTGATGGCCTAGGATTGGCAGAAGCTTGTATGCATAGAAGTGCAAGATTTATCACCCTCATCACCTCTTCTTCGCTATACCCTTCCATCTCCTTTTCACTTTCTACCACCTCTAAAACCTTGTTATCTTCATATAGGCTCCAAACCTGCCATAAGTTTTTTAAGAAGATCAAAATATTTAAGGGAGATAATTATGGGATAAAAGAATTAAAAGAATGTTAATAGAATTTTAAAATACCCAGTCAATCAAATATTGCATATGAGGTGGTTGCTTCAAGTCAATGCTTTTTCTGCCACTAATAATTTCAAGAACCACCACACCTAAGCTGTAGGTGTCAGCTTTCTCTGTTAATTTCCCACGGTTAGCGTATTCAGGAGCTGTGTATCCTCTGCAAAAGCCAAAAAAGATGGTGTTACTATCTCTATTGAAAATTTTGAAATTAGAAAACAATAGATAAAGTAGGAGTTCCCTCACATGGTCCCTGCAAATCTCGTGCTAACATGAGTTTTATCATTTGGAAGAAGTCTTGCTAGCCCAAAATCTGCAATTTTTGCCTGAAAGTTGTCGTCAAGTAATATATTGCTTGATTTAATATCACGATGGATGATACAAACATGGAATTCCTCATGGAGATAGGCTATACCACGAGCAGTCCCGAGAATAATGTTGAACCTTTCCTTCCAACTCAAAGGTTTTTTATGTTTTCCTGCATGTAGGGAAATTCACTAGAGTTTCAAAACCTATTATGTTTGTTGTAACATATGAAAGAAGCAAAAGAGGAAAGTTAGAGAATAGCAAACCAAATAATATTCTATCGAGGCTGCTATTGGGCATGTACTCATAAATCAAGAGTCGTTCTTGACCTTGTCTACAACATCCAAGCAAACGCACAAGATTTCTATGATGAACATTAGAAATGAGTTTCACTTCACTTTCGAATTCAGAAATTGCATGAGCAGAGTGACCTAATGTCAGCTTCTTTACTGCCACAACTTTGTCATTTTTCAATGTACCCTGCAAATATCAAGTAATTCATAATTTGAATAGATTAACACACAAGCCTAATATGAACAGGTAAATAAACAATAATTTACCTTAAATACTTCACCAAACCCTCCTTGTCCAAGCTTATTTGCTTGATCAAAATTGTTAGTTGCCTTTTTCAGTATCTTGAAGTCAAAAAGTTCTGGTCCACGCAGTTCCGTTGCTCCTTCAATATCCCCTATTCCATATATTTGCCATATTAGCATTAATTAAGATCGAATTGAGTTGCAGGAGTTTTGCTTCCTCATAGATATATATTATTAACCTGTAAGAATTTACCTTTTTTCTGGCTTGGCCGCATTATCTGCTTCCCGAAGAAAAGGAGACAAGTTATAAAGCCAAGTAGGAATAGCCCTCCTGCAACACCAATTATTATCCGCTTTGTAGAACTCGCCTTCTTCCCTGAAAAATAAAATGGAAAATACCTCAACTGTGAATAAATCATTGTAAACAGAAGTAATTGTCTCACATAAATTTTAAACAAAATCGATTCAGGTGATCGACTGAAGATAAATTACATTTCTGAAATTGTAAATTCGAAGGAAAAATGTCAAAAGCGTTAACAAAATTGCGAGCTCTTCAATTGAATATGATTAAATTGTAACCTGGTGTTGGTAAGAAAGTTGCCAACTCGGTCGTAGCATTGCTTGGAAAAAAGGGTTTGGAATCATATCGCAAATAGCAGCCGGCGTCTACAGCCCGTCCCTCAGAGCGAGGAAAACACTTATCTATGTTGGTCTGAGCAATACTCAGGCAATTTTTGCAGGAATCCCCTTGAAGAGAACGCAGACAGGAGGCAAGTCCATAGATTGTCGTATTAGACGGCCCTTGTCTCGTCTGCGCAGCGAAATAACCATTTATTTGTGGAGTTGCAGTGCAAAGATCGCTTATCAAGCTTCGAGCAGTTGCGGCAAACAAACTGGAGGTGGGTGTGTTGGCATCACCGCACACCTGTTGGTTTCCTAAATCAGTGTAATCATTGTAAAAATTAAGGTACTCGTAACGCAGAAAACAGCCGTCGTAAGTTGCCCTGCCGCCGCAAAAACCATCATTGAAACAGGTGCGAACTTGTTTTTGTGCTACCTTTATGCAATTAACGCAATCAGCAGAGGACATATCCTTTCTACACTGCGCCAGTGCATATACTGAATCTGCCAGAGCTGTTCCTACGTCCGTCACATTTTTTGTAGCAAATCCAGATGGAACGACATTTTCCAGTACGCCTGCCAGAGATGCGTTTAAATTTTTCTCAAAGACTGCAGCGTCGTTGTAGGGGCTTCTAGCGCATCCGAAGGCTACAAGTCTGGTCTCTCGATCTGCTCTAATGGGGGCAATTAGCATGCATAGTAAAATAATAAACATTACAATTTTATGCACAGGCTGGGCAGTTGTATTGACCACTCTGCATTCTCCCATTGACATCGGAGATAAACTTAAAATACCATCTTCATTTTAGCTACCTTGAAGGCCACCAAATCGTATACACTCTTCTATTGTGTGGAGGATAAATATTCCCTTTCCATTTGGTCTTATTAGTACTCGCCGTTAGGGTTAGATACGATTAGATTTGAAATTATGGTTGGAATAAGAGTTACACTTAAAGATTAAACAATACCTTTTTTTTATTACAAACTTAAAATACCATACCATCTTAGCTACCTTGAAGGCCACCAAATCGTATACACTCTTCTATTGTGTGGAGGATAAATATTCCCTTTCCATTTGGTCTTATTAGTACTCGCCGTTAGGGTTAGCTAGGATTAGATTTGAAATTATGGTTAGAATAAGAGTTACACTTAAAGATTAAACAATACCTTTTTTTTATTACATTTGATCAGCTTAGAGTTAAGTTTAAGGTTAAGTTTACAATTAGAGTTATGATTAGGGTTAGTGTTAAAGTTAATATTTGGGTTAAAATTATAATAAAATTATAGTTAAGATAAGATCTAGTGTTAGTCTTATAATTAGAGTTACGATTGCATATATAGTTACGTTTACAATATAATTAGGGTTATGGTTACAATTAGAATTGGGAGTAGAATTAGAGCTATGGCTAGAGCTACAATCAAAATTATAGTTAAGGTTAGAATTAAAATTAAGGTTACAATTATGGTTATGACTAAGGTTAGGGTTAGAATTAGAGCAAGAATTGGAATTAAGGTTAGGGTTAGAATTAGGATTAGAGAAAGAATTGAAATTAAGGTTAGGATTAAGATTAGAGTTTGGATTAGAGTTAAAATTAAATAAAAAATAGCGAGGGGAGAGAGATAGAGAGCTGAGATAGAGAGAAAAGAGAGGGAGAGAGAAAGAGGGGGGGAACAAAGTAGTTAGAGAGAGGTAGAGGAGGGAGAGAGGGAGAGGTAGTGAGGGGAGAGAGATAGAGAGGTGAGAGAGATGAAGTGAGAGATAGAGAGAGATGGAGAGGGAGGGAGGAAGGGGGACTGAGGGAGAGGTATAGAGGGGAGAGAGAGAGAGAGGTAAGAAAGAGTGATGGGAGGGAGAGGTAGTTAAAGAGAGAGGAATAGGCTACATAGAGATAAGTAGAGAGGGAAGGAGGGAGGGAGAGGTAGAGAGATAAAAAAGGTGAGAGAGAGAGTGGGGAGGGAGAGGTAGTTAAAGAGAGATGAATAGGTGACA
Organism: Sequoia sempervirens; assembly: GCA_007258455.2. Taxonomy (NCBI): domain Eukaryota; kingdom Viridiplantae; phylum Streptophyta; class Pinopsida; order Cupressales; family Cupressaceae; genus Sequoia; species Sequoia sempervirens. The sequence goes on along the minus strand of VDFB02049217.1, from coordinate 10,389,667 downwards.
TAGAGAGAAGTAGAGAGGGAAGGAGGGAGGGAGAGGTAGAGATGGAGGAGAGAGAAGTGTGACAAAGGGAGAGGTGTGGGGAGAGAGGGAGAGAGGGAAGGAGGGAGCGTGGGAGAGATAGATAGGGGAGAGAGATAAAGAGGTGAGAGGTGAGATAGAGAGAAGAGAGGGAGAGAGGGAGAGGAAGAGAATGCAGAAGAGATATATAGAAAGAAGTATAGAGGGAAGAACAAAGAGAGGGAGAGGTTGAGAGATAGGTCGAGAGAGAGACAGAGGTCTAAAGAGGAAATGAGCTCGATAGATAGGTATAGAGAGAGACAAAGATCTAAAGAGGAAATGAGCTCGATAGATAGGTATAGAGAGAGAGGGAGGAATGGAGGAAGGGAGAGAGAGGGGGGGAGGGAGCAAGGGAGGGAGAGATATAGAGGTCTAAAGAGGAACTAAGAGAGAGAGGGAGTGAGGGAGAGAGAGAGGAGGGAGAGAGGGGACGGAGGGAGGTAGAGAAGGAAAGCCCAAATAGAAGTAGAGATAGAAGGAGGGAGAGAGTGAAAGATAAAGATGTGAGATAGAGAGTAAAGAGGGGAGGGAGGAGAGAGAGAGAGGTAGGGTGGTGAAAGGGGAGATTTTTTCTTCACATGAATGTGAGTGTGTTATAATGCACTCATGTTTTTTGTTAAGAGAAAGGGAGGGATTACATTGAGCCAATTTTTATTCATAGAAACATGAGCATGTTATAAGACACTTGTATTAGTGCTATAACGTTCTCATTTTTTTTCTTTCTTTGAGAATTTTAAGCCCTTAAGGTTGGTTTTCCCTAGAAATCTAATCCAATTAGTTGGACTTAGATGTCAATGATCAAAGAAATGATTTTGGAAAATTCTAAAAAGATAACACAATGCTGAGCATGCTATCCATAAAATTTGCACATCTTGAACAATGTTGAGTTAAAAATACTACAAAACATTAAGCTATCTTAGCTTTCTATACATGTAATTTTTTTCACATTTCAATATGTTAAGGTTTTGATCTTTAATATTTTTTGCTATTGATCTATAATTTCTAATCATTGTTGGGTGTGTTGTTAGTAGGAATTATGTAATGAAAACAAACAATCATATCTTCTCAAAAGGCAACGTTTGATATGGTGGAACTCCAATGACCTACCTTGATAAAGGGTGAGGATCCTACTGTTTAACCAAAACTCTACTATATACCATCAAAGAAAATAGAATGCCAACGATTTAATCAAAATAATTATGAATATTAAAATGAAAAATCTCCCACAAATCCTTGAAATAGCCAATACAAAGAAAAGCTAAGCCTTGACCTATATGACAAGAGTTCTTGAGGATGAGAAATAAAATAAAATAAAATGGAATTAGTAGGATAAAGGTACAAAGTTGTGTCACACTTTTTAAAGGAAATGACCAATATTGATCCAAATTTTAAGCTTGAATCACTAAAAAGTGGCATATATGTTTTGAATTTTGAATGATGGGTATGTCCAGGATCATGATGGGCCAAAAAGTGGTGATATGATGGGTATGTGTAGGGAATGTGGCTAACAACTTTTTTTAACCCAAAATTGATGAAACAAAAAGGGTTTTGAAAGGAGATTCTCGGCTTTCCACCAATATAAATTATGCTTTACTTTGAATGTAATAAATAATTATTATTCATTTTCTATTTGAATTACGACTAAAGTTTTGATTGATAGGCTAATTGAAAAACATCTATAGCTTTCAAATAGTATCACATTTTTTTAGTCCAAAACATGCATCACATTTTATGCTTCACATACTATAGGATTAAAAAAATGAATTTCATGAAGTTTTGACTAAGTTAAGGTTGTTAGACATAAGAGTTTTTATATTTTTTAAAATTTGTAATAAAAAATTCATAATTAATTATTTACTTGGAAAAAAATTACAAAAAAATATGCATCACATCGAGACATGAGTCCTCTATTTATATCTAAAATCTTATAAAAAAATATTATCATTTTATTGTGGTTAGGGTGGTTAGACAGACACCTACTTCTTATTTTTTCCCTAAAATTTAAGTACTACTGTATTTGAAATTTCAAATTTCCACTAAATAGATTTAAAAAAAAGAGTTAAACCTAGTAGTTTAAAAACTACTTTCAATTTGCTGTAGATTCTATTCTTCCATATTTTTGAAATAATATATACAACTTATTCAATTTTTTATGTCAAGTTTCCTAACTCTAATTTTTCTAAATTTTTTGCCACCTAAGGGCTTGTTTTTTCCATGATGATTCTGCGCATACCCTGATGTAAACTAATAAAATATTTGTTTTGATTAAGGGGGAAAACATGTTTTGAATGGACTCGAAACCATATACAACAGGTTTTAAAATGACCTGAAACCATTAACAAGCAGGTTTTGATGGGGACCCAAAACCCACACAAAGAAGGACTTGCACATGAATACAACAAAGACCAACAACAACTAAACAGCTAAATATTGATAGCAATATCATAGATTACCAGCTAAACAACAAGACTACCCAAATCTACAAGAATCAAAAAGTTTTTAATGGGAACCTTAAACACAAAACACAACCAAGTTTTACAAGGGATCTTGAACCCACACCATGTTTAGAAGGGAACCTGAAACCCACTTACATTCAGATAATAGGCACCAGAGTCCCTCACATTATGTCAGGTTTTACCAGGGACCTTAAACCCATAGCACACATGGACACCTTCAAGAACCACCAAGTAGGAGGCCATCTAGTCACACCAATAGGAAGATCTCTTGTAGCACCCCCACACACAAAGAGTTGAATCAGAATCCACCTCAAAAGGAGTCAACTCCCCTCTATTGGATTAGATGTCAAGAAGATCCTTACCACCACTGTAATCACACTCTAACAAGAAACAACTCCACCTCCATAGGAGCATGCACCACCTCAAAAGGTACTATAACAGAGCAGACCAACAAGGAAAGATCCTTCATAAATCGACAATCCCCAACTCTACCTCTATAAGAGAAGGCTCCACCTCAACAGGAGTAATCTTCACCTCAATAGAGGACTTAGACTGGAGAAAAGAGAAGAGAGCTATCCAACTAGTAGAAAGGAAAAACTTGACATCGACCAGCAAAACGAGAAAAAAGGGTCAGCAAGAGAAACATAGTAATAAAATACACAAAAAAAAGTGAAAATAAATACATGGGAAAACAAGAGGTACCTGAGAAGCAACCCATCCAAACCAACCAAGAGCATCTTCAGCTGTAGAAACTCATCAAGAACATACTACTCTAGTAACTCCTCAAAAGAGAGGAACACCTCCAAAAAAACAATAGAAGCACCCAAAACAAACCCACACCCCTTTCACATATTAAGCAATAAGGACCAAAAGGGGATTCTAGCCAACCAAACAAAAAAGGGGCAACCAATGCCGACTAGAGAACCACATCCAGTAGCAGGAGGGAGGGAACAAAACCACTCCTCAAAAGCCTGAATAGAAGAGAAATATTTAAAGCCCAACCTCTTAAGGAACACCAACCTCGAGACAGCTGAAAGCAGCCAGGGGTGCTATGAGAGCAAAGTACTAGAAAGAAAAAGCCCACTCCAAAACCAAAAGTGAACTCCCAAAAGATAAAAAACCATTTAAAGCACCAACACATGGTAGTTACCGAAAACAAAAGAAGCTTCACCAACCTACACTGGATAAGCACCACCAATGAACCAAAAGCTACAAATCTTCAAAACCCCACTAGACACCAAGGTGTCTAGCTGAGTCTAGAGGAGGAAGCCCAATGGAGGAAAAAGCCATAAACCCAACAAGGAAGGCTTCTGATCCATCAGAGAGGAAAACAACACCAACCGTTGGGCATAAAGGAAGCCCCATCCAAAGCCACATCCACCCAACGCCCAGAAGAAACAACATACAACCACAAAGTAGCCCCAATGTCGACCAAGCATCCAACATCCAACAAAGGGAAGCAAGCAAGCAAAGACCCTGACAACCAAGAATCTACATCGTCCTCATCTGAATCCATCCCTTCATCACCAACACCATCCGAAGATTTCAAACCTCCCACTTTTAAGTATATTTTATGCTTGTATATTTAAAAAAAAAAATTAAAATATTTGAATATAGCTTTTTACAAATTGACATTTTAATTTAGTTGCTAAAAAATGCTAAAAAATCAAGCTTCATGAGATGTCAATCTTTATATAGTAATTTTTTTTTCCTTCAATTTTTTGTGTATATTCATAACATGAAACTTAGTGCATTGGTATATTTTTTTCATATATATATATATATAATTTTGTGTATATTCAGTTTCTTTATTTTTTTAATTAAGTTTAACTATTTTTCCTTGACATGGTAATCAACTTAATATTTTGTGCTAATAACCTATTTTTTTCCAATTTTTTCTGTATATTCATAATATGAAACTTAGTGTATTGATATATTTTTTTCCAATATATATATATATATGCACTAAGTTTCATGTTATGAATATACACAAAAAAATTGAAGGAAAAAAAATTACTATATAAAGATAGTGGTTTCCATTCGATGTTATATTCATAACAAAAAAAATTTAAAATGTGTGCATATAAAAACATAGTTGTTTCCATTCGATGTTATCTTTCATGTTATCTTTTTCTTTGAAGTGGAAAAAAATTATACCATCTTGATATATATTCTTTTATCTAGTGCATCATATTTAATTTTTAATTTTTTTAATTAAGTTTAACTATTTTTCCTTGACATGGTAATCAACTTAATATTTTGTGCTAATAACCTATTTTTAGTAAGAATAAAAAAAATTAATAATAATTAAATTATTAATATATGTTTTTTCAAACTACACTTATGGATCTACAAAAGGGTATTTTTATATTTTTTTAAAAAATGTTATTTACATGAGTTGAAGTTATTGAAACACCAACTTTTTCAAATAAATCATTTTTTTCTTAAATTGGCCTCAAAGTGGTGCTATATATGCATTTAGCAAAAAGAAAATAGTTGGAAAAGTTGTGGATATATCTAACTTAGCTAGAATGAATCTTACAAGATCATATGATTGACCAAAATTGATTTTTAAAAATACTTAAATTCACTTATGTTGATAAGTTGGCTGAAAGTGTGGCACGACTTTGTACTTTTACTCAGTAATGGAGATCTTTTGATAAAAAATGTTATAGATAGACCTCTACCTTATACTAGAACTATAGAAAGGAGATGTTCAAAAGAGTTAAACTTGACAAAGAATGAGAATATGTTGTATATCTTGACAAAGAAACAAGTTTGAGGACTATAAACTATTGGAGTAAATGGTTTTTCCTATGGGTATGTGCAGGATCATCATGGAAAAAACAAGCCCTTAACTAGAAAAAAAATCAAAAAAATCAGAGTTAGGCATATTGACGTAAAAGTTTGAATAAATTATCTATATTATTTCAAAAATATATAAGAATAGAATCTATAGCAAATTGAATGTAGTTTCTAAACTACTAGGTTTATTTTAAAAAGGAAAAAAAAAAATTATTTGGTGAAAAATTTGAAATTTCAATGCAAGAGTACTTAAATTTCAGGAAAAAAATAAGAAGTAGGTGTTTGTCTTACCACCCTTTTTTTGTAGACAGGAATCGGGTAGCACCTACCCACTATAAACTCAAGTAGCTGCACCTGGTAAACTTTTTATCAGATCATGGGCACAGACGACACCTCGTACCATGGGACTGGGAGACTAGGAACTCAAGTGACTACAGAGTCAAGAACGGAATTATTTAGCCAACCGAGCTAGGGCCCCAAATTCGCTTTGTCTTACCACCAACCAGAATAAAATGTGATAATATTTTTTATAATATTTTAGATATAAGTAGAGGTGACTCATGTCCCGATGTGATGCATATTTTTTGTAATTTTTTCCCAAGTAGATAATTAATTAGATGAACTTTTATTACAACTTTTAAAAAAATATAAAACTTGTATGTCCCACTACCCAACTTGGTCAAAGCTTCATGAAATTTTTTTATTTAATCCTATAGTATGTGAAGTATAAATGTGACACATGTTTCAAATTCAAAATGTGATATCGCTGAAAGTTTAGAGTAGATGTTTTTCAACCAAAATTCTATCAATCGTAACTTTAGTCATAATTCAAATAGAAAAATGAATAATAATTATTTATTAAATTCAAAGTAGCATAATTTATATATTGGTGGAGAAAGTTGAGAATCTCTTTAAAACCCTCGTTTATCAATTTTGGTAAAAAGTTATCAGCCACATACCCTACACATACCCATCATATCGCCACTTTTTTGCTCATCATGATCCTACACATACCCCTATTTCAGTTTTACTTAGGAAAATATTATTAGATATTAATTTTTTAGGTGCATATAGTTTTATTAGTTATTGTCAGTTATTTCTTTTACCAACTTGCATCTTGCCTTTATAAGCAAGGTTTTGTACATTATTCTTCATCTCATTTATTCATTCATTTATTGGTGAAATAATGTGTTTCTTCTCTCACATTTGTGAAGCTTTATATTGAAGATTGTGCTCCTGAGAGGTGAATTCACACCAACATGGTATTAGATTAGACTATTTGCAACTCCTTCCATTGAGAGTTTTCATCAGAATCTAAGATCATTTATTCGGTGGAGATTATTTGGCATTTGAAATTTATTAAATTTCAAAGTTTCCATTATTGTCATTTTTTTTGTGTTGAGGAGGACTGACAAATTGCTGATTATTCTTCATTTTCTAGTTGTTGGTGTGATTTTGTGTCTTAGTGTGAATAGATTGAAGTGCCTTGTGCTTCTGGTAAGGTTCCACATGGAAGGTGTGATTTAGGCATTTTGGAGTTTTGAGGGCTCTGTGTTTGGTAAACCCCATCCACCCACCATCTAGAGGTAGGCGGCCTGTCACAAGCACGGGCTGTTATTTGTAGGTAGTTAAATTTGGTGCGTGGAAAACCTCTATGCCAGCGTGAAAACCCCTCATGTGTGATTTTCACTTTGTTTGTCAGTGCTATTGGAGGCATTATTTTCAGTTTGAAGGGCACCCAATGTTGATTGGTGGTTGGCATTCTTGACTGCCATAGAGGTACATTTTGGGGAGGCCACTAGCCACACACTGACCTACCTCACATAGAAGGAAGCTTTTTGACCAGAGGAGGCATTTTGCAAGCCATTGATTGGCCATATATTTGTCAATAGACTTTGTTATTTATAAAGTCTTGAATAAATATTTCATTTTAGGGTTCTCATCTTCTTCACAATGCTTGAAGGAGGTCCCATGTTGTAGATTCAAAGTAGTTCATAGGGACTTTAGTCCCACATTGGTGGTGTAACACAGTTTCTTGCTATTCGTGTAGCCTCTTACTCTCTTCATTAGTGTGAGCAAAGGCTCATGTGGTCATGAAATGTCTCTTGCATGTGGTGATTGGTGGTCTATTTGTTGTTGTGCTCTCTAGGCTTGGTGGAGCTTTCTTTGTGTTGGCATGGAGATCATGCAATGGTCCCCACCGATTTTTGTACCAAATCAAGTTTTTTTAACCTTTTAATTCTTGTTTGGAGGTTTTTATAACTATCTTTGAAATTTTTGAAGAATTATCAGTTATATAATGTTTTATTTCCAGAGAAAGGGAACTTTAGGCAATGGAATGATTTTATTCTCACTCATCTTAGTGAGAAAAATCTATTTCCATATTTGTATAATGAAGTTCCTATTCCAGACACACAAAGTGGGTATATTATTCAAGGAAAAGGTTATAGGGCTAAAGTATTTAGAGTTATTTTTGAGCATATAAATGATGATCTTTTGAAATCACTTATTCATTTTGAATTCCTTTGTGCTCTTTGGACTTACATTCAAGAATCATGTGGAGATCATGATAGTCCACCATCTCTCGATGATCCTCTTTCCAATACCAATGTGCTTCTTTATTCTTCAGAGAAGATAAACCATGATTTTGATCCTTTGGAGGTTTTTGAGACTTCAAATGAGGTTGCAATTGCTTTAGAGGTTCTTGATTATTTTTCAGAGATAGTTGATCCACCTTCATTAAGTACTTCCATCATTCTTGAACAACAAGATTATCATTGTCTTCCTAATTGGGATTCCTATTTTGCTAGATGTTGGTTCATTCTTCGCGGAATCTCACATTTCAGACTTGGAAGACACATTTGAAGGATTAATTTTCCTATTTGATGATAGTTGTGGTACAACTATTGTCACTCCATCTCTATCTTTGGAGAATGTTCAAAATTAGTTTCCAGTGGTACCTTGTTTATCACCTTCCATTGTGATTGGGCATGCTCCTAATTGGTTTGTGGCATCATCTTCCAAGGTCTTAGCAACACATGAGTAGATTTTACAGACATTATCATCCTAAATTTGGATTTCACTTGCTAATTTTCCTATTCAGAATGGGAAGCATTCCTGCATTTGTACTTGGTTTATCTTCTTCCCAAAGGGAGAAATGTTATTTGTAGGCATTGGACTATATTTTTCCTTCAAGCACTTACCACTTTTGCAAGACATTATTCATTATGGGGGAGCTATGTAGTATCCTTCATTCCTTCCTATGAGAGGATCATTGATTGTATATACATTATGTATGTAGTCCTTGGGGGTTTTATTGAGTCCTCCATCCATGCATTTAATTTTTCTTTTCTCTCTTTTGGAGAGGAGTTTTCTCCCATAAGGTTTTTCTCCTTTTATCCATTTGTGAGAGATTGCATTGCATTTTGTTGTAAATGGTTATCTAACATGGTTGTGTAGTTGGGACCCATATTGCATCTTGATATTGCATATAGTTAATTTCCCTAAGTTTCACTTAAGGGGGGTGTTGGAGTAAATGGTTTTTACCATTTGTAACCCTGCTTAAATTTTACTTAGGAAAATATTATTAGATATTAATTATTTAGGTGCATATAGTTTTATTAGTTATTGTCACTTATTTCTTTTATCGACTTGCATCATGCCTTTATAAGAAAGGTTTTGTACATTATTCTTCATCTCATTTATTCATTCACTCTTTGGTGAAATAGCCTCTTTCTTCTCACATTTGTGAAGGTTTATATTATAGATTGTGCTCCTGGGAAGTCAATTCACACAAACAAAAACAATCTCATAGTGGAATCAGTGCCTCAAAGTTAAAAGAAAATTAATAGAGTAGGGTGTCCACTTGAAATATTTCAACCTATTATCAAGTAATCTTGAAGATATTAGTTGTTTGGAATATTTTGAATTATACTTCTACATGTCATGATGTCACTAAATTAGAATGACATAAATCTTCTAATAATAATATTCTTGCATAAAGGAGAGATATAGGAAGGAAAACAAAGAAAGATTGGGGTGGTCAACTTTACAAAGGAGAAGTGATTTTGATTATAAAGTCAGTTATTACAAGGTAAAAGTATGAGGATATGAGGAGCTTCAATTGAGAGAATGCTTGCAATGTCTTAGGCTATCAAAATTATCTTAGTAATTCATTAGATATTGAAAATTTTAAAATACATGCTCATGTACAATGGTAGACCTTGTTGTGGATTATTATAACAAAGTGGAGATCTTCTCAATTCTCAGCCAACTAATTCATGGATACTTAAGTTTTTGGATCCCTAATTGTGCTCCATAAAATATTGATTTTATAGAAAAAATTCTAGTTGATGTGAAAGAGAAGACGATGCATGCATTGATAGATTGGAAAAGTCCTATTTTTTTATGCATACTTTCATGCATGGTTGAGGACTGCATCATGTCTAGGGGAGATGTTGAGTAGTGGATTTAATTTTGCTATTTTGACATGGATGACATATCCTATTTCCACTTATCTTGAAACCATAGTCTTTGATTGGTTTGGGGAAATTCCCAACCTTCCTAAATTTTCTTCTCAAGTTCTAGTAAAGGTGGTGATGGGATTATTTGACGATTTGGAAATTGGGTTTCATACAATCACAATCAAAAGGTGAAAATTTTTCCTTATATTCTTATTGTCCAGACATACAAATTCTAGTCTTTGGCCAAAAATTATGGATGAGAAAGTCTCCATATATAAATTAGAAAATCATCCTAAGACAAAGAATTCATCAAGCATGTGAAAAGGATTCTTAAAAAGCACAAAATGTGCACACTACATTGTTGATAATGGTTATCCTTGGTACTTTCATGGTAATTGAAGATGACATACTAATCCCAACAATTTTAATTTTTTTTACAGTATTTGGGCTAGAACTTATCATGATATAATACCACCAAAACTAAATACGTGTTTCTATCAATGTATGTTCCTTTCAATATTATGAAACATGGGATTCAAAGTCAATGTTTTTAGTCTATGGTATTGCTCACACTTGGCCATCAATATTGTTTTTAATTATATAGTTTAAATCCTACTATGATCTTAGCATATATCAGTCAAGTTCTGTATCTTTCAAAACATGTCATCTTGACATAAAAGCTAGGCATTCAAATAAGCTAGGAAGAAGGGAATGGTGACTACAAAATGAATAAAGCATGAATGACTATCAAAGATGATGTAAAAAGCCTTTAAAAATATACTTAGTATTTTTGAAAAGGTTTTCAAAGAAGTCAAAAAGGAAAACTTGACATAAGGAACTCTTTGACAACACCGTATAGAATAGTCTCTCAGATACAAAGGAGGTTATATAAAAGGTTGTGATTTAGTGTTGTTAAACACTTTTGATTGTCTTACCAAAAACATGTATAAATGTTTCTTTAAGATTCTCTCAAGATATTTTGAATCCATGGTCACCAAATAAAAGAGATATTGCAAGGTCTTATCAGAAAGCACTAATAGTGGACACTTTACTATCAAGGGATAACATAAACTCAATCTTTGAGAGTAGTGGATAATCAACATGGAAAACATGAGACATAGTTATATAGAGGTAGAGTATCAAAACGTGTTGAGTTGAGATTCTAGTTGGTGTGGAGGAATACTCCAACATTAGAGTTTACAATGAGAACACTATGGAATGATACATTTAGATGGGTCAACAAGTCAATCAAGGGCATACTATAGAATATTTTGGTAGAGGCTCATAAGCTTTATAACCTATTGATTTGCAATATTTTTTGTTGAGGCTTACATTTGATAAAAAAATGTGGTTTAGTGTTTGGAAAGGATCTTGAGACCCTAGCCCTAGGCCTTCTTATGAAACCACCTTTCAACACATTTGATAAAACCATTGAGGCTACTTTATAGATAACTTCAAAGAAGAAACATATAAAGTGATTCTTCTTGGATATTTGCACAAATGAAAAGGAGATTAAACTAGACTAAAATACTCATTTAAAGATAGCCTAGGGTACTACAATACAAGACATGAAAAACTTGTGCAAAAAATATTGAAAAGATTCATAATGATACAATAGACAATTTGGTAAAGAATGATATGAATCTATCATTATTAGTACAAAGAGTTGACTATTATGATGTTTTTGGTACACCATCCGATGTTGCTCATGAACATCCTAATATCATAAAATACACCTTCCAATACAACTATTTA